>JAQJVL010000305.1:0-600000 GCA_035578905.1 Stictocephala bisonia
CAAGTTTTGTTTAGAGTTGCTACTGATATACCCTAACTAATGTTGTTTTATTATTATGAAGTTAACAGTTGCCACTCGGTTATATCGCTCTCTCTCTCTCTCTCTCTTGATGAGTGAGTGTCAAGTTTTGTTTAGAGTTGCTACTGAACTAATGTTGTTTTATTATTATGAAGTTAACAGTTGCCACTCGGTTATTTTGCAGAAGCTTTAGTTTATTTTTATGCTAATTAGTTGTTCAGGTGAAATTTCCAATAATTGTTATATTTCTTACTACTGATATTCATTGAATATTTGTGGTTTGATTTAACCAAATGTTGCTGTTATTATGTATGATAGGTATACGGTTTTTATTCCAGATTGTTGTTTTATTTTCAGACCAAAATTATCAAATTTAATTTATTTATCCAGTTTTCAATCCCTTATTTTCTTTTATTAATGTTCCTAATACTCAGATTTTACTTTTTAGTGAGTATTCTATGATTAGAGCCCAAGAAGTTGTACAAACATTTGTAACATACATGTTACTAAACACAAATGAACTGGATTTTCAGTTGAGTTTTTTTTTAAATATAAACATAATATACAGTAATTAATAAAAATTTAATTTAGAATCTCTTAAGTGCATTATTCTCTAAAAATAGAAGAAGTTATTACTCTTTTTTAAAGTAGAAGTAATGCTTTGGATATTTTCACTACAGCTTTAAAATATTGGCTTTTAATAAATGTACAACATGAAGACTAGAATCAGAAATCTTAATTAAAATATGTTTGTTATTTAAGTTACATGTATCTTATGTAAATAATATTTTGATTTTTAATGTATTGTTTGCATGTTTCTGCATGCTTTGTACAGCAAAAACCACATACAGTATAGTAAGAAAAGCTAATTTAGCTGGTTTGTTAGTTTTAAATGAATCAATTACTCTAAAAAACTTAAACCATTACAACAGTAGATGTAGTTTTTTTCATTTTCACACAATTATTTTTAAATGATGATAGGGTTAATACTATGTTTAAAATAACTTCAACTTCGTAATACACCTTAGAAGTTTCCAAATTCCAAATTAAAAATTTGTTAGCTATGAAGTCTCTATTTTATCAATCCATAATTTGGTTTTTAAAAAGTGCATTCCATTTTAGCAATTTATAAATACAAAGAATGGGATTCAGAACTATAAAATTAAACCAAAAATATTAATTTTTGGTTATTTTATCTAAATTAGTATTAGTTAGGTTGTTCAAGAGCAAGCAATAGCCTCTATTAGATCTTAACTCCCCATTAGTGAATTACGCATCTACTTTTGTGCATCACTGATCATATGTATAGTATGATTTTTGAGCTCTATAATACGTTATAGAGCTCAATATTTACGTTTAATGACAAAGCTCTTTTAAAACTTGAAAGAAAGAATGTTTAATCACTGACTGTATTTGTCCTGGATTTTTAGCGTACTTGTAGTAAAATGACCAAATATATAATAAAAAAGTTAAACCAACAAAAGGAAAGAGACTAGACTAACCAAACAGTCTATTAAACACAATGTTATTTCACAAACCTGTTGGTGTTTAGTGGAATTACCTCAGAGGTTACGCCCCATTTTATTTTATGCACAAACAACATATTTTATACTAATTAACAAATTAATGTTCTCTCAAAGAATTATAATTAATTGAATTACTAGATGTTAGTGTAAGGCATCTGTTGAGACTTTGTCTATGGTTGTCACTTGTATTGCTTTGTACAGGTGTTGGCACACATAAACCCTCATGTTAAGGTGCTTTTCATTACTTAATTACAAATGTAATTTGTACAGTATTTAAATGTAAAAATACAATTGTTACATACTTTTTAAGTCGATTGATTTGTTCTTCTTGTTTAATAATCTAAACAAATGTTATGCACCTTAACATGACTACGTTATTCTGCAATTTTGTTTAGACTACTGAGGCTGTGGCATTAATAACATTTGGATGATGAGTTAACTTGGTGGTGGTTTAATAAATTCTCAAAAAACTTTTTTTGTCAGATACTACTTAAAATATAACTTATATCTTGCATTTACGAGGAAAGTGTAAATGTAAACAGTCAGATATTTATTTGTTGCTGGTCTTTGTCATTAAATAACATTCGGTTATTTCAACAGTTAAATATCATGTGTTCAAGGCATTCTTCCAAGTTTGTCTCATCTCTATAAGTTTGTGAGGTTAAGTGGTAGATAGGGCTTTGCAGCCCTAATTTCACCTCATGTTGCAATAAAGACGTTTTTCATTTCATTTCATTTCTCTCTTTTACCATATACAGGGTGTCCAGCTTCGACTGTTGCATATTTTAAAGGATTGTTTGTCAGGTCAATACAAATAAATAATGCTATATAATGTGTGTCCTTGCTCAATTCATTTTCTGTATGTGTTTTTTATAAAAATTTGAATATCTCAAAAGCCATTTGAATATCTCAGCCAATACTGAATTTTGTTTGTATAAAAGGATCTTATAAAGCACATTTCATGTAATAAGGCTGTATGTCTAAGAACGTCAGTTTCAAAGTGGCGGCTGTCTAAAAGTTTCAAAATCAAATATAAAAAAACTGCAACATTTATCCAAAAATGTTAAAATACAATATTTATAAACTGCATGATGCAAAATTCAACGATATGCCATTGTAAATGATTGAGTGACAAATAACAGCAGGAAGATATTTAATATGATTGAAAGCATTGTCTTCTGGGCACTCTTTACGCATATGACATGCTTTCAGTCACAGAAAAAGATTCCTCTGTTATTTATTATTCAATTTATAAAAATCACATATTGTTGAATTTGGCATAACGCAGTCTACAAATATTGTATTTTAACATTTTTGGTTAAATTGTGTAGTTTTTTATATTTGACTTTGAACATTTAGACAGCCCCCATTTTGAATGTTTATTAGAATACATACTTTTTAAATGAAATGTGCCTTTATAAAATCAACTTTCACACCAAAATTCAGTATTGTATGTCAAATGGTTTCTGAGATATTCAAGTTCTTATAAAAAAGCTTTTATAAGACATTCATAAAACATTCATTTAAAACATAAGCATTCATACACACAGACGGAAAACCAATCGAGAAAAGATACATGTTATGTGGTATTATTTGCTTGTATTGACCTAACCAGTAATTCTCTAAAATATGCAACAGTCGATGATTTTGTTTTTTTTATAAAAGGAGAGGCCGATCTCCTTCTTAACCTTACTCTGCACATTCCTCACAGACTATTGGTCTGTGCAAGGAACTTATTCAAATAGAGTAAGGGGGCGAACCAGTATAGTAGAAGGTGATTATTACTGATAAATCTTCCAGTCCAGGCCGGATTTGAACCAGTGCTATCTCTAACCCAAGCTCAAAGTCCTGATGCCTTCGATTGCTTGGCCACCGGCTTGCCCAAATGGATGGACACCCTGTAGATCTTGCAAGATGGGCCATGAAATTATCCATTAAATAATTGATTCCAGCATAATTAGTTATTGTATTAATAATGAACTAATGGAATATTGAGATAAAAAATTATGTTTTGTAGAGGAAACACAATTGGCTTTGAGTTGTAGAGTTGTAAAAAAGTTGTAGAGTGGTGTTTGAAGTCTTACTTCTAATCCTGATCAGGCTTAACAAAATGTTACTGAAAATGGATAGTAACATCTGGTTGTTTATTTTTTATCTGTAATGTTTCAGTTGTTCGATAACTAATTAAATTTAAAACAACTCATTGGCTCAACCTGACTCATTTGCAGTCCACGTTCTTCCTTATTGACAATAAAATCTGCTAAATATTTAAAGCATTTTTTACTTTTAAAAACTTTACTCTCTAGTTCACATAGGCCCACAGGCTAGTACATAAACTTTATTCAGCGAGTGAAGTACTGACTGTTAGCTCAGTAGGGGATTGGAACCACTGAGCCACCATGCTGGCAGGTTCATTGTCAAATATTTGTTCATGATACACCAAATCGACTAGATACAAGTAAATGTATGTCTAAAAAAGTACAAGACAATTTTTTATCCATTTACAAAAAAATGAATATTGTGTTTTATAATATAAACTCATTTTATCAAGTAGTAGGTGTTTAAAAAAATTATTTAATCTTGCATACAGTAATCATCGTGAAATTGGTTTGAATGTTGAAATATTGGCAGCATCACTAGAATTTTTCTAATGAAAATGTGAAAATAATAATCTTTAGATTGTTTCAAAAACCTGTAAAAGATGGTACATTGTTGTGCAACAACTTTGTCAGATCAAAGAACTTGAAGTAGGCAAGCAAATATCAGTGGTATCAAATGGTTTTGATCTGTTAGCCTTGATTTTTAATTTATAGAAAATTTTTGGCATTTTAACTGATGTCCCAGTCATCAAGTTGTAATATATAAATATAAACATTTTCTATAATCAAAGCTGATATATATATATATATATATATATATATATATATATATATATAAATAAATTCTTTTCAACCAAAAATTGCTTTGATCATCAGTGTTAAGAAAAAGCCCTTAAATAATATGTTAGGAGTAACAAAAATCATTTTAAAAGTTGATCAATAACGGACAAGTAAAAATTCAATTTGAAGGTGAATTAATTTATCTATATCAGTGAGTTCCCAAAGGAAGAATTCAGTAAATTGTGAAGTGTCCTTTTTTGTGTTTCAAAATTGACAGTTGAAAGGTTAAATGTAATAAACATATTAAATATATATTGTAAATTGCAGACTAATGTTATTGCCTTCGCCTTGCTAGAGTTAGTGTGTTCCTACACATGCATTTATTGTGATAATTTAGTTCTGTACTGCGTTGCACTATGCTAATCGATGGTTGTTACCAGCTTTCCGTAGTCATGTTTAGTCGCTTATTGATTGTTACTGTTGTAACATTTTATAAGTGTTGTAATGCTTCTTGTTGACTTGTAAAGCTTTGTTTCTTTTAATAAAGTTTATATGTTGATAAAAGTATGTTTTCTTTGAGTAACTTACTTTTTACTTAGCATTTTTCCATTCAAGTTTTTTAAACCAAATAATTAAAAAAAAATTGATTGTAACAAATAAGACACTCATATTATTACCAAACGGCAGTTACATTTTTTGTAAGTATATTTTAGAATGAAGAATTAAGGAAAGGAGCTTAAACTTTTCAATCAATAAGATATATACAGAAATTGAAAACAAAACTTTAAATTCTGAAGTGTATGCTTGGTTATCGCTTTTTAGAATAAATGTAAATTAGTTGATCTGGATACAAACAACTTGGATAGCACAGCAGTTAGTAGAGTAATTTCTTGGTTTATTTTTGTCAATCTCATAGTCATTATATACATATATACACACATTTATTTGGCAAATGAGCGTTTTTTTACAGATTTATATTCATTAATGCAATGAATCTAAATTTAGAGCTAAATAATCTGTCCGTGTACTATTTTATCTACAGCTATCCTTTTAATCATTTTTCACTTTGAGATTAAAGAATCCTTATAAATTATAAAACTATCAATATAATGTTTATAACATTGCATTCTGCAACTTGTGAGTTTACAAATAATTTGCTTTTTAAAAATGTTTTCATTTTCTTCTGAATGAGGTATGTAACACATTACCGATACGTGTCATTGAATCGATTGAGGTAGAAAACTACAATTTCTGTATTTTATTCTTAGTAAATCACTGAGCAATAGTACTGCTCCAATAGTTTTAATTTTTGTGTTATGGCTTAGGCTGTTTCAGAAATATGTCATCGATTATTGTCAAAGATGATTGGAAGAAAAGCTGTATTTTTTCAACAAAGGAAAAATTTAATTAAATTAAACTGCAGTGAATTACAACAAAGACTTAACAATGAAATTAAATATAATTAACTAAATATTACTTTGACCACTAAATTAAATAAAATTAGAATTGTAATAAAACTAATACAGCGCTTAAATTAACTATGAAATAGGCCCATACAGGCAGAAACCTATACATGGACCTAAGATTTGTGCATTCTCCAATTAACTCCAAAATGTTAGTTTTTGAAAGTAATTTTTATTAAAAATCTAGTGACATCTAAGTTTTTTAAAAAATAAGTGAGATAAGTTTTGAAATTTAACTATTCATGATGAAAGTGACAGATCTTTTAATCTTTATTACATGTACAGTAAGTGTCTAATTTCTGTTTATATTCAGACATCTGAAGGTTTGTTAATAGAACTGTCTTATTTGTCATGTTGAAGTATATTTATCAAATCAGAAATATATCCAGAAAACAAAAATCCAGGAGTGCTGAATAGATTATTATATTTAGTTTTGAAGAATTTTGTATTTATTTGAAATGTTTTTAAGGTTAATATTTTTCAATAATTTATTAAAAATTACAGTTAAAAAATGAAATATATGCACACACAAAAATTAATCTAGTGTATATCTAAAATAGTTAACTGTTATTATAAAAAGAAAAACACTGATGTTGTACAGGATGTCCATAAGAGCCTGCAGAGGCTGCTGGAGGCTTTCAGCCATGTTCGTTTTACTCCCATGAGAGCAATGTTATTATCGAACCAGACATACGATTACACATATCCAAACTAAACAGTTATTTCTGAACAGATTTTTTCCAAACAAATTGCAATTGATCAAGAGTGAAATTGCATGTTGGAATTGCTTTGTGAATTCTTAATTAGTTTTTTTATGTAAAAAGAAAATACAAAACTAGGTGTATTCAAAATATCAAAAGCAAATCCAATACGCAATATGAAACATTTAAAATGACACCTCATACACAACATCTGCAGACTCTTAAATTAAGTCTCCAAACTTTAAGGATATGGTTTCTTGGTTCAAAAAAAAAAAGAAAAACAGACCCTTTAAACAATAAACACAGAACCAAAAACCCTTTGTTAACCAGCTAGCTGCCATGTTTAACTAAAAACAATCTACCTAAAAAAAACAGTTTGATAGAAAAACTTCAATTTTTCTATACTAATTAATATTGTTATGACATAGTAAAATAATAATTTTATACAGTTATAATTTCTTTTTAAATGACTTTGATTTTAAATAATCTCTAAATAATTCCAAAACTGGTAGTTTGTATTAATTAGTTTTTATTAAAAATCTAATAATATATAATTTTAAAACAATAAGCGAGATGTAAGTTTTGAATAGTAACTATTTACAGCCATCATATTTAGCCTGGAGCGCGTGACTCGTAGAACTACATCATCACAGCAATAGTCGTAATAATGAATTTGCAATCTTTGGTAAATGGTTCTGGTTATTGCGGTATTGAAAAATTATTTTATCTAAATTATCTATTAATGTAGGTTATAAGGTCTTTGTTTTACTGTCCCTTTAATGTGCTTGTTTTATGCTTAGAAAACAACTTGCTTAAATTAAATTGTTACAGTTTCAGTTCAACTTAAAAAATAAAATAAAAGAATGGTGCAGTAGTAATATATTTAATAATTTGATATTGTGTTTAAAATTAAAACTAACTTTTATTTATAAACTGAACTTGTCTTGAGTCATAGATTTCATGGTAACAATCATAAATTGCAGTAATAATTGTTATTGAATATTAATTATTTGGAAACTATTATCAAAACTCAATAAGCTGATTATTTTGTGAAATTAATAACTTTCCTACTGTAAATATGCGAAATAAACATAATGCAATGAATTCTGAATTGTAATGAGATACTTAAACAGTTTACGGATTCACTATTCGGACAGCTGTTGCACCATTATCGATGTGTGAGTCAGGCGCATCAGGTGATGTCACATGAAGCAGCAACATTAAACACTTATATATAATTTATTTTTCTTCCAATGTTCTAAAATGAGGTGCCGTTAGATTTTAATGGAATAAGCTTGAAATTACTTAAAAAACTATTGGTTTGGGAGTTATTGTTCATTGAATATTTAAAATATTTGCCAATTTGAAAATTATAACTATCAAATTAATTTTTTGTATTTTATCAGGCCATAATAATAGTTCAACAAGTTTTTTGGTTGAACCTTTTTTTTATATAGATAGTTTTTAATGAAAAATACAAAATGGTGGCTGTCTCGTTTAACAGTATTTTGGGCCTGTGGTTTTCCTTGTCTTGTTTTGATCCAAGGAACCATATCCTTAAGTTTGGGAAAACAGTTTAGGGACACAAAGTATAATGCATTCTTAAGATCTTTCTACAATAAAATCACAATTACAAATTATTCTTTGTCAGATTTATTTTTCAGAGCTGCAAAGTCTGTCAGTAGAAGATTGTCTATGCAACAAGAATTAATGGCACTCGGATATTTTTTGTTCAATATGTGTTTGTCTAAAGAATATATGACGTTTAGTATTGATACTGATATTCATCAATACAAATGCTTCAGGCATAATGATGTAAGTGAGATAAACTGCTTTTGGCTGTGTAAAAAACTCAGATTTTGTAAGGTGTATGGTGATAACGAATCATTAATTGAAGAGACTTTCAATCTCTTCTAAAAGCAATTCTAACTTTTATTAAATCTTAAAGTAATAACATTTTATTTTTGTATTATTATATTATTTTGTTCCTCTAAGAACATAACTCCACTTTCAGTAAGGCTAGGGTTGAATACAATTTTGTGATTGGAGCATTTGAAGAATCTGGTAAGTGTAAAAGAAAGAATGCTTTGAAGCATGAACTGTAAACACTCATTTTAATTGAGGCTTGTTCACTATTTTAATTGCATGTTGTGATTAGATTGAGTATCTTTATTATAGTTGTAGATAAGTAATGTCTAGTTGTGTAAATAAAATGAGCATGACCAATAGAATTCTCCTTCACTGACTTTAATAAATCATGTTAAAACAAACGTACTGCACCTTACAAGAGGTATACCAACAAATTATCTTTAGTTGGCAAATAGATTATGTCACTTGCAGTTTGCCACATGTACTATTATTTGCGAATCTAATCAAATAATCCCAAATAATTTTTTGTTTTTGTTTTAGCTATCAATTATTTTTGTTTGTCTTTCACTTAACAAAGGAAGAAATGCTTAAAAACCATTTAAAGTATGTTTTTAAATGAGGTTTGTTAAAAATTTTAAAACATTAGGCTTTGGCAAAAATATTCAAACTTTTTATCAACTAATATAAATTATAAAAATACATGTAAGAACATCACAGTGGAGTACAATCTGCAGTTACTGAGCAAAATAAGTTGTTTATATATTTTTATAGCAAATATATCCAAACTAGGCTTTTTCACTGCTAAACGGGGAGCAAAGAAGCAGACGTTTATAATCCCCAGATATTGCACCTATTTATTAGCAGACATCAGCTGACAGCTAAAATGGCTTGTTCCATTATCTATCAGTGATTTCAATAATACTCTTGTACCTTTAATGAGTCTTAAAAATACTAACTGGTGTTTAGGAAAGACAGCATAACAATGAGAGATAAGAAAAACAATATACTGTAGAGAGGTATCGTACTAAGCAGGCAGCAAATGATTTAAGTGATGAATCCCTTCATCACTTAAATCATGGTTATTAGCAAATTTAAGCCTTTGAGCCTAATACAAATACAATATTACTACTTAAATATATATATATTTAGGTACCATATTTATAATAGTTATATGCTTCGTAAACTACTTAAATATATATAGGATGATTCACTTTATTTTCCTATAAAGGTAAAAATGTATATAAAAATAGGCCCTGATATGTTTTGTTAGGGAGTTACAGCTAGTGGAAAATTTAGCCCAGAATTTGATATCCTATGTTAAATAAAGGATTTCTGGAAGTATGGGACGGTTAATTAAAGAAAAATTCACTTGTTTCTTATGGTTTTTGATCCGGTAATTTGTAAGTTAAGTATTTTTTGAGGAAACCAATGAAAAATATAAAAGATTAAGTAAAAAACACATTTTTCCACTTTTGGTCATTCGATAATTTAAATAACAATCTGGCATAATTTATTTCAAACAGCTGATTCAACAATTATAATCATGACACAAAAGCATGGCTAATTTTGTTTTCATTGTAAAATGTTTAAGGCCATTTCTACTATCTGACATGATTACACTATTTTACATTCCTTGAAAGTAGATTATAGGGATTTTATATTATAGACTACAAAACTTTGTTATCTAAGAGAACAGAAGCAGGCTGAGCTTTTATATTGATGTAATGGTTTAGGAAGAACCATGGAGAAAAGGGTAAGCAAGCGTAGAGAACTACCTCGTAGCGAAGCAAAATACCACTAACTCACTGTTCACTATATCTAAAAAATTACTTGATCTCCAAGGCTGAAATTTTGTATGATGATTAGTCTTATGTTGTAGATCTGCAATAAGAAGGGATTTTGACTAATTGTTTATAGTTCCAAAATGGCAGCCATTTTAGTGATTTATAATTACCTGCAGTGGTTCAACTAATTATTATATTGAAAAGTGAGTAACATGTTCAGTAGCAGATTTTAGACGATCTAAAAATTTGTACCTTTGACTTTTTGCCTAACCTAAGGAAAAAATCCTTCTTCTTTCTCCATAAGGTATTTTGTGTCTATCTTTCATCTTAGATTTGTAATTTGTATCAACAGGGCTATTTTATGCACTATAAAAAAAATACCCATAAGCTTTTCTTGGAAAATACTTACATCTTATAGAACAAACATAATTTTGCAGGAAAAAAGAAAAAAAACTGTAGAAATAATGCAATCTTCACATTGTAAAGAACGTGAAAACATTGTGAGATACCATTGATTCATTCACAATTACGCTACTTTTACCCTCCAAAAGTAGGCCTACAAAATTGTCTATACTTTAAAATTTAGTTATCTAGGAGTATGAACTGATTTAAATAGGAACATTTCAAAACTCATTTGAACATAGTCATGCTCTGCTCATAGGACATGGCTAAACACGTTAAGAAACCTGATATTGTAATTATTCAGACAAAATTACCCTCAGATTTTGTTTGATGTATAGAGTTATGAATCATTAATTGAAGAGACTTTCAATCTTAGCAATACTGACTTTTATTACATATTAAATTAATAATATTTTCTTTCTGTACTATTACATTATTTTTGTTCTTATTTTTGTACCCTCTAAAAGCAGACTTACAGATTTTTCTAGACTATTAAGCTTTGTTATCTAGAAGTTTTAATCATAAAATTGTACAACTCATTTGAATACAACTATAGCATATGCATAGGTCAAAACCTGTATAAAAACCTGCCTTTATAACTTACATCTTTACTGTATGATCACTTAAGATTGACAGAGTTTATGAAGCTGAAATTTGTCAAAGGGGATCTACTTAAGTATAGATTTGCAATAAAGCCATGGTTTACTTTTTTAGCCTTTTAAGTACTGTACTTTATTTTTCATTGTGAATGATTATGGAATTTCCACTAATTGTTACACTATTGCACTACTTTTTACCATCCCAAAGTAATATTGAGTTTTGTAGACTATAAAACTTATTAAACATTATAAGACTATATAAATTATCTATAACCCTCCACACTCCCCCAAATTTCACCCATAATACTGGGCATTTTGTGATTGTTTTGTAAGCGTTTAAGAAAATAACCACTAAACGTATTTAGAACACTCTTTTGGTATATTATTATATACCCATCTTTCAGAAAAGCATGTAGAATCAATAAAGTCAATAATAATAATAATAATAATAATAACAACAACAAGTTAAGTACTATAAAAAGAAATAAGGTATAAATATCTACAAATGAGCAGCAGCGTAATAAATATAATAAAACAGCATTTCTTTAATTGGACTGTAGTGGCTAAATGAAACTAATTAACTTGAAACGCGTCGTCTAGTTATCTTTGGACAGATTGACCGATTAAAACACGTTAGTAAACATACATTGTTTCTGACTCAATCAACCATACGTGTACATATAATCATAATATATAAGTAATTTTGTTTTTGTAAAAATGTCAAAAAAGTTGTTGCAAAACAGTTAAAAAGAATTTGTTTTTTCTGATGTAATGGTTACATTTTAAAATTATGTTTTCATGACAACATTCATATTTTCATAACCACAATTAATGCCCTTTGAAATGATGTGTAAATATAGATGCATAACTTTTAGAAAATATGAATACAGCTGCAACACTACCAGTTGTTTGCATCAATAGTATCTATTGTGATCAGCTGATAACAAAGAATAAAAATTCGTAAGTTTTTAATGTTATTCTTGGTCATTTCAAAGAGTAAAGAATGAAAGAATATTGCATTGGCTTTTGTTTGCACTGGTAAATAGGTTTAACAACTAGTATATATGTGAGAAATGGTCGATTTATAGGCGTCGACGGCATTTCGGGCTGGGATGCAATGGATGCCTCAGGCGTCAATGGTGTTTTTAGGGTTAAGAACAACCTGATTTCATTTAAAAAGTTTAAAATTAACTGGAATACATAAACTTGCTGGTTATAGGATTTGACCAAATCCCATTAAATAAGCTAATACGGATTTCCGCTGAGTCTGTCCACTATATTTCAAGATCATTAGAAATCAGAAAGTAAACATATGGCGATGCAACAGGCAGAGCTTTTACTTGTTAACTGGTGAGTCTGCGAGCCGAGCTTTTAGAGGGTTAGAGGAAACCATGGAAGAAGTGTAAGTAAGTGTAGTGAATCACCCTGCAGCAAAGCACGACGGGCAGTCAATTAGTGAAATGTATAAATAAAAAATATGATTATTAAAAATAAGATATCATATGTTAGCATAGTAACAATTATTTGATTGTGATATTTTGATTTTTATGATAAATTGCTCAAAATTTAACATGTTTACTGCGGGAAACACGCTTGTGCTTCAAGTTGACCTTGTGCTGTGTGCGGTTATAGCTCCTGATTACCGCCAATTACTGGTTAATTGCTGAGTGAGATTGTTTTGTTTGCATACAGTACATTTGTGTTTGGAGGTTATGTGACATTTAAGGTGTATTCGATTTTAGTTTTAAGATTTTATTATTTACAAGATAGTATTAAAAAATAATACATAGTTTCAGCATATTTTTTAAGACATAATATTTTATCAGCAGTGAATGTGTTAAGTTATTTACAAGATTTTAGTTTTAGATTAGTTAAACCTCTTGAATTACTCTGCAACGGTTCTGCATACTAAATTATCCAAAACTTAAACATTTTAAAATCAATCATACATTCTTTTTCATTAAATAATAGTTATTGTTTTTATTACAACAATTATTATTTATTATTACCCTGTGATGCTTGATTACTATATTCTTATTACTATCTTTAGAATATTCAAACCTGATTTTATTCCTATTAATACTTTTGTTGATTAAATAAAATAGAAATGTGCATGTTTGATACTTAAAAGTTAGCAGTTAATGTATCACTAAAATAACACCACCTTGTTTGCTTCTCTAATGTATCACTAAAATAACACCACCTTGTTTGCTTCTCTATTCCACCTGACTATGTGATACGAAAATGAGTTTTTTTAGTAACTCTACAAGTAGTACAAACATGTCATACTGTTCACAACTTTCCATTGTCTCACAATAGTAATGTCAAAAATACATAAAGTACCATTCCATCAAATGATGGTTTTAGTTTTTATCTCAAAATTTAAGGTCCCATCAAAAGACTGTATTTCATCCTCAAAGTATATTTCAAACTCGATATATTTTTCAAGGATTTGCTCAAGTAGGGTGTAACAGTTCTCCATGTAGTAAGAAAGTGGTTTCGTATTATAAAAACACACATCATACAAAACATTTAGTTACAACATTCACTACTATTTTTTTCAAAGTTTAACAAATATATTTAATGAGGATTTTTAGAGGATTCTTATGTCCTCGTTATGCATGCCCAACCCTATATGGCTTATTTCTCATTGCTAATGGTGGAGCCTTTTGCACCTGACTCCAGTAATCATGAGTCAATGATATCTCTTATTACTCTACCCTGGCTTACTAAATGTAATGTAATGACAGTTGTACTGAGAAATACAACTTACAGTCAGTGAAGCAAGCTGGATTGGAATATCGTTGAATCAACATCTTCAATAATTTTTATTTTCAAACATTTTCACAAAACAGAAATATTAGTACAAATGCAAAAAACAGTATGCTATGCACATTTTTTTAATAGCCAAAGGGACAGCATTATAGAAAAGTTCTCAAATCCACTGTAAGATAGCAGCAATACAAAGTGTTTGATATTTAACCTCTCTTGTGTTAACCCAAATTATTTTTAATGTCGACCATCAATATTAATCATTGCTGGAATAATGCTTACACCTATTAAGAATAATTTAATATGTAAGTGTACATTTTGAGTGTGGAGCTAAGTTAAAACTTCTGAAGACGGTTCTGAGGTTTAGCATGTTCTGTAACAAGTTAATTCAGATACTGTTACGTTTTTGATTCACAATATATTGTACCAAAACCTTTTGCTGTTTGCCTAATATCTGGGCTTTTTTGCAGTAACTTGTGTACAGTTAGTGATGTTGTGATTTGTTGGTTAAGATATGCTCTGGAGTTATGTAATAATTGCATTGCGGTATTTAGTTTGTAAAAGATTAGTAGATTAGATATTTTGTATTTAAAAAATGATATTGTAAAAATAATAACCCTTTGCTTTTCTATTTTCTATGCATTGTCTCTGAAACTAATGCAGCTAAATTGCATTTAATTTTATTTGCCACTTCAATGTTTTTACCTAATTTTTTGGTTACCTAATTGATAAGAAAATAAATTTTTAAGTATTTACCAAGAAAAAGTAGAATATCAATTAATATTTTTACACAGTAAATATTAAATATTTCACACAGTTATTTAAAAATATTTAAACAAGCATATTTTTATGAATGCTTATTTAAAAAGTAAAAAAATAGGCATTCTCATCTACAACTATCGTGTACTTATAAGTTTAGTTAATTAATTAAATTCTAGGTGGAAGTATATCAACTGTAAACATTGTTTACTTTGAGCAAGTCGGTGTCTATAAGGATAAGAAACCTACAGACCACTGGCAAAACATATATTAAATTTGACAGAGAGCGTAGCCACATTCAAGGAGTTATATTGTAGAGTTAAAAGTGGAAGTCCTTTTGCAGAACTTGGAGATGGAAGTCATCTGCTGTGTCAAGAAATAAATGTTCTGACTAAAGTTCAAAAACACAATAATTTTTTAATCAGCCTGTTACCAGTTGGTACAAACAATTTAATTAAAACATTTATTGTAAAATATATTTTTCCCCAGTTACAACTTTTAGTGAATGAATTTCTGCATTGCATTATACGAACATAAAACTTTATTCCAAAAATCAAAATTAATAATCTTATATTGTTAAATGTGGTTGTATAAGGATTATAAATCTTGATTACCTTAGATTCCTCAAGATCCTGAGATGTTATCTCTCTTCAATATGTATTAAAAAGAACCACACTTAGCAATCTTTTCTTGATGTTTTAATGTTTAAATCGATTTACCTGATGACACTCACAGACGAATAGTATGTATGGTTTGTAAAGTGTATTCTTTAGGAATAATTAGCACAGCTGACACCAACTTTTGCATAAAGGTGTAGCTATGGTAGCCTTGGGTCAGGTCTTGTTTAAAATTTTTTAAATTTTTGCAACTTCCGTTGTGTCGTATTCTAGCATAATGTTTGAGTGAAATTATTTTTAATCCGTTTATTATACATTGTTTTGCCTTGTTGTGTTATTGTACTATTATTATAAGTTTTCATGTCTTTGCCATTGTTTGTTTTTTTACTATTCAATTGAGTTGCAAAAATGAATAATGTCTTAAATTTTTTCAATTGTTAAACTATATTAAGGTTTTTGTGATTATGTTCAGCAAATGTTTCTTAAATCTTTTAAAAATATTTTTTTTGTGTATATGTTTCTTAAAGCATTACAGTTGGGTTATGAATTTATTTCATTTTATACATTGATAATTACAATTTTGGTCACTAGAAATTATTATTCAAGAGATATCTATAACCTATTAATTATGTTTTTATACTGAATATGTATTTCTCAGAAACAAAATTCGTATTAAACAATTAAAACGTCAAGAAAAAATTACTAATAATGTGTTTATCTTTTAATAATATATTTTAAAATAATAATGCCACTATTTAGCTGACGAAATGGTCAAAAATAGTTATCGCTACTTCCAATATTGAACTTTGCTTGTTCATACCAAGACACAATAAGATCTTATCAAACAAATTTACTATAAGCACTTTAATTCTAATCCTGTTTGTTAACTCCCCGCTATTGTCCCTTTGTTTAGTCGCAGACCAGTTTGCTGGTATTGCGTAAAAATTGCGAACAAGGAGATACATGGATTTTGCAGTAAGGTGGTAGTACTGTTTTGATGTAAGCCTGTGGTCAATCTTTTGATATTCAACGTGCGAAGATATACTTTTTATACGGAATTTTTTAACTTTTCTCTTATGCTGCACTAATTAAGGATTGAATTAGGTATTCGAATAATATAATATTTAAAAACAAAAAAATATTTTAACTTTTTATAGGTATTGTCTTTTGCATTTTGGAGTCATTATTAATTTAGACATATGCTTATTTAGAAGATTTTTCATGTCACATTTAGAGCACAATAGTGTTTTTGATTGTCTTTTATAATAACAATTGAAGGTTTGACAAAAAATTTCTAGTCTTATTTAAATTTTGTGGTATCATTTAACTATAGTAGATCATATGTTTTTTGAATTGAACAAATTTATTTATGTTCTTTTAATATATTCCTAATTAATGCAATATGATTGAAATAAAAGTTTAAGCCTTCATGATATACAGTAGTTTGTTATCCAAAAGCTTTAGTTTTAACAGTTTGGTCATTCCCTTAATGTTTATTAAATTTTTTATACTTGAAATTAAAAATTGACTCATTATGAATTACTGTCATTAGCGAGAATTTCATAAATATTAATATTAAGTTGAATTCTGATTTTTTTAAATTTTTACAATATTTAAAATGTATCATCAGCATAACAAGTGAAACGATAAACAATATTTATAATATAGATAAAACATCCATGAACAGACCCTGGGGTTATCCCCCAGCTGATAACTAACTAACTATATGAGAATTATTCCTCATATTTTTAATTAATAATGTAATTGTTTAAAAACTAATAATCATGAGGTTCTGACCTATCCATAATTTCTTTACATTATCATCATGATTCAAATCGCTGTCTCCTGAATATAAGAAACATATTGACATTTTTATAACACACATTTGTTTGACAAACAATATGAGATACCCTAATCCAGGAAAAAATTTTTTGGACTAAAACAAGTCACTATTCATAATGTCTAAAACCTAGTTGTTAAATCAAGCAATTTCGACCCTTTTATTGTTTAGTTTCTTAAATTGCTAAACTCAAAACATTTTCGATCAAATTTGTCTAATTGAGAAAAATTAATACAAAGCAAAAGTAAACAGAATAGTATGTTTTTGGCCATAAAAATGATTGATAGAAATCTAAAATATAAATGAAATATAAAGTAGGCAGGTTACATGTATTTTATATTATATTTTTCTTTTTATGAATAGTCTTGCTGGAAAAATATTTTATAGAATTTGCCAATATACACGATACCTGAAAATTTTATTAGACTTTCGTTATTTAAATAGTAACAAAAATGTAAATAGATAAAATAAACTCCATTAAAATTTGTATGGGTACGACATATGTATTTGAGAAGAAATACATTCAAATTTAGCACCTGAGGATAATTATGATTTAAAAACTGCACATTGTATTTTTAATGTCATCCAAGTATTTTGGGCACCACAACTAATGTTATAATCAGTGGTATTCTGTGATTATAATTTTATTAGATTAAGGCAATTCCAATGGAAGTTGGTTTCGTTAAATAAAATACAAGGACTGTCAATGTTTAGTATTTCAAAAATTTGTTTGAGGGATCATCATTTTTGACCAATTGGTATTGACTAGAATGCATTTAGTTTATTTAACAAAATTGTATTAATCAAATCTTTATTCTTAAATATATCATTACAGCCAGTAACGATTCAATGCCAAGAATAATACTTAAATACAAAAAATAAAAAAAGAATTATTTAAGAGCTGTTTCATAATTTATATATACAAATTAGTTTTCTATTAAAAACCTAAGCTTTAACAATGTTTTTTAAACAGCAGTAATTTTTGTTTCATTCATCAGATTTTAAGGTTTTTATGTAAAAAATATTGTTTTATTTTGAAGTAAAAATGCTCATTTTCAATTTTCTACTAGTAGTTTATTTTAGAAATGTTTTGAATTTATAAATAAATTGTAATATTTTATATAGTTATGATATTTATTTAATTATTTTAGCATTGTATCTGGCCTCACAATTATATCTAATGAAACTAAGAAGTAAAGAATAAATTTTGACTGGTTCCTATTTAACCCATATCATAATTAAACATATCAAAGAATAAAACATTCCCCAAAAATCCCTGGGATATCAACTGTATCCTACACTATTCAGAAGTTAACAATTACCTGCCATTATCTTTTATTTAAAATATTGTCCGATTGTTTACATGCCAATCAATTCATGGTTACCTCTTATTCCTATTTTAATTTATCAAGTAAACATTATATTCTCGAAGATTGATTTCTGTTATAAGAAGTTTCCATATCAGTGATCTTTTATTACACCATCTGTATATTTCATCTAATAATTGTACAAAAGATCGTAGATTTATACTTTCTAATCCATATGGTTAAAAATATATTCTTAGTTCTAAAAAGCAAGTAGTTTACATATTGCTTTCTCAATCTTAGATATTATAAATTAGCGGACATCTCAGAACAGAGATTTTATTTATTATCTATGAAACTTTTTCTAACCCAATTACTCTTTTCATTAAATTAGTCCGCAACGATAGAGACACATTAAGTCACAGGAAGCTAATTTAGACGGTCTACAGGACCAATTTAGGGTTCCGGCAGTATTAACATGCTTATGAAGTAACATATAAAAATTCAAAAATGGTTTGCTTGTTACCATGATAATTAATTTTATAATCTTTCATTTTTAATTGTTCTGCTTGATGAATTTTAGATAAATTGTTTCTTATAGGCTACTTGGTATCCTGCTTTTTCAAATATTTTTTCATTAGACTTTTCTGTTTGATTTTCAATATTGAGGTCAACAGTGAAAAACTTGTAAATAGTTATGTAAATCGAAAGACTCCATGAGGATGTTGCATGAAGCACCGACATATGTATTGAAGAGAGAAGAAAACATATCAGGATCTTGAGGCACTGAAGGTAATTAGGATTTAATAATCTTCCTGCCTACCCTTATCATTGTCACTTTTTTATATGTTCACTCAGCAAGTCATTTTGGGCCAGACATACACAACTAAATTGGGCTGTATAGCTCATCTAATGTGGTTTCCTGTGACTTAATTGTGTTCTCTAGATTCAGGACAATTTGAATGGAAAAGAATTTGGGTTAGTTGAAAGAGTAAATCACAAGTGACTCAATGTTTAGCTACTTTCAGTACAAATTGACAAGATCAATTAGATGGGGAATGACAGAGCCTCATGGTTGTTGACATTATTGGGTTAGGTTGACTACAACAATATCATTTCAGTTACTTCTTTACCAAACATTGTATAGTAAATACAAATCTTTATTTGCCTTACAAATTTTATATCATTGACAGTCACAGTAACAGCTATTGCAATAGCCAAGTAATTACAATACTTAATAACATACAAAAAATAGGACTACCCATGATTAAATCAGAAGTTTTTACTTTAATGGAAGTTGAATTGATCATAATTTATGGTATATTAAAAATTAAAGTCATCTTCGTTGAAAAACTCGCCTAAGCTGTAAAACTGGTTTTTCTAAGCCAGCAGTAATTTTTTTTTCATTCATCAAACGAATGTAAATTAATTTTAGGTTCTAAAATATTATAGATTTTGAAAGATAATACTATATGGTTATTGATAGTCTTACTCAAGCGAAAGAAGTCAATTTTCACATTTTTCCTACTATGTGTGTTATAATTATGAAAAATGTTGTTGAAATTTATAAATTCAGAATTGTTGATAGTATAAATAACTAAGTCATATATGTATAATGATTTGTAATTTAAAATTAATAAAAAGAGGTTTGCATTGTACTCTGGCCTCACATTTTGTAATGATGCTTAATAATTAAAAAAAAATTAATAGTTCCTTTTCTTTGCCCTATTACGTACAGAATTAAACCATATCTGAATATTGACTGAAAATATTCAAAATAGGCTCTTCTTATATAACTTTGATATATCCCTCAGTCTATTTAGAAGAAAAATTACCTGTGACTATTGTTTACTTAACACATTTGTCGCAGCGGGCACCCTTCAGGCCTCTATGTCTCTTTTGATTTCATGTCGGGATTTTCTCTGCAAGTATTGATTTAGTTCGCTGTAGTTCTTGCAGCGTGGTCGTTGTGTACGTATGTGTCTCGTGCTGTGATAGTTTCTCAGTTCAATAACCGAAGCTTGTATAGTATTGATTAGTTTTTGTTAGTGAATATTGTTAGTGCTAGCGATAGTTTTACTGTTTTATTTGTATATAGTAATAGCTGGGACATCTAGAGACATGGATATTAGTGTAAATATGACTATGGACGATGTTGGTGACTACTCGGTGAGTACTTCCAGCGACGAGTTGAGCGACGTAGATGGGACTCTTTAGCGGTGCTGCAGGGACCTTTAGGGTCCCGGAAGTTATTACATGTTATAATAACAGCTGATAAGAATTCAAAATGTTTTTTTTTCTCTGATAAAAGATATATTTCATTATTATTGATGATATATGACTATAAATAGTCATAAGTAAAATTTGTCTTACAATGGGACTTTAATGGTGCTGCGGGACCCCATAGGGTCCCGGGATTTATGACATCATGTAAGACTATCACCTAAAAAGTATTGAAATTGTTTTTTCCCTCTAAAAACTGTCTGTTTTCATTAAAATAAATAAAAAATTGCAAAAAATAATTTAAGCTTCGGTACAAGGTAACTCTCAACTTCCACCGCAGCGAACGTGTTAATTAGTCAATGTGATAGTTTCTAAAAATTTAATTTAATTTACAAATTGTTCATTCATTGAATAAAGATTAAACTTAAGGTTACATAATATATTTTTTATTTTATTAGAATTAAGCAAGAAACCATTTGAATTAAACCAGTTAGAAGCATTTAGTAGAGTCTCATTAACCATTGTTTCTAGATCATCAATATTTTGGCTTACGTTAAAGAAAGTTCTGTCATCAGCGTAAAGAATTATTTTAGAATCACCCATTTTTGATGTGGCCCATACTGTGATGTGGCATCCTCAGTGGTTTCTCTGAGACTGAGATCGGCGAATGACCTTTCAGCTTTTATAACAGGTGGTGGGGTGGAGACTGGTTTGGCAGGTATGCTGGAGAGTGGGTCATGGACAGTCAAGTGGGTCATGCCTCCGCCCCACTCTCCAGCATACCTGCCAAACCAGTCCCCACCCCACCACCTGTTATAAAAGCTGGAAGGTGGATCAAGGAATATTGCTTGATCCATTCGTATAAATTGGGCATACACAAAAAATATTAAGTTAACCCGGGGAAAATACAATCACTAAGCAGAGGATTCACACATGCTGCTAAAGATTCAGTCAAACCAACAATGATTCTTTTTAGCAAATTATTAGACATGTTGTAAAAATCATTACTGCCTGAATTTATCATTTTTTTAGTAGCATCTAGAACATTTTTGAACTTTCGGCCGACCAGTTAAAACAAATCAATTTACTATGGGTAGATCAATTAGATATATTGTCATCAGTAAAATGGTTTGGCAATGGACTGTTAGTGTTAATCTTAATTTCCCTAATTGGATTAATGAAATAATTGTTTACTCATCAGGTTCGATACTAGGCTCACTTACTTTGTTAGCTTCTGTATTAGATTTAATGACATCCCACGCAGTGTTATTTAACATTTTGTAACAAAGTTAGCTTCATTAATGGATTCTTGTATTGAGATTTTAATGTTTTATAATTTAATTTATTATCTGAGACCCTTATTGTTAGTGCACTTTATTAGACAGTCAAAAAATAACCTCTTTTTCCATATCAGGCATTTCAAATGTACACTAATCTTGGTTCAACTCTTTTCAAAACTCTACTACCTAAGCCAATCTAGGTTATAGCAGATTTTCATAGCATTTCTCTTTCATATTTACCATACAGAGAGATGAAAAAGAGGTTTGGGATCTAATTTCTCTTCACTTATAAAGTTTTTTATTAAGTCGGAAAAATTCCTTCCAGTGATTTAGTATATATATTTAGGGCAAACCCTTACCACTACTTTCAATACTTGTGCAAGGATAGGTTTTCAAGAGCCTGGTTGAAAGTCTTAGCAAGCTCTTGTGCCAGGAACATGTTCTGTCCCTCTTGGCGGAGTCTTAAAGACCATGTAAAGGAAGTACTTGGCTTTTGCCTCACAATCTTCTCTCTTAGGGGTCTTCGTTCTGAGCCCTTCCAGTTGAAGCAGCAAGTTACCTCTACTCTGTAGTGGATTCTACAGTTGACCTGATCAACCTTAATTTCCTCCATTGTGGACATTTGTCACAGTATGTTCAGTAAAATTAACTACTGCCAGCCTCTGCTTACGATGAACGGTGATTTTAGGCTACCCAGAAGGTAGCCCTGTTGATTGCAGCCGTTATCTCCTCCACAGTGGTTAGATCTTTGGGATTTGTTAATATTTCTTTAATATAAAATCCATAAATTAATTTATTCTTTAACTATGATAAATAAGCTGCATTATTGCTTAAAAGTAATAATAATTTATTTAAAGAGATAATGAACTTGCAAAAAACATGCATCTTATTTTAAAATTAACTAAATAATTTTAATTATTTAGTTTAATAATTAAAATATTTAATAAAGTATTAAATAAAAAAAGTGTTAATAAAATGTGTTTATTTAGATTATGTACTTCGAAATATATTTAAGAAATATTTTCTAATACTACTTTATTCCCAATATTAGTCTAGTAAGACTGTTAAAACAACATAATTACAATATATTACACACTTATGTCATAAACAAGTGAAACATCATAAATTGCAAATCTAATGCAATATTATAAGTACAATAACTTACAAAAACTATGCTGATTTATTGATTTAAGTGGTTCGTATTTTACCATCCTCAGACCAGAGGGACTCATAAAAGAATTAGAATAATTCCTCTAGTCTAATTGATGGTAAATGTGGGTCACCATGATATTTTTGTCTTCTTGTATGTAGTTGTACATTGTACCAAATAAATTGTGTGGGGTTCTATTTGTAATTTTTACCTAGACATAATACGATAATTAAGTAGCCATACATGTATTATAAAACTCTGATTGTATATTTTTACTGTTTGTATAATTGGTTATATTGCTAAATACCAAACTAACTGATATCTGTGAACAGTCATCGCAGATGACCAGGAGATCATGGAGCTGGTCCCAAACATTATCTTGAATCCTGGTTACCACGACGATGCAAGGATGGAGTGGCTAGATCCTGACGAGAACTCAAATGATTACACAACTACAAGACTAAACAACAACTCGGTAGTGCGTCCGTTCAGGGTCTGACCTAAATAAGATATGAGGCCACAGCTTTTGGTATGATGATAATGACGACTGAAGCATCATGGTTTAAAATAATACAGTAGGTACTTTTACATGTTATGATCATTTATCTCTTGTTTTTTTTTTTTTTTTTTTTTTAGATGGAATCAAATTTAAGTTTTTGAAAGCGTATTATTAAACTTTTCACTAAGAAAAAGGCTGATGAGTTTCTGAGGAATATCTATGGAGAAGTTCTGTTTAGTTTGTAACTAAAAATATAGCAGTTGATCATTTTCTCTTAGATGGGGCTATTATTGTCCATATAACCAGTGTGTCCGTGAAGCATTCTTTAAGAAAACAATGAGTCAGTCACAGAGCAGTAGTTTATCAAAGTTCATAAATTATATTCTAAATACTTTATCACTATGCCAATCTCCGGAAACTTTCAGACTATCCATGAGAGGAATTGCCTCTGAACAGCCTTGATGTCTGCATATATGTAGACATGATCCTATTCCAAATAATACTGGCATACCAAGGCATATAGTTGGAAATTAGGTATCAATCTTTGTTTTTTATTGTGGTGTCTCTTTTATGTGACTTTGCAGGTAAGGACTATCGCTCTCTCCTATTGCAATAAACCACTGACTATCCACTGATGCTATCTGCCTTGTGGATTCTTTAGTAAGTTATCATTGAAAAATCTCTTATCCGGTTTATCCATCCAAATCAACTACATGGAGTGACAACTTTACTGTGTATTGAAATCCTTCTATAAGTTTTGGAGAATTGTTTGTTTTTTTTTGTGTGGAAAGTACGTGGAAGTTTAGTCAGCTACTGCACTATGATCTTAAGGTGGCCGTTTCTCAAACCACCAAGACACTGCTAGGAAGTCGACAGGCCCTGTCAGCCCTATAATAGCCATGAAATGTTATAGTAGTCAGCGGACCAAAACATGCTTTTCTATTTTAACTGTACGGTTTGTGTTTATTGTTCTAATGAGTTATAGTGAACATTGTATAATTATTAAAGGTGCATTCTTGTGGAACGTAAGTTGATCTTATGATTTTACTTTCTCCCATATGCGTTAGCATAGAGAAAGTATTGTGATTGTCCAAAAAACATTTTTTACAAGATGGTCTAGAAATCCATTTTAGGGTCCCCTGAATCCAAAAAGTGTGTTTTTTTCTAATTTTTTTCGTGTCTGTCCATATGTTTGTCTGTGTGTGTATGTGCACTTTGCTGGAGACCAAACACAGACGGATAGATTTTTATTCAATTTGGTATGTAAGTGTATTTAGCCCATATCTCCTGACCGCTTTTTCACTTTTTTGAAATTTTAGTTTTTTTTTATTTTTATTGCCAAAAGACGCACAAAAATAGAATTTTCTCAAAAACAACTAACGATTTTTATTAAAATTTCAGGAAATATGTGAATTACTATTTAAAATATTTTAGTAAAAACTGCATGTCCCAACTTAAATAGTTTTTGAGTTATAGCATTTTTTTTTCAGGCAAAAACATAAAAAATACAATTTTTTCAAGCTTTATTCTAATGCTTTGATTACATTTTCAGTAAAGATGCAAATTACAATTAAAAATATTTTAGTTACCACCCCACTAAGCTGGGGCTAGCTAGAGGCTGAAGGCCAGAAGCCACAACGCAAGTTGTTGAAGGTTGTTTACATAAAGTCTGGCTATATGATTATTTGAACAGATGTTTTTGAAGATCATTTTTTAAAGAAAAATTAAATTCAAAATACTAAAATATTTTAATTATTATTTATCTAACAAGCTTTGTACATTTGTTAAACAATCTTACATAACAAAGGTAAAGGGAGAAAGTTATTGCCAGTTACATGGTACCATAAAGTTTTAAATATTTAATCATGAAAAAAGTATACTCAATTTTTTAAAACCAAACATAGGTCCACTAGAATAGGTCCCCACCTTTCGAACAACACTTCAAGTGCTACGATATGATTATTATTATGAACCGAATCATTGAAATAGAAACGCATGTTTTTGGCATTTTCCATAGAGGGAAATGGCCACCTTAATTAAATCAATGCGTGTTCCTTTATAACTAGTTGTTTTTGATTTCATAGGGTGATTAATATAATTTTAAGGATTTTTAAAAATAAGTAGGAGTCTTCTTCTTAGGTAGTCCTAAAATATTTGTTACATTTTTGGTTTGATTAATGGAATGTAATTGAGGCCCTTTTAATTTCAAGTTTACCAGCATTCATTTTTTTAGATTTAGGATTACTCTGTCCTAGTTGTTGCTATTTTACCATGTGTTTTTATCCCTAACTTTGGGCCTTATGCAGTCCCATTCCAACTATCATTTCTATTGGACAACTGTATTTATGATCCTCTTTGATAGCTGCAGGTGTTTCATTAGTTTTGCTACACTCAAGTCTGGCCAAATAAGTTCTGTTGAAACCTATCAGGAGAAAATTAACTGTTTTTAAAAAGTGCAATGAAACTCTCTGCCGATGAAGTGATATGGTATTCCTCAGAAATATCGAGTTACTTTTTACCAACGGAACTTTGAATTTATTTCCTTGATCATTTGTATTTTATAGAAATATTTCACTTTTCCACATTTCAAGTATTGATACCATAAAAATGGGGTTTTAATCATTTATGTATTATGAACAGATTTACAGAACAAGGTAATGCTATATATTTATTGGTTTCTATTTCCAGGTATGGTGAAGAATCATTAAGAATTCATATTTTAAATAGGATAGTATTTAAATGAAACAATAGTTATAACAATAAAATCTGAAGATATACTTTTAAATGAACATTTAATTTATGATATGACTAAAGAAGAAACTGACTGATTTAAAATTAAATAATAAACGTTGTTAAATTTTGGTGTAAAGTGTTATCCATTATGGTCGTGAGATAACGCAGCAGGGGCCTTACTGTGACCTGCCATCTGGAAGCTGTGCCTCACTCAGGACTGCTCTGCTCAACTTGAAATTGTCATTTTACTGTGTTCTGGATCAGTATTTATATACTTACAGTGTTATGTAAATCAGCATTATATTTTTTTCTAAAATATGTTTTAGTTGGTTAAAACAGTTTTATTAAAGAAAAAGGAGGCATCAATTTGTGTATGTGTAGGATGAGACTTAGAGTAAAAAAGGTTAAGTAGATAAATTTAAACAAACTTGCTTTAAGTAGTTTTATGTTTTATAAATTTTACTTTTTCTCTTTTAAATAGAATCTTAAAAGGTTTTCTGGTACATAGTTATCAAATTATAGTTATCATGCGAGTCTATTAGTTAGCACATCTACTTTATATGCAGAGGATCATGGGTTAAATTATAGTTATCATGCGAGTCTATTAGTTAGCACATCTACTTTATATGCAGAGGATTATGGGTTAAATTATAGTTATCATGCGAGTCTATTAGTTAGAACATCTATTTTATATGCAGAGGATCATGGGTTAAATCCTGGTAGGTCCACTTACTTTACTTGATGGGCTTGGACCATCATCCCTTGACAACCTTAGTACTAACAGTAAAAAATGCCCCTGGCGTAGATAGACTAAGAAAAAGAATTATTGATCATTGAGTATCAATTACTTTAATAGTACTAAATAAAAATATTACTAAAAACAAATTAAGTCTGCATAAAAACTACCAATTAAAGGAGCAAGAAATTTTAAGTATCAACAGATTAAATAAAATATTTATTTCAATAGCATTTATCAAGTAAAATTTGCTGGGAAAAATTAATGTAAAAGAGGTATTGTTTGAAAGGCCAAACATTTGTTAATAATGTCTTGCAATGTAATACAAATTTTGCTTATACTCACAGTAATTTTTATAAAATAAAAAAAATTGCTTGAAAATAACATATTTGTTGTGATATTCCATTATGACTGTCAGTTCATTCATTTCCCAAGTCTTATGGGTCCTTCTATTTAACTATGGTAATGGGATTAACTGAAAACATCTATATTTACAATCTAGTTTAAATTTCTTAAAAGAATCGATTTTGAGTTTTTTAAGCTGTCAGATGACAAGAAGAAAGTAAAAGTTTTAATTTTATTTGAAGAAAATTTTACAACAGAAAAGAGGTAGAACAGATTTTTTGCTCGAATTTCAATATTTTAACAGTTGCCTGTATAGAAATTTGTAAGATCTGTTTATTGAGAAAATGTAATATTTATGGTTTGGAAGTAAATTGGTTCCTTTGATTTTTCTACATTAAGCATTAGTTGTGTATTTTATTTGTAAAATAACAATCCACTTAAATCTAACATTCAAAACTATAATTCTAAACCCAATGTACCTATCCAATGTATTTGTAATTTCATCATCACCTGATGTTATTTATTTAAATTAAATGCATTTTTGTGATTTAAATGACTCCATGAAGTGAATGTAATTAACTAATATATACAGTTCAAGTGTTTTATGGTAGTTTTAAAGAGTTGCAAGTAGTTAAAAGTAGGTTATCTGTAGAACAGTTGGTTAGTGATATAAATATTGATCCATTTGAAGAAAATGTTTCACCGGAGCTTTTGTATAGCAGATATGGTTGCCTTTCCTGCAGTTCTAGCTGCTGGGCTTACTAAACCTCCTGTGATTGCTACCTTTTTGTACAAGACGCCTAGTCATTGTCTTGTTCACCAGTATGTATTTTTGGAATTAAATGCGCCTCGTGAGTTTTGTATTTTAATGTAAGCATACACATTACATGTCATTGTTATTGTTACTCAGTCCATTTGTAGTACAAGGCATTATGAGATTCAATTTATATGCAGCAATATTATGCGTAGATTACAGTATTTTAGCAGTACTAATTTACATTGTACCTAGAACAACAGACGGTAGGTATCACAGCGAGGATGCATTGTAAACTGTATATCACACGGTCAAATCAGCTGGTTTAGTTATTATATTAACGACTGAAAACTAAACCTACCAACCACATTGAAGCTTTTAGACAAATTGTAATCAAGCAAGTCATGACTAATAAGCTTGAACCTCAGGAATCAGAACAAGTATTTTTGTATTTGTTTGTTGTTCCACTCAGCTGGTGTGACGTCATGTGAGATGCACGTGATAAGTACTGTCTTTTATTCTACCTTATTTATCAAAAATACAGTATTTTTTAACAAATGAATAAGGTTTGAGAAGATGTGATTTGGTAAACATTACTTTAAATATGAATCAGCAGTTGATATCTGCACAAGTCTTGCTTTATCAAATAACTATGTTTAAGTTAGTGTTTGAATAAATAATGTAGTTAAGATTATTTATTCAGATAAGAGATGCCCAGTTGTGTTACATATTTTAATGGAAATATAGAATGAATGCATATTATATGTAGTAAGTGAGATAGCTCCCAGCGGGGTTACCTACAACCAAGTGGTGTGTCCACTATGTCGATATAATATTTAATTTAATTGTTTGTACATGTTTGTTGAGATTTATTTTCTTCAGATTAGATAAGATATTACTTTTTTAAGAGTTTAAAGTTGGCTGATCTCCGCACCCTTGAGAAATTTTTATGTTGGCCCTCTACTAAACCATTAATAAAAATATCAAATGATATAGGTTACTTTCTCTAAATGTATATTAATAGGTAGTATACATTTTACATTTGCTGCTTGAACTGTTACTGTGATTTCTCACAATGCCTTGTGTGCAGATGGGCTCGCAACTGACAACCTGCCTCTTGTTGTTAGTCCATCGATGTTCATGCACCTAGTGATATCATAGGTTAGGTTATTAATGCTAAGCTCTCTTCTCACTAATAATATGTATACATAGTATATTTTTTGTACAGTTGGTTGTATTGTGTTAAGTTGTTTGTTGTTTTTTTTAATATATATACTCATTAGCGTTAAAAAAAAATAATTTTAGCTGAGATAACTTTGAGTAAAATAACATTCAAAGGTTTAATGAAATGCTAAGAAACATTTTATAAATCTTTACTTCTACTTCTTATGCCTGAGACCAGATATATTGTGCTATTAGTTTTATCAATTGTGGCTTTATTGATAATGTTTAACCATCCAACACTCACTTTGTAGTACAAAATACTACATTATTACCTTTAGTTTTTTACTATCATGATTAAGCTTTAAGAATTAAACTGTAATTGAAAGTAGTGATGGAATAAAATGAGGATAGTATTAATAACAACTTACGTACTTCAAGTTTTGGATGTTGAACTAGTTTTGAAATGGAAAATATATAACAAATAATAAGGTTAACGTACCTTTGTCGTACATTTTTGTATTTCCAATAAATAAATGGAAAATATATCTTTCAGCAGCCAAAAACTCAGTCCCATATAAGAATTTAAATTTGATACAGTCAGTTGTAGTGTGGTATCTTCGTACCAAGGTAAGGTCCAGACATTGAATATAATCTCTGATTCCTGGTTCTAATTATAACTGAATCACAGGACACGTAAATTTATGGGGCTGTGAAGTAGCAATGATTATATGTCTCCAAACCTTTTACTGTAAGGATTATGTATGTTCTTATTTTTGAACTGCCATAATGTACAATGTTTTTCTTTGTTAAAAAATATTTTATTTAACAAAAATGAATAAAAAGTCGTAGCTTCCTAGCAGGATTACGTAGAAGAAGGGTGGTATTGACCCACCTGCCCACCCTTACACGTACAGTGGTATTGACCCCCCTGCCCACCCTTACATGTACAGTGTATCCACTTACCTGCCCACACTTAGACGAACAGTGGTATTGACCCATCTGCCCACCCTTACACGTACAGTGGTATCCACTTACCTGCCCACCCTTACACGTAGAGTGGTATTGACCTACCTGCCCACCCTTACACGTACAGTGGTATCCACATACCCGCCCAACTTTACACGTACAGTGGTATTGATATGTAAAAATCTTTCTATCTTTGTTGGCACTGGTGGCGCAGTGTTGTAACCCAGCTGCTACGGACATAGCATGGTGATTGTAGGTGATAGGTCCCATACTCGGCCCTCTTAATACCGATCAATGGTTACTATCCACAAGACACTACTAGAGAATTCTGGGGTGTCCATTTTGGGTGGTAGTTATTGTCCAGGTGTTGTGCAGGAGAGATAACTGATTATTGGGCTGGTCAATTAGCTGAAAATCAGAGCAATACTATGTGGTTTGGATTCCACATAAAGCTGTAGGTCCCTTAGTTGCCCTGGCTGTTGGGCTATTAATAAATGGCCTTTTCTGAAAAACAGTCGAACTCAGTAATGAGACTATACAGGCCATTCACATAATCATTCATATTCACCTTAAAATACGCAAAAAGTTGTGTCGTCGTCTTGTATGTAAGAATGTAAGAAAATATCTGTACTTGATGTGATGAAACTGGAGTTATAGCCTCTCTCTTTCATGCTGTCTGTAGCTTGGATCAGTCACCCTGTGCTGTAACAGCTTATTTCCCCAACACCCCACTTGGGTTAAGCCTACAATCTTAGATTGTGACCCAGGTACAGACACTATGGTAGATGCCTTTCATGTGTGTTTGGCTTGTTTTGGCAGTTTGGCTCGTTTTGTCTTATCAGATGTAGGTAGGTGAAACTCTTTATATACCACTGTACTACAAAGAACTGAGTTTGAATATACAGAAGCATTGATACTGTGTAGTCTAGAATTGCTCAAAGGAAACTTGACATGTGCTAGTTTTTCAGTTTACAATAGAAGTAATTTACATGTATGTAGAGTTTTAAATGTATCTTTTTAAAACAATCAACTAACAAATATACATCTAATGTAATGTTACAAAAAAAACTAACATTTAATATTGAGTTTATCTTTTGTATGTAATTTGGTAAAAGCTAAATTACAAATGCCAATGTTAATTAAAAAGAGAAATGACATCAGCAAACTTACTTGGAAAGTCAAATCTCTTAAATACAAGAATATATTTTTGATTTTACTTACACTGTTAGTGATTGAATCAGATGACATGTTATAGTGGTTGAATATAACGAATCTGTTGCCTCAACTACCATACAAAGATCTTAGTGGCATTGGACATTTAGGTTTTCTCGTTATTGTATTTAGTGTGTTACAATTGTTATTGTTTTTAAAAGAATTCTTTTCATCAAAGAAATGTTTCTTGGCCTTTCTAAGAACCTTAAGTTACAGAATCCACTACAAGATTACTATTATTTCTTGCCCTTGTATATAGCAAATATCTTGCTGAGTTAGTCTTGCTTTTTAATACGTGAAACAATTGTGATAATACTTTTAGGTTTTTTGTGTTTTGTGTCATTTTATGATTGTTCATTTTGTTGTGTCATCTGTTTATTACTTGCAATAAATCAGGACTGACAGATATCATATCAATCTATTGTAAGTAATCAATGTTATTGATATTTTACAATGAACACTTTAATTTATACATTTTAAAATGTTGGGGTCTAACATGTTAAAATGGTTACATTTATTACATATATGTGCATTTGTTATTGTTTTTATATATAAAGTACAAATTATGCTTTCAATATATTTTAATTTTATTAACTATTGTAACAATAATATGCTGTTGATTAAGAAACAGCTTATTGTCAAGAGGAGAATTTATCTCAGTTACATTTACTTCATTACAGTTTAAATGTATAATTTTTGAATGAGAACCATTTTTAAATATTACCGTGATGCTGCTGTAGATATGCGCATCTATTGGCTACTCACAGGCACCATATGTAAAGTATTTATTCATTTACGTACTGAATGAAAAATATACAACATTCACTGTATGCAGAAAATTTTTTTGCAATGAAAATGTACTATACAATAGAAAATTAGTATGAAAATAACTTGCATGTCTTTTATATAAGCAATTTGGGCGAGCCGGTGGCCGAGTGGTCTAAGGCGTCAGAACTTTGAGCTTGGGTTAGAGATAGCGCTGGTTCGAATCCGGCCTAGACCAGAAGATTTATCAGTAATATTCACCTTCTACTGTACTGGTTTGCCCCCTTACTCTGTCTGATTAAGTTCCTCGCACAGATCAATAGTCTATGAGGAATGGGCAATTAACTTTTAAAGGTTTTGAGTTAAAAAATGTATTTTATGTCAAAACAAAACCTAGCACAGACAAATTCTTTCTAAAGGCTGCCTGTTCTGAGCAAATAGATGCTAGTACTCAGCGTGCAGTGTTGAAGCGATAGTTTAAAATAATACTCACTTAAAAATAAAATTTTATATTTTACAAGATGTTAAGTTTTGGAACTTTCATTGCTCACAAGGAGACAATACTTTATACATTTGCACAAGAAGGGATGTTTTCTATTAACACATTATTAATTACTTTTAATTAAAGTAGTTGGACCCCAGTTGGAATTAATTTCTGATTATCTCCTGTGAACATATCTAAGTTTCTGTACATATATTTATGTACATATTTTGTACCAGTTCAATCAACTTTGTTCCGTTGCATAGTGTATTGCACTGCATGCTTTTAATGTAAGCTTAACTATTAGCACTTTCTTCTCTGAAATAAAAAAAATCCTACTACATTTCTCACATGTGTATCAGTTAAGTGTAAAATAGGAACAACATTTTGTATCCGAACAACAACAAAATTTGTGTACTTAAATTGTTATTAATTTTGTGTTACTAATATTGAAGTTTTGTTTGGTCTGACATCTATTGTTCAGTCTAATACACCACAATTTCACTACTACTTAAGTTTTATATATATATATATATATAATGTTTTGATTGCAGAATAGTTTTTTACTTGCAAACTTAGTTGGTAAATACAGATTTAATCACATTGCATCAAGTCAGTGACTAATTAGGTCAAACTCTAGAAATTGAAACTACTCTTTTTTGCTTTTTAAGTTAAAAAAAGATAAGTTTTCTTTAAACTGTGCAAACAATTAATTTATAATTATTGCTGTCGGCCAGCATGTTAGCTGAGTGTTTTGGACTATGGAGTCCAAGTCCCCAACTGACTAATGGTTGGTACTTCACTCGTGGAATAAAGTTCATACACAAGGCTGTAGGCCCATGCAAACTGGGGACACTAGTTTAAAAATAAAATATAGAAAAATTATAGTTTAGTGAACATTTACAATATTTCAAAGTGTTGTTCCAAAACATCTTCTTTGTAACAACGAAACCTTAAAATTATTTCCTGATTTGTCACTTTTCTTAACTTATAAACAAAATTGTAAATAAAAGAATTATTTTACAATGATTGCATTAAAAATGACAGGCTCAAGTGCCTCATAAGTGATTTAATATATTTTTACTACTATAAATAACATCAAGGTTATCAAAATTATTTGTCTACGTTTTGGCTTGCGAGTGACTTAGTCCCACAACAATGATGAGTGCCTAACATGTTGCAATATATCAGCTACACATTATGGAGCTTAGCTTTCTAAGGAAACACACTTGGTCTGACTCATTGGTGATGATGTTTGACCGTTCATGTCCGTATTGTTACAACAGCTTCAATTGTCTGTTAAACCTTGTTGATAAACTCACTATTTTTGTATAGTTTTAGATATGTTTGATGCTTGCTTTCATAAACGGTTAGTAAATGAAAATAATGTAGTTTCATTAAAAATATGCTTAAATATAGTGTTTTACACATCAAACAAGCTTTTTATAAGAATCCTTCTAGTTTACTGGAGTTACTTGAGACATTTTGTTGTGATAACATTTTCAAAAATTAACTTCTTTATTACTTTCTTACAAAGATTGGATTTAATCCTATGCAGAACATTCCAACTGTATGAACTAAGCTAATAATACCCTAATAATGTCATGTTATTGTGAGACTGATATCATACTGTAAGTGGTTAACACCTACCTTCATATTTAAGTCCTGTTTTTATCCAAATTTGAGTTGAACACTCTGATTTTGTGGTTAGTTAACCTCATTGTCATTGGGCTATTGACTTTTTTAAATATGTGTTAAAAATAAATTTCGTATGGATTTTTTTGGGAAGAGAAGTTCAATTAAGACATAGTTCCCCTCAGGTGCTTAGACAAGCCCATTTTTGTTCATAGGCTCGTTGAACCACCGGCTTAACGTGACTTCTGAACCACAGGAATGGCACATGGGTAAAATCTGTCCAGACTGTCTGCGAGTAAACCTCTGGTGTTTGAACCAGATTCAACCTTTGAATAAAGATATCCACAAACAAGACTTAAATTGTGTCTATTGACCCATTTGTTCATATTAATATTGATTGGATGTGAAGTTCCTAATAGATGTAAAAATAATATGAAATTTAGTTACATTAGTTTTACTTAGCAGAGAAAAATGAGTAATTGATCAATTTTGTATGAAGAGAAGTAATTTTTAGGTTTTTTAATACAGGTTTACATTTCCTAGAAGAAGGAAGTAACAGAACAAATGATCCACTACTTGGACAGAGGTGGTGTTTTGTAAACAGACCAGTTGTTTTACCTGAGATTTAGCCTTTTGTAACTTAACTTTTCTTTGTATCTTTTTAGTTAACACATTTGCTGCGGCGCCGCATGGAGTCACGTAACGTGCAGCCTTGCCCGACTCGGCAGTATGGCCGCATGCTTACATATTTCAACATAGTGACAAATAAAATCGACACGTGTAATTTTTGTAGTTCATATGTTAGGTATTTACAATAGTTAATCCCCATCAACCCACCGGTTCATTCTATTGTAGTTTATTTATTCATCATCAGAAGCCGTAATAAACAAATCTAAATCTCCCGTTATGTCTTTGAACTCTACAATCAATGTCTATTGACTAACTAGTAGTAATATTTTGGTCAATAACACCTAGTCTAGTCTAAAACAAAACAGTTCAGATTGCCTAATGACTACGACCGTCGTGACAATGTAAGGTGTCACCTGCAGTGATGTGTTAACACATTCCTTGCGGCTGGGTCAGTACTCACCCAAGGCAAGCAGCGCACACTACCTGGCTGGGTCAGTATAGTCACATATTACGCACTGTTCATTGTTGGTCAGTGTGAAGTTAGCATCAGGGAAGAGAGCGTGTACGTCATGTTAGCGTGGTCGGACGAATGTAAAATTTCATTCCAGTAGAATCATCATGTTGATGAATGAATGAATGAATGAATAAATAAATGGACTGGAATGGAATGAACTGGTGGGTAGATGAAGATTAAATATTGTAAATACCAAAATATGAACAAAACATATTGTTTGAATTATATGTAAATTGATATTACTTGTCAAAATGTTTAAATAGGTAAGCGTGTGGCCATGATGCCGAACCAGGCAAGGCAACACTGTTCCATACACTGTGTGATGCCTTGCCCCGCTGTAAGGAATGTTAATGGTGTCGGCTAAAATTATTAAAGTAATATTCAAGTGTCTTAAGAAACTCCTATATTTTCTTTTAACAAATCTGTGAGAAACATTCATTTTAGTATAAGCTGTTTAATATAGCTTAATATGTAAGGGATATATGCATTTGCTGTATTTAGAAATGTAGTTTATTAAATAGCATCACACATTTTCTGTGGACAGACAGTTTTACGTGTCTGTAAACTATAGAACACTATCATATTTTATAATTTTAATCTTGTTGGACATTGCACAATCCATTCTAAAGAGATGCAATTTTTTAGAGAAAAAAGATTATATGAAAGACTGATAAATGACTGTAGTCAGACTGAGTGGGAAGTTGTTGAGCTTGTTTTCATTTGTGGCTTACATAGGATTGACAGTGGTATAACAGCTAGCTTATCATAAAGAGCATTATCATGTAGAGCAATATTTTTCCATAGTCTAATATCAATGACTAACACCTAGAAACTGATTTGTGTATTTTGTGCACCATTTTTATAGTAATGTATGTTTGTAGTAATAAGTGTTTAGTTTAAATATTTTTTACAAGTAATAGTTGTCCTAATTTTTTGCAAATTTATTGTAATTGTGATGTCAATGTTATGCAGGGTAATTTGGTTTTAATGTGCGTAACCAGTGAAAAAAATTAATATTTTAATGATCAGTTATGAAAGTGGTTGTACCAAAAATGCTCATAGGTTGAACAGTTTTATTTGTGGTTGTGATTTATATCTTAGTTGAAGCAATGATTAGATTGTAACAAATTAGAATACTGCAATGTCTTTTATCAAATTTAGTTTTTTCTCAATAAATATTTTAAACAGCCTGAGAGTTTTTGTAATAATCCTTTGTCTTTTTCAAAATTGAAGTATTCAATTGAAAAATTACAAAAAGTAATTTATACTAACTTTTATTTATCTTTTTAAATTAAGTGAGTATTTTATACAGTGAAAATATACATATTCAAACAACTTATTTACTTAGAAAAATTATGTAACATACAGTTGGCCTTTAGAACCCAATGTTAACTTTTCCCAGCTAAGTTTCAAATTTTATATTGAAACCCAGTTAAGTTTAAATGTTAAAAACCTAAGTTCAAAATATATTTTTCTTAGTACTGAATACATTTTGTGTATATTCTTATAACTTCCAATATTAGTGTTACTCAACATTATATTATTCCAAAAAATGTGTTGAGTAACATAAAATAGAATAAATTATTAACTTGTTAGTTGTTATGTATCGACATAGATTTTATAAGATTTTTCACCCAATGGTCTGGAGTATGAGAAAACCCAAATTAGTGTAACCTATGAAATATTATTAAAGAAGGGAAAGAAGTGGGTATAATAAATCTGTATCTAATTGACTCATGTGTCGTAATCAGTTGTGAGAACAAAAAATAATACAGTGCTTCATTCATTCAACATTGCAGCGCTTTAACCATACTGACCTGGTTAAGAATGGTTTTTGGACTCACGAGCATGTTACTCGCTACCAGGAGAGGAAGAACCTCTAACCAATGGTCACTAAGACATCAATTATTACACATGATTGCAGTTTTCCGCATTACAGAAGTCTACGGGCTACTCTGTGTTAACAAAAGTAAACCACCCCTTCTAGGTTCTGCTAAGGTGCCAACTGACAACAGTTGGTTGCTATGCATTAGGCCACACCGAAAGGATGTTGGTGCGTGGACCAGATGGACTCCATGTGTGCTGTTTCAACGTTATTTTCGTCTCATCAGGTGTAAATAGGTGAGAGTTTCTTACTCACCATTACACTACAGCGAACTGAGTTGATGTCATATAATTGTCTTCATTTTCTTGAAGTTATTATTGACATACAGTTCCATTAGAGTGGATGACGGAGAATAAACTCAACGTTCTTAATACAGTACAAGTAAACGTCACACAACACAAATTTATTATAGGTATGCCAGTATAATAGGGCATCAGCAAACTCAGTACAGAAGAAATACTCACCTGAGAAAAGTGCCACTGACAGTGAAAACCTGTGTTAGTGGGCTTGTATTCTGAGATAGGTTTTATGCAATTTATTGATATTTCCAATATTAAAGACATTTGTGATAATCACCATTGTCCAATATTGATACTACAGATGAGCCCCCAACTAAGGGAGGACTCATAAAAACATGCACAGCAAATATAAAGTGGTACCATATCTCCATAATACCAGATCTCCAATATTGGTACACTGCATTGTAATAACGCAAACAATATGGTTAGTCATTTTTCACAAACAAAAAATAAATATGCTATAAACAAAAATTTAAATCATAAAATTACTTAGTCTTCCTCATTTAGTAGGTTGAGCTAGTTCTTAAAGCTAGTAGGTTAAGCTTAGTTTGAAAGCTGATTATTTATTGTGAAATTAGGAATCAAAAGTTTGGTAACTTGAATCAATTTAATGATTCCAATAATATTTGGATTGTTATTGCTATTTACCCTTCTTTTCACTATTCTGTTTGTAACTAAAAAAACTATTCTGTTCACTGTAGATTTGTAACTAAAAAATTCATAACGGTCTAAATTTGCAATCCAAAAAACGTATCAGATTTGAACTTTTGAACAAAAAGTGAGTATCGAAATGTTGTTTATACAATAAGTGGAAAGGAAGACCTGTGGAGTGTGGTATGAACAATGGTTGTAAAGTAGGGCATGTTTAGTAGTTGGTCTTTCTATCTAGTGTTTATTCAATTAGTGGGAGGGAGGCAAGGTACGTGGAATAGGAGGTGGGTCAGACTGAGGGAGCTCGGCGGTGTTACTTGGTCGCAGACCCTCCTCACCAGTAGTCCACAGTACTAATACTGCAGTCAGTGGATTAATGCAACTCCAACGATGTAAGATCTCTCTCTCTCTCTCTCTCTCTCTCTCTCTCTCTCTCTCTCTCTCTCTCTCTCTCTCTCTGTCTCTGCCTGCCTGCCTGAATGCCTGTCTGCCTGTCAGTGGCGGCTGGCCCATAAGGACTCTAGGACGGAGTCCTCCCGTTCTTAAAGCAATAATAAATAAGAATATCAATCTGCCTGTGTCTGTTTTTAGAAATATTCGTTGTTACTGAAATGTATAACTAATATTAGTCATAAGAAATGTTTTTACAACGGTCATCATTGCAGCGATACAGCATGTTTTTATAGTAGGTAGTACGTAGGGACTCCGGAGAGATGAGTCTAAAAGCCCATATAAGCTATATGGCACTAACCAGCCAATCACAGGACTGCATCAGGCTGTAATGTCAAACCATAGTGCACATTGGGACTCCGTCTACAGTAGTTGGATTTATTGCCGCCCCCTCCAGCAGAGCGCCACAATCCAGTAAATCAGTCAAATTTGTCGTCTGAATCTTATAGGTTATGTTTGACGCGCCGTGCCGGTGTAATGTTTTGTTTGTTTGAATTTTTTAGATTAATGTTTAATAACTTTTGCTTTCAACAATGAATTCAGTGAGTAATATCAGTGCTAAGTATGCAGGACGTGAGGTGGTGAGTTATGAACACAGGCTAGAATTGAAAGCATTAGGCCCACCAAGACCCGATTTAGCTATAATTCAAACACAGAAAGAATGCAAAAGTAGGAAAGGGTTTATTAGAAAATTTAATAAATCCATGTATGACTCTGCTGAGTGGTTGTGTGGATGTAATAAAAAGAATGCTTTTTTTTTGTTATTATTGTTTAGTTATGAATGTAAGTGACTGTTTGGACTGTCAATGGTGTTTCAGATATAAAGCATTTGTTAGTAAAAGTTAAAAAACACAAATCTAGTGAGAAACACATCAATGCTAGTATAGAATATGCTGTGCTAGGTAAAGTTAATATAGGTAGCCAATTAGACAGTGCTTATAGGTTAAATATACAAAAACATAATGAAGAAGTGGCAAACAATAGATATATTTTAAACAAATTAATTGATGTAGTGAAATTTTGTGGAATTTTTGAATTAGCTTTGCGAGGTCACAATGAACGTGACACATCAGACAATCCTGGAATTTTTAGAGGATTGATTAATCTAATGTCTGACATAGATGTCACGTTAAAACAACACATTGAAAGAACAAATAATCGGGTATTCCTGGGGCTATCTAAAACTATTCAAAATGATTTGCTTGACTCTATTTACTCAGTTTGTCATCAGCTGATTTGTGACGAAATTTCTAAGAGTGATTTTGTAGCAATACAAGCAGACGAGACGACAGACGTAGCTACTCTGTCACAATTGGTTTTTATTGTGCGGTATGAGTTGAATGGTCAAATAAATGAACGATTTATTACTTATGTAAATCCTAAGAGTTTAAATGCGGAGGGAATCAGTGACGCCATTTTTCGTGAGCTGGAGAAGCTTCGATTAGATAAAAAACCCGAAAAAGTAATAGCTCAGAGCTACGATGGCACTTCTACTATGAGTGGACCACATACAGGAGTGCAAGCTCGAGTATGAGAAATATACAAAAACGCCCATTATGTACATTGCTATGCACACCAGTTAAATTTGATTGTAGAGAGATGTGCCACACAAAATAAACAACTAAAAATATGTTTTAGTAATATTGAAGGGTTTTCATCTTTCTTTTCTCAATCCACCAAACGTACTAGTGTACTTGATAAAATCGTAAAGAAACGATTGCCTACAAATCCAGCAACTAGATGGAATTTTAAATCAAGGATTGTTGGCACAATACGCAAGTATAAAAATGAAATTTATGAGTGTTTAGATAATATTGTGGATGACAATACCAATGATTACAACACAATCAATAAAGCCATTGGTTTACAAAACCTGCTTAATAATGATGACTTTAATTTTTGGCTTAACTTTTTTAATAACATTATGCCCCATGTAGATATACTTTACAGTGAGTTACAACATAGAAGTATTGATTGCATTAAAGCGCGCAAATACGTTGATGAGTTCAAATCAGCTGTTGAAACAATAAGGAACTCGCCTGACCTCGACTTACCGGCCGGAAGCTCAGTGGAATGCAGCCGCGACGAAGACTTATCGTCTGAACCCAGAACAAAACGAGCTCGCTTTAGTGATAGAAAAAACATTGTTGCTAAAGAAATATGTGATGTTATAACTACCGGTATAAATGATCGATTCAGTTTTTTGGATCACTTATCTGTTGGTGTACTTTTTGAGCCAACCTTATTTGCAAAACACAAAGAGACATTTCCGGAAAGTGAACTAGATACCGCCGTTAAATTGTTTGGATTTAATAAATTAGAGCTGCGACAAGAACTGTTAGTTATTTATAACAGAAATGATTTTAAAACTGCTAAGGGTTCGCTAATGTTATTGAACTTTATTTATGATAATAATTTAACACATGTACTCCCTGAATCAGTAAAACTGTTAAAAGTTATTTGCACGATTCCCATGACAAATGCAGAAAGCGAAAGGTGCTTTTCGACCCTAAAACGCATTAAAACATTCACGAGAAATACAATGAGAGAAGACCGACTTAGTGCGTTAGCAATGTGTTCTATTGAAAAAGGCCTTTTGAAAACTCCAAATTTTAACGAGCACGTCATAAAACACTTTTCGGAGCAGAGGGACCGACGGATGAATTTTTGCTTCAAACAGCTTAATTAAGGTATGTACGCCACATTCAATTATTCCGTTTGTAGAGTTAATAGTCGAATTGTACACTAGGCCTAGTCATTACTAACATTATTTATTTATTTTTTAAATTTATTCCGCGCTAAACAATTCCACAGCGATAGAGAAAGCCACTTCTCCGTCAAAATGTAATAGTTTTGGTTTCGCGCGGCGTGCAGCAATTTGCGTTACTACGTATTACAATACAAGCAGACAGTGGAAAATTCATCATGGCGACGCGGCATAGTTGGCCATTAGATTGAGTCCTCCTGAGATTTTAACCCACCAGCCGCCACTGCTGCCTGTCTGCCTGTCTGTCTGTCTGTCTGCATGCCTGTCTGCATGTCTGTCTGTCTGCCTGTCTGTCTGTCTGTTGTGACTTACTAAACTAGAGTTGTGATTTACAAAACAATTAAACATGGAATAACAAAATTATAATAATTAACATAAAAACAACTTAATACAAAACACCATCATTAAGTTAAAGAATCAGATGACTTTTACAAAGAGTTTAATGCCACTGAAAACTTCAACACAGCTAATTTGCTGCTGAACTCTCTAGACAGTGCCAGCAGAGAAAAAGTGAGTTAAAACTATTCAAAATAAAAACTTTATCAACCAGTAGAAAAGCATGGTTAATTTTAAGTAAACTGTCTACTGGTAAATCTCCAAATCAAAGAGAAGTGCTCCTCCCAAACGCCTCTAATATAACTAAGTGAATAGTTAAATGAAATCAAAAGAGCCAACTCTGGCACCCTTGGAAGCAGGCACGCACCCAAAAGAGTTTTTTCTGCAAAATTAAAATGAAATTTCTTTGTAGAATACCTTACAACAGTCCACAAAATAAGAAGTTTGCAGCGAGTTGTTCAATATTCAACATCACTAGTGCGTGACGACGGGGACGATAGTTGCAGACTGCAGTGTGAGGAGACAGCAGCAAATAGTCAAGTGTGAACTATTTGTGTATATGAAAAACAAGTATGACAATTCCATTTTGTCAGAATATGAACTATGGAATGAGAAATTTCAGCGACGTGAAGATTCCTATCCAAGCAAAACAAGATAAAAGTAGGTACTGTGTTCAACAACGCCATTGTAGCTCTGAACAGTTGTGACGAGACATTTTTCCCTAATGTAAACATCCTCTTGAGAGTGTGTGTACAATTCCAGTTCCTACATGTACTGACGAGCAGAGTTTTTCCACATTAAAATGTGTAAAGTCCTATCTGAGAAACTCAATGAAGGAAAGAAGACTGAACGGTCTTGCCCGTTTGAATATTCATAGAGAAATTACTGTGGAGCCAGATGAAGTGATCAAGATATTTCTGCTTAAAGGACAGAGAAAGTTGAATTTTGTATTGTAAATGTAAAATCATTTATTTAACGGGGAACATTTATTTCTGTTTACTTGAGACTCTTAAATATGATATATACTACTTTTTGTATATAAATAAAACTCTGTTCTAATCACTACTAAAAACTTGAGTTTCATTACTGTATGCATACCTACTTTCGCAACCTTCTTCCCCACACCAGATAGCACTCCCCCTGAGAAATTCCTGGGTGCACCACTACCTGGAAGTCTCCAGAAATTTCATGTAAGGAAGATATAGACAATGTGATTTCCTCTATACCAGTAGCCGGAAAGCAGCCGTTCTTGATGGTATCTTTCTGGAATTTATGTTGTATGCTGGTAGCAAAGTGAAATAATAGCTTCAAACATTCTACAAAAAGATATTAGGTATAGGAAATTTACCAAAAGCATTCAAGTGATCAAAAGTAGTAACTGTTCTGGAGACTGGCGAAAACCCTTTGTCAAGTGGAAAGTTATCACCCTATAGCTCTCCTTAGTGTTTGTTATAAGTTACTGGAAAGAATATACAACTTAATATCACCCATTCTTGATTCTAATGTTTCAGCTGAGCAGGCTGGTTTTTGCTCTGGCCAAAGTTGTTGAAACAAGATCCTACCAAAGAGTGTGTTTGAAATGAAAACATCTGCAGCTTTTGTTAATCGTACAATGGCTTATGACACTGTATGTAGCGAAGATTTGTTGTTAAAGTTGTACAGCCTCCTTCCCTGTCCCTTTTGCGACTGTTGGAGTCAATGCTTAGGCTAATAAATGTTTATCTTGGTTATGAGGAAAGCTCTTTTAGACAGTTGAGGATGGTCTGTCACAGGGGTATGTACTTGCTCCAATGTTATTCAACTTGTATATCCCAATCACAACGTCTAGAAAATTTATTTATGCATATGATATTGTTTTATTTCCTTAAGGACTTCACAGCAACTGAAGAAAAACTTATAAGACAACACCTTGCAGCCCTCGAAGAATATTTTAGAAAATATATAGATTGAACATTTTCCTAAATGGTGTAAAACTTCACCACAATGATCATCCACAGTACCTGGGAGTAACATTAGATTGATCGCTGAATCTACAGCTAAAATTCAAAACCAGGGAAAATGTACTACTCATTTACGGTTTTTAAAATCATTTCAATTAAAAAAATTAACATGGCAGCTATTTTGGAATGGAATACAGTACAGTAATGAGATGGAATATTTGTTGTGATACGATAATCTTTGTATGGATAAGTAATATTCAAAATTTCAACGCAATTGGTTGATTCGCTCTACAATTATAAATTATGTAGAAAAAAATTATGGATATCTAGGGAAAAAAGCATTTTAGGACATAACTTTTTCGGACATTCTCTAAAGCCAATACAGATGTAGTTTGGACCTTAGAATCAGTTCCTGAAATATGTCCGTGCATTTCAAATTATTCGCTGTGTACATGGTAATAATAAAAAACTTACTAGTTCATTCTAGATTTTGTTATTTAAGTATTTATATAGTAATACAGTCTTTAGAATTATTTTTGTGGTATCGTGGGTTATTTAATAATTTTAAAAGTTATAATAATCAGTCAACATTTTAGAGTATTTTACTACTAGTGATATAATTAAATTTATATTTTAATTATATAAATTAATATGTAGTTAATTATTTGATTTTATAAATAATCAAATGATCATAAATAAATATATAGATATATATAGTTTTTATGTATAAATTTAACTTTTTCCAGTAAGTAATTTAATTTTGAACAATCCTAATGAGATACAACTGTTGCTTAATCAGACAGTTATTACAATTTTATCAATTAATTGCACATTGCTCATTAAACCATGCTAACATCGGTGATGTTCAGAATGAATGTAGGCCTAAATAATTTGTAGTTCTATGAAAGAAAATAATAATAAATCAAATATGTGGTGCAATAAAGGAGATATAAAAGCAGCAGGCTGTGTTCGAATAGGAAAATAACCATCCAAATATTTTTTTTTTTGAAAGTTTGTCAGAACCAGAAGGTGACAGAAAAAACCAGATTAACCTGGTTTACTGGTTCATTGAGCCCATAGTGAATTATTATAATAACAACATATAATTATTATTTGTTACAATTATTATTACTATAAGTATAACTATTTTACTTTAAAGTATATAATCTTATAACAGAATTATAATATTAAATGTTGCACAATGTGCGTTGAAGTATATTACACTGTCGGTTCCAGACGGTCACTTGAAGAAACGGAACGAAAAGATACAGGAACAGACGGAAGTTGAATAAAACGGAAAGTGTGAGTCAACCGAGTGTTAGGAGGGAGGGGGAGAGGCTCACAGCACGGCATTTGTGTGAACATCTGCTCGTTTATTTTGGGTAGGGGGAGGGAAATACGATCTCACTCATCTGGGGTGTCCCTATTTATAGACCGCGGCAACTTCGAGACTCAACGGGAACGCCACCACAAGTACGCACATAAAAACAGTTCATTGTATCTTTTAACATTTTTCTATCGTATCAACAGTGTAAATGTTGTTTACATTTTTTTTATGCTTACCGGTGCTTTATTATTCAAGTCAAAAACGTACAGCTGTAGTTGACATGGGCGGACAGATGGATCAATACAATACGTAGCTTGAGGAACAGACCAACAGACGCCACCAAAGCGACAATATCAGTCTTAGAATATTCAAAACTGTTACATTATCATGGTGATTTTTGACGATTTACATAAACTCTTGCTTTATCAGAGATTGAATTTGGGATTTGAGTGTCATGTGTGCAAGAAGAAATTTCTTAATAGTCTTGACCATTTGCAGCATACAAGCATTTGTAAAGGTATAAATACTGTTTCTGGTCGAGTTTTGGTTACCATTATGTGACAGGGATAGCAGATATGTAGATAATTAGATTAAATTTCATGTCAGCTTAAACAATATCATAGCAATTAATAAAGATGCAGTATCAGTAATTTTCATTTATTTAATAACATTTACAGTTAAAACGCTCTATATACCACCTCAAAATAACTGTTGTTATTTGTAAGTTATATATTTAACTAAAATAACAAATTTTATCTGTTTTACAAATAATGCTTACTAAGAAAATTAATAAATCTAAATTTGGTATAAAACAAGCACTTGTGTAATGTTATTACACTAATAAATTTTTATATCCAAAGTCTTAAAAGATAATTTTAAAATTTAAGTTCTTAGACTAAATATACATAAATATTAATTAGCCTAACATATATAATTTTATTTACATTAACAAAGTGCACAATCCTTCAAGAGCTCTACTTGGAATGTTTTTTGCTCAAAAAGTGCTTATATTTCTGATATTTTACTTCAAAAGTGTTAAACTTCAATTTGGTATTTTGTAATGTTTCACTAAAACCGTTTATACTTGATAAATCAAAATCCAAATGTATAGTTAGAATTAGACTTTTTAGCCCTGAAGATTTTGTATGAGCGAAATTCCATTAGTAGTTTATATGTACTTTATATTTTAACATATTTTCATAAAATTGTAAGTATTAACTAGAAAGTAAAAAGAATATGTCAGAGAGATTTATTTTAAAAGCAAATTATATCGTTAGCATATTTCATAAATGCGTCACATTTTCCCAAATAGGCTGTAAAGATACCAATTTCAGGTTTTTAGACCCACTTATAAACAGATAATATACTTACTACTGTACACTATATTTATAGGCTATTTCCTCTGTACATTTTAAAATATTTATTGTATTATTTAATTTTTTTATTTCATCAGTTCACTATTAAACATGCTTTTCAAAACATTTTGCATAGGAAGTGATACCAAACGTACTTCATACACATACTACCATGCCAATTATTCTATTCCCCAATCTACAGGATGACACTTCCTAAACAAGTTCACACATTCTCAAAATAGGTAACCTAAGTAAAAAGCGAAAACCACAAAATGATTTCTGCAAACATAACTTGCAGAATCTTAACTTATATTATTCATATATCTTATCAGACACCAAACTTTTGTTTTGATCATTAACAATAACTTATTATTTCCTAATTGGAATACTAAATAAAATTCCAGTGAGGAAAAATTAATAAGACAGATTAATATATGTTGAATAGCATACATCTATGTAGTTATATTTATATAACATATTATTATTATTCAAAAGGGTAAATAAAATTGAAGTGTTGTACTTTTTATCTATCAAGGATACACTGAATTATTAGTCAGGTTTTTGAAACCGAGATAGATTTTTTATATAATATTTATTTATTTCAGCTTAAACTGCTTTTGTTTATTGATGAGTGAATAGTGAATTATTCAATTCTTATAAAAGAATGAGTTTACTCGTTACTGATTGTTAAAAAAAGTTACCTTTAGTTTGCAACATATTAAAACCAATTTTTTTCTTGAAGTAAGAATACTTGGAGTAAAAAATTGTACTTAAGATTGAGTTACAATTAAGATTGAAAAAATGGCAAACATAGTGTTATGGTCATATAGTTAGTGATACTGTATAATAAATTATATTTCAATTGTTATACTTTACTAAAAGGAAAATGTGTGTTTATATTTACAGATCAAATAAAATGTCCAAAATGTGGAAAAATATTTGGTCACCATCAGATTCTCCATTTACATATGCAATTACATTACTTGAGTCAACCTAAAAATGTTCAGACCAAAGATGAACGTGATCAGTCAGTTAAGTCAGATGAACAAGACAACTCTTCTTCTCATGACATTGTCTTTGACCAAGAAACAAGATCTAATAATATAGGTCCTGATCTTGATAACCAGACACCCATTGATATATCCAAAGATGAACAAGATGATATAATCCAAGAAAAAATTGAGTTTATACCTACTGTGGATATTACTGATTCGTATACACCAAAGAAACGATATAGTCATAAAAATAAATCAAGATCTAAAGCAGGTATGTCTTAAACATTATTTATGTTTAAATTAATGCTGTTTGGCAACTAGGTTATGTATTTGATTTTATATACAAACATAGATTTCTCATCCGATGTTAAGGACAGGCAAGCAGGATCGTGAAGGTGTAGCAGGAAGCTATGGTTAGTATAGGCCACTATGGCATCTTCAGCCTAGGATGGGAGCCGTTATATTCGTTTCTAACATTATTTAGTTGAAGGGTGTTAGGAACGAATATGATGGCTCGAGGCAAGCAGGCAGCTCGAGTCTCCAGAAGAGAGGCCCCAAGGAGACATCGAACCTGAAACAAACTCAAGGAAAAACTTTGAAAGAATAATAATTTTAAAATTAGTTATATGTGGGTAAACTGAAATGCGGATCATCTGACAGTTGGGGAGCGGTTGAGGGGGGACTAAGTCAGTTTTGCATCAGTAGTTAGTCATATGGTGGGTGGCTAGTGGTGGGGGGAAGATCAAAAATGGCTGTGAATCAGTTGGTAAATGGTGAAGTATAGGTTTGTAGTGTAGGGTTTGGTGACGTACTCTGCTATTATGGGGGAATCAGTGGTTTTGGCAAGGTAATTTTGGTTGAGGTCATTGGGAAACTCAAGTAAGGTGGGGATGTGGAGCAAAGTGTAAAGGTCTTGGGAGCTGTGTTGGGGGTCTAGTATGCTAAGTGTATGGCGCGTCGCTTGGATCTTTCGAAGTTCGAGAGGTGGTTGTGGGGGATGGTGGTAAGGACTGGAAGGCCATACGTGAGTGTATGGCAGATGACAGCGGTGTAGAGAGAGGTAAGTGTTCTGGTAGAGCATCCCTGTGTCTGCTATTGAGTAAGCGGAGGGCCTCAATCCGATGTTAAATTTTGTATCTCAAATTGTGGAGTGCTAGTGCAGTCCCATGTACATATAATGCCAGTTTAAACCATCTGTGGTACCAGACCTCACTAACTAACCAAATTACTGGCACAAAGCAAACATACATATTGCATGAGATCACTATTGTAAGTGTATATAATCAAGAGTTATATCTTGTTGAAAAGAATTTGACAAAATTTACTTTAGATCTTCATATGTACAACAAAAACAGCAAACTATTTGGTTTGGTTATAACAGATTTTTAAAGAACTATTATAAAGTTATTTATCATATACAGTTTTCAGCAAGTGTATGAGATTGTATAGTTATAATTAACTACCATTTATATAGAACAGAGGTTTCATAGTTTATTTTCTTTTTGATATAAAACACCAAAATTGGTAAAAAAAGAAACAGGCTGCTTTCTTATGGCCACAGCAAATACCTGTAATTTGATTATGACAATGTACATCTTTATAAGTCTGTTCTAATTATTGATATGATTCTTGGGGATCTGGAGCGGGAGAGGGAATGACAACTGCTTGATACACTTAAGTGCATTATTTGATGCAACCTTTTTTTGTGGTGTAGCCCAAGTCAACCTCAAAACTGCAAGGTAGCTAAACATCAGTGGTGAAACGTGGTGTATTCACCTGATCATCTCTGCCACAGAGTGAAAGTTGGTCATCAAACAACACAGAAAAACAGAAGAGCACACGCATATAACTGGTGTTGCACTGACTGTCATCACGACTACCGTCGTGGACTGGGTACATCAACACCAAGCGACACTCCAAACTGGATATATCTGCTGTGCCCACTTTTCAATCACTTTAACATGCTAATATTGAGCGTACAATTTTGAAATTTAAGACCGGAAAATGTGATTAGCTTTAGATGCTAACAGTAGTGTTGAATTAAAATTTAGTTTATTTTGTGTTTAATATAGTCAGTTAAAATTACAATAAAGCTTTAAAATCATGACGTGACACAATATTGTTTATTGTAAAACAGAGAATTTTATGGTAAAAAAAATTGTAAAGATTAAGTGAACAAGACTAAACAGGGAATTACAAAAGACTGTGACTTATAATGGTCAATGTCTAATATGAAGGTTTGCCTCGAGGCTTAAAAAAACAACAAAAAGAAACAAATAAACATGCAAACCTCCTTTTGAGAATAGAACCATACAGAAAGTATAAACACAGCAATTACAACTAAACAAATAGCAAGAAAATAAATATAAATAACAATAACAAAATATTTAACGTTTAAATAGTAAATAAATGAGGACAAATGAGAATTTAAATAGTAAATGAAAAAGGCTAACAATATACAAATTTCAGTAAAAGAAAAGTTAAACTACACATATGTCCTTGAGCCTCTGAGTTATGAGGTTGACCAACTTTGAAAAGAATAAAATAAATTTAAAAAAAAAATTGGGTCAGTTAATAATCATACCGAATCCTGCAGAGGCAGGGTAGTTCCGTATTAGAAAATTATGATGTTCCAAAAACCCCTGAGAACTCTGTTCTTTTCAAAATTTGAAAAAAATGTGGGTGAGAAAAGAAGACAAAAGAAGAAAATATTAAATTAAAAGAATTAAGTGAATCCCGTGTTTTTATAAAAACCACTTTACCAGCCCTTGGAAGACGCTGAACCTCATTAAAATTAAAAAACACTCAGATAGGTGAACAGAATAAAAAGGGCCAATAGGCAGTAAAAAATGGATGTATGTGACCTGGATAACAAAGCAGTTGACATAGCAAGGGATGCGATCTTGAAAAAGAACTCGTCTACTTATAACAGTCCTTCCCACATCTTCAACACGGCGTGGAACTTTATGTCTCACACCTTCGTGGCTTATTAAAATATTTTCAATCATAGAACACCTAATGTTAAGAAACAAGAAAAAGCAAAATTTGTTAAGCATATAAATAATTATACTTTGTGATTTTTAGCAGCAAACACGCTGAATAATATTTTATTACAGATTTTAAACAGTTCAATTACTAATTTATTATAATTACACTATTTCAGTCAACAAAAAAATTGGCCTTACTAAAATCAAGATGGAAGACTGTCTGCGATGTGATGATTGTTCTTGCATTTACATAGATGAGAAAGATTACTATAAACATATGAGAAATTTTCACCAACTTGATGTTAACAACATGCCTATTACACGACAAAAGTAAGTATATTTTTATTATAAACCATTAAGCCTGCTAAAGTTTGAAGTTAAGGTTTTAAGTGATATATATCTAGACAGTAAGAACGTGTCTTACAATATAAAGTACAATCTCTGTAGCTCGACAGTCTGGGTAACTTGATGGGCTGTCAAGATTCAAGTCTAGCTGGCTATAGATTGTGTTTATTTTCACTTGAAGTAGTACACAAGGCTTTCGATTATGTGTCAACTACATTTAAGGAACATTGTCTACATTAGTATTCATTGTGTTATTGTTATTATAAATTTTTATTTTAATACTAGATAATGATTTAATTTAATCGTTCTGAGCTTTATTCGTTAGTGTTTATCAAACCAACCATTGCTTACTGCTGCTGATGGTTAACATTAAACTGATGGCTGATGGTTTAATGTTAATGGTCAGAGTTTGCTAATGTGCTGCCAGCAAGCGGCCTACTGTCAACAGTTTCCATGGCAATCTTTAAATGTAATGCCACAATGGGGGAAGAGTGGTTTCTTATCTCACTTCCATCACTTGATATAGGTCGCAACTGTAGGTTGCAATCTAGCAGCCTATATATTCCTCGGTTATCTGCTTTTGTCCCTAAACTGCCTACACTGTTATTTAGTTAGCAATAATTTCTTTGATGAACTTGAATAAAATATTTTCTGTAAAATACAAAAGAGACTTTAACAACAAGAAGTCTATTATATTATTATGATGGGTATTTTATTGATAAAAAAGCATAGTTCTACAGTTTTCATTTTTAAAGAGATACATTCCTGTATACATATTATTACTCACCCTCGCACAAACACAGGCCCAATCAATGGTGAGTGACAATCCACCAACTCTGGAGGGTAAAGAAACAACTGGCTAAGCAGTAAAATATCATTCATTGCAAAAACATTTAGAATGAAATTTAAAAAGTTTACAAAAGGAAAAAACAAATTTACATAAAGAGAACAAGTAATAAATAAGTGAACAAGTTAAAAAATTGAAAAACCAAAAACTGAGACTCGTGATGGCTAATGACAACAAAGTAACAAAATTAAATTTGCCTCGAGGCTTAAAAAAAAAATAAATAAAAATAAATCATAACTCAGCCGAACGATGAATCACACAGAAATGCTGGTATACTAAACATTTACCAGAAACGAAAATATTGTTGACATATATTAATGAATAACAATACTAAATACCATTAAAATAAATATCAACAAAGAATCTACACTAAAACTGTAATATATTTAGACTATTTTAGAAAACTGTTATAAATGGAATATTTATTATTTGACAAGTAAGAATCTACACTAAATAACAAAAGATAACAGCTAAATAATAAATATTAATAGAACAGGAAAACATTTGTAAATAAAGAAAAAACACCAACTGGAATATCAATATCTGCTAAATAAACAGGGCTTTGGAGATACATTTTGATGTTGGCCAATTTTGAAGACAAAACGAAATAAAAACAAATTTGTTTGGTAATTAAGAATTACACTGAATCATGTGGGCGGGGCAGAGCGGCTCCTAGTTGTAATTTTACATGCTGAGCAAAAAACCAGAGAGCCCCGATTGCTAAAAATTTAATAAGGTAGAGGGTGAGAAAAAAATAGCTTTTTAGAATGTAAAACACAGTAAAAGACCCCACAGAACTTCACCACATGGAAGACATCACTTTGCACTTATATCTCTTCATGGAAGAACAGAAGTAAAAGAAACTCTAGGTGACTGGGTGATATGGTCCGTCTCCCCACTTGGACCCGGGAGCTGGTAAGCTGAGCTCTAGTTATACATTTAAAACCGAAGAAAGGCTGAATCAAGAGTTGAAAGTGGAAAGTCCAAGTTGAGACGACAGAAAAAGGAGCTAACAGAACCAACCCAACAAACACAAGACGAAGACACAGAGAACAAACAAAAAGTGAAGACTCACACACAACTATATCACATAGTCTGGAGAAAGGTGACACAACAAGAAACGAAAAATCACAAAACAGTTGTAATGCCACAGCAGAACAAGATGCATTAGTTTTATAACAAATAGGAAGCACCTTTTCATACTTGAGATATATCGTCCACCCAGTGCATCTGTAAGCAATGCCTTTGCTACTCTATCCATAGCTCTAAATAAGATACCACATAATAATGGTGCTATTTACCTAGTTGGGGATTTTTAGATAAATAGCTTAGACAATTCAAGCAGGGAAAAAATATTTTTTTATGATTTCCTTGCTTCGTATGAGATAACCAAATTGAGCCTTCCACCAACAAGAACTACCAGCACTTCTATTGATGTGGTCTGCACTAACCTAGACCCAACAAGACTTAATGTTGACATACTTTGCTTAGGCCTGTCCATACAGGACAACTCACCACATTAAGGGCACCCTAAACGCCAAAAATTTTTTTTTAATACATTTTCAGATTATTATTGATTATTATTCTCTAGAAATTTCTCTTTCCAGTGATATATAACACTTCATATATATAACGCTCTAAAGTAGATAAAAATTATTTGAATGTATGCTTGCAACGTAATTTTGAGCAGATATTTGCAACAACATTTGTGTTTAGTGTCATTTTACTTTTTATAGTGCTACTAGGTATTTTTCTCAGTTGTTACGTTTTGGTAGGTTGGCAATATTGAGTATAGGTTGACATCAGGTGTATTCAACATCTGTTTATTGTGTTTGGTTATGTGATTGGTTTAGCCGGTAAAACACAAAACCCAAACGAGGCCTTGAATAATCTGATTTGGGCCCGTGTGCCTAAAAGAACCTTCGTAGGCCTACCAACATTAAAATTTGGTGCCCAAGATGCTGTATTATCCTTAAATGATGGCTACTCAAGCAAATGTAAAGTAGTTGAGCACCTAGGGCTACAATTAGGTAAGCACTTCATTGAGGCTATGCATCGCCTAGACAAATACCGCATACATAAAAGTGAAAAGGCCGCAGAAGAATTAGAAAAAAAGATCAGGCAGAGCAGGACCTTGCTTAAAATAAGACTTGAGGACCAGTACCAAGATGCATAAGACCCAGACAACCCATCATATGCTGCTGGAGGGTACTAAATGTTAGTAAATATCAAAAATATTATTTTATTTTAGTTTTTGTTGATTTTCCGAAAGTTGTGTTTTTAATACTTTGAAGACACATAACTAAAAAAGTATTAAAGGTAGACCAATGAAACTTTCTGAGCATCTTTATATGGGCTAAAGCTAGGTCCCTGTGAGAGGATATTTGATGTAAGCAACTAACTTTTGAGATATTGATTTTTGTATTAAATAAAATTTGTAAAAATAAAGTATATTAAAAAAAAATTAAAATAATATTATTATTGGTTGTATTTACAAATCCTCTCACCACGACCTAGCAAAAGGTGTCCTCTAAATACTGTAAAGGTTTCATATAGATATCTCTTTTAGTCTTTGAGTAATGTGTCTCAAAGTTAACATTATGTTTAAATGGCGTTCGGGCTCCCCTTAAATATTCTGACTTAGCAAAAAAACCAAACAATATCAACAAGAAGACAACTAAACAAAAAACCTTTTAAGTCTAAAAGGTTTACTTGCACTAAAAACCTGGGAAAAAATTTATCAAGAACCTCAAGCTGAAGAAGCTTATTCAGAATCCATTGACACGTTTACATCCGCTCTCAACACAACTTGCCCTTTAAAAACATCGAGATGCAAACCTAAAAAAATTAAACTTAAAAACATCCATTACCATGAAGCTGAAGAAGCAAAAATAGTCTTTATGAAAGCACAAGACAAGTAACATCAAAACAACAATCCAGAGAATAGATTAGACTTTATCCAAAAAAAGAAAGCCTATGATTTAAAGCTAAGAGACCTTAGAAGAAAGGCAAACGAAAACCATATCAACAAAAATAACAACAAAACAAAAGCTGTATGGGAAGTAATCAACAGCAAGCGGGCACCCAAAAAAGAGTCAGACATCAGTAGTACATGGCAGCTGAACATAGGGGATGACATTGTAAGCAATATTGACCATGTAGCAAGACTATTAAATGAATACTTTACATCGACTGCTGAAGAAATCCTAAAAAAACAACAGTCAGACAAAACTGACTGCCTACTAACTAATTTTCATTTGACAAATTCGGATGAGGTGCTCAAAATTATTCAATCTCTTAAACCTTCTTCTTCAGCGGGAATGGATGAAGCCTCATCAAAAATATATAATGAAGAACTGTGCCATCCACTAAGTAACTTAATTAACAAATCCTTGACCCTTGGAAGGGGAGGAGTTTTCCCTTCCAAAATGAAAACGTCTAAAGGCTATCCTTAACATAAAAAAGGTAACAAGTATGAACTACAAAATTTAGGCCTATATCCCTTGTATCAACATTTTCTAAAATCTTAGAGAAAATTACACTGAAAAGGCTACTAAATCACCTAATAACTAACAACCTTCTTACTGAAAGGCAACATGATTTTCTAGCTGAACGATCCACCACAACAGCACTTACTGATTTAGTAGAACACATAATAAATAACACCGAAGAAGGGAAAAATGTCACCAGTACTTTCCTTGATATGAGTAAGGCTTTTGATTGCTTGGATCATAATTTAATTCTAGCTAAATTAAGTTCCTTAGGTATCAAGGAGATGACACTGCAGTGGCTCAAGAGCTATTTAAATGAACTAAAACAGGTAGTAACAATAAAACAGAAAATCAATGGAATAATAAGAACGGCAGTGTCATTGCCACTAGCTGTGACTCAAGGCGTTCCACAAGGTTCTGTATTGGGCCCCGTTTTATTTATTTTGTTTACTAGTGACTTACCTAACTACATTGTTATCCAGTCATGTATGAAGATGACATTGTTCTGACTACCTCTCACAAATCAACTGAGCTCCTTGAAATTAATACATATATAGCTGTAATAATGGCTAATAAATATTGCATTGAAAATGACTTGGTTTTTAGTCAAACAAAAACTCAACACATTATATTTGGAGAAAACAAAAATAAAATAACAATCCCAAATGACATTCAAATTTTTCAATACATGAAACACCTTGGACTAATACTAGATGATCGTCTCTCCTGGAATGTTCACACAGATCATATGTGTCATCAGCTCAGCACAGCATTGTTTGCCCTAAGAAGGATAAAATCTGTAAGTACTCTAGAAGCCACCTCAACAGTTTATTACACACTGTTTGAAAGTAGAGTCTGATATGGAATAATAATTTGGGTGGCATCTTCAAATAACAACCTCCAGGGAGTACTCGTTCTACAGAAATGAGCAATAAGACTGATGCCTGATATTGCACCACAAAATAGCTGTACAGAAGCTTACAAACAACACAATATACTCACCATCACATCTCTTTACATTCATAAAGTCATCATGCATGTTATTAATTTAAAATTAACGCGCAACAGTCAACATGGCCAAACAACAAGAAATGGAGTTGACTTCAACTTACCTGCACACAGAACTGACTTATTTGCTAAAATGCCATCATACGCTGGTGCAAGATTACATAATGCATTACATATTCATCTTAAAATAATAGAAGAAAAAACTCCAAAAAGAACTATGCTTTTGGCTTGTTAGTAAATCAATTTACTCGATTGACGAATTTCTAGACCATACAAATAGATTGTGATAACAATATAGAGCAAGCAGCAACAAAGTAATGAAAACTATTCTAAACTTAATGTTTACGAATAAAGCTTCTGATTATTACTATAATATTATTAACATTTTTGAAAATCAGCAAACATTGAGTGGGTTCCCCTTTTGACTTTGGGTTTTTTATTCCAATAACAAAGGCATTCAAAATAAATTCTAGCATGAGAAGTTTAACCCTTAAAGCGCTAAGTAATTGCTTGTAATTTTTCAATTAACGCTCGATTTTGTGTATTTATATAATTTTTGTTTTCATTAAAGTTATATTTTTTTCTATTTTAACCAGTTTACTGCAAGATTGAACAAAAAAATACAACTATGAGATACATTTTTATTCATCAGAATCGGCCGGGTCAGTCATTGTGAAAATATTTACAATCCTACAGAAGACAACTAGAATATGTAACAATAAAATAAAATAATTTATATCTTAAATAAATAAAACTGGGAAAAATATAAAGTAAAGGGCAAATATAAAAGTTGTTTACTCAAATAAGGTTAGTAATTACGTTGTGAACACACAAAGAGCAACTGAGCTCTTAGCGGCGTGTTGTCCGTCTTCACGTTCCGCATATATGAACATTGAGTGCTAGCGGTAACTTCAAAAATGGCAGTGATCAGTAAACACATCATATTTATTACAGTCATTGCCTAGTAACCAGTTCATATGATTCACAATCGAATAACAACCTAAAAATAATGTTGACCTTGAACCATAGAGATCAAGGTCAACACTATTTAATTGCTGCGTGTTTAATTTAATATAAGTTTATAAATATCGACTAGCAGAAATATACAGATACTGCATTATGGGCAATTGTATACATGCGTATATATTCGGATTCAGCGTTTTAAGAGTTAAATTCAAACATTTTAAGACTTCTTATATGGGTTGTTCCCTGGCTATACAAAGAACAAGAAAAATATATCTAAATGTATTATATTGACTAATACTTAAATGCAGAGTTTCATTACATTTTCCTTGATAGTTTTACCTCTGTTAAATATATTTCAGATTCAAGTAAGTATATACGAGGTATGATCAAAAAGTTCCAGGACTTTTTACATACTATGAGAATGCAATGTCTCCCAGTGATGCGGTTGGCAGCATTGTATTCCCTGACTCAACAGTAACACAACTGTGTTTTCAGATCAATCATAACATCACTGAAAGTAACATTAGCACAGATTGTTTGAGGTTAGTTTTATAGAGTTTGGCTATTTTTTTGTTTAATGAATATGAATGTGAAAGAAGAGCAACGTGTTTGTGTGAAGTTTTGTGTGAAACTGAACAAAACATTTTCTGAAACCTTTTTGATGTTACAAGAGGCTTTTGGTGAAGAATGTCTAAGCCGATCATGTTGCCATCAGTGGTTCAAGAGGTTTAAAGATGGCCGAACATCCACAGACGACGATGCTCGTTCCGGACGCCCTTCAACGTCAATCAATGATGACAATGTTGTTAAAGTGAACGCTCTCGTACAATCAGACCGTCGACTAACAATCCGTGAAATAGCAGAAGAGTGTAACATTTCATTTGGGTCATGTCAGGAAATTTTAACTGAAAAACTTCAAATGCGTCGTGTTGCAGCAAAGTTTGTGCCAAAACTGGACTGAAGACCAAAAACAACACCGAATTCATGTTTCTGAGGAACTTCTTCAACAGGCAAATGACGACGAAAGCTTCTTGAAACATGTCATTACGGGAGACGAGACATGGGTTACGATGTGGAAACAAAAGCACAATCATCACAATGGACATCAAAAGGCTCTCCAAGACCCAAGAAAGCACGTCAAGTCAAATCAAATGTGAAGGTCATGCTTACGGTTTTCTTTGACTGTAAAGGTGTTTTCTACTATGAATTCCTTCCACAAGGTCAAACAATTAATCGTTTTGTTTATCTTGAAACCCTCAGAAAATTGCGTAATGCTGTGAGAAGAAAGAGACCTGAGCTGTGGCAAAGTGGTGATTGGGTCCTTCACCATGACAATGCTCCTGTTCACTCTGCATTAGTTATCCGTGACTTTTGTGTAAAAAACGCAATGACTGTCATTCCTCAGCCCCTACTCACCTGACCTGGCTCCAGCCGACTTTTTTCTTTTCCCGAAGCTCAAGAGACCCCTGAAAGGACGAAGATTTCAAATAGTTGACGAAATTAAAGAAAAAACAACGGAACTGCTAAACACCTTTACAAAAGAAGAGTTTACTGGGGCCTTTGATCAGTGGAAACACCGGTGGGAAAAGTGTGAAGCTTCCCAAGGGGAGTACTTTGAAGGAGACAAATTCGAATAACCTGTATGTTGTATGAATAAATGTATAAAAATTCAGTCCTGGAACTTTTTGATCACACCTCGTACATATTTTTTTTTATAAATATATACTTTTTTTATACATATTTTCAGTAGCCGCTGAAAATACGAATATCATAATATGTTTAGTACATAAAAGTTTCCTCCTCAAACAAAGATTTACTTGATCAAAATAAATTATACATTTTGCATGTGTAAATATAAGAAATGTAAGAAAGTATTATAAATCAGTTCCAGAACGAAGAGAAAATGCCGCTCTTGTTGCAAACAATGCCGAGGGGTGAATTGTAGTCCTGTCAAAAGACCTCGAGCTACTCAGTCTGCCAGTAACCTTATATTCAAAATCAACATGAGGGATAACATAAAGGTAATTTTTATTCGTGAACTAAATATTGGATAAAAACGGAACTAGATAAGCATAACGTATTACACTATACTAAATATATGGTAGGTAAAGATTTGCTAAAAGAGTTTTCAAACCTTTAAGTGTCCCTGGAGTATAAAATCCTTTCCTAGAAAAGCTTTCATGAGTATACAGCCAAAACTTAGTTTCCAGTTCATTGCGAAATGCCTGGAAATTTTTGCTCCAAAAATTGCCCTAATTCAAACAAATAGTAGACAATGCTTGTATTTTTTCAGCATTTGGAACCCAAAGCTTCATGCAAACTTTCAAGTTTATGGAAGTGAAATGCTTTAGAATTTGAGCCTATAACTACATTGAGTGAATAGGCTCCAGGAACATTATTTAGTTTTGCTATATTAAAGTGAGGAGGGTATGATAGAAATTTGGTGTGGTTCAAAAATCAATCCAACTAAGAAAATTGCAAGGGTTATACAAACTGTATACACTTTTGGCTGTTGGCAGTATACATGCATTAAACTTGCCACTCATAATAACCATAGCCTTAAGTTATTAAAGAAGCCGTCTCCCAAACTGCCAAGCTATCACGGGAAAGTTGACAGCCCTATAATAGCAATGCAGTTTTATTGTGAGCAGGCCAAAACATGGTTTTCTATTCCTACGGTGCGGTTTGTGTTTGTTATTATAGTGAATGATGTTAAGGTCCATTCTAGTGAACCATTTTTTAATATTATGAGTAAGTCAAAACATCAGAATGACATTAACCCTTTGCGATCGTGCGGCCCGGCTGCCGGGCCACAACAAATTCCAGACAGCTCGGAATAATTTATTGGTGAGTGGTCCTCGCCGCTCGCGTGGCCCGTCTCCCGGGCCGTGCCGTTCTCAGCACCAGCTCGGTATTTAACATGGCGGCTACCTCCCATCAACTCAGAATTATTTACTGCTACAAGCGGCAATATTGACATCTGATATTTAAAAAACTAGTATCCGATACTTTATAAAACTATTGTAAATTATACATTTAAACAGACCATTTAATAAATATGAACGTCAATTTAATTGTAAAATACTAGTTTCATTTGTTACTTATTTAAACAAATTAAATAAATGATAGTTTGAAAATCTACTTGTGCAGTCACTATTAAAATTTGCTATTTTATTATAATAATTAATATCCTGATTGTCTATTTTGTACATAACATTTATATTGAAAGTTATTAGTATTCGATAAAATTAAAAAAGTTTACCTTGCTATTTATTTAATAAAGAAATTCTCTATAAATATATTTGTTACCTATGCACTCACAATGGATTTGTCTCATTACTTTATCGTGAATAAAAATAGTTTACCAACGTTTTATAAATAAATAATTATTATGATGATTGTTTATATCCTTAAGTAACTGTTGTGTTGGTGTAACTACAAACAAGAAATTATTAAAATACAAAATTATGAAAAGCCATTTAGTGAAACCAATATACACTACAGTAAAATGAAATTAAAATATTATTGCAAAATAAAATGAAATTAAACAATTAATTAGGCTATTGCTGTTACAATCGTTTCATGGTTATTATTGGGTTTTAAACTTTTTGTTTGACAACTGTCAAACATTCACTGCAATAGCCTACGTGAATAGGCAGTGGAAGACACGTTGTTATTTTATATTCTCCTGTGATTTGATTGGCAGTAAAATAAAAACAGCTGGTGTTTCATTTAGTTCAATAGTTTCTCGTTTGATATCAGCACTTTACGGCTACACCAGCACAATGTAATTATTTCTAAATGGAGAACGAATTTATTGGGCAGTCACACGGGCCATACGACCGTAGAAGGAATTCTATAGTGGCCAGTCAGCCGGGCCACGCGTGCGCTGAGGACAACACGAGTCGAAACTAATATGAGTTGGCGCAAAAATGGCTGTGGACCGTGAGCCAGGCCACGCGTCCGCAGAGGACAACCCATATATTTCAATGTTGATCGCAAAGGGTTAAAAGTTTCACATATTTACCTGTAAAATAAGTATAGAAATACTCAATATTTTATAAAAACCCCATATCTAAATTCATTCCCTCATATCTACAATTAGCATATTATTAATGATGATTAGTAGTTTGTTGATGCTTAAACAATTCATACCATGTACCACCAATGGTACATGTTAATACAAAAAAACTCACCTGGAACAGTACTAATTATTAAATAATTTTGAGATAGTTATGAATAAATAATATTAATAAATTACTGAGAATATAAATTAAAAAGCAAATGGATACTAAAAATAAAATCATAAATTATTCTGACTATATCATTTTTATACATTCATTTACACAGGTACTTTTGGCAATGAATGAATACTTTTTCTGAATCCACCACATTGCTCTTTGTCTCACTGATTACACCAAAAACTAACATCACATAAGCTTTATTTACTTGTGTATGTATTTACAGAATCGGTGGTCAAAAATGGTGTCTTCACAGATCAGTGAATTTACAATGCCAAATTGTGGAGTGGAAGAGATGCAAATTAAACCTGACCCAGACTTGGCCACAGTCAAGACAGAGCCTGAGGATACTCCAGATCTAACCCACCTCTTGAGTCAAGTCGAAGTAAAAATAAAGACTGAACCTGCGGATGACTATAACATTTAATTTTATGTAAAATTTATAAATACAAAAAGGACAACACAATGAAAAGCTACCTACTGTTGAGGAATATTTCATTAGGATGGTTAGATACAATTTTGTAATAAATTTAGTCTACATTATCCAGGGTAGTAATGAGAAAGGGAAAATGCAATCAGATTTGCTGTTTGAAAAATATACATGGTGGGGAGGGCGGGAAATGGAAATTCTTTCACAACTTCTGTATGACTTCACTTGTAAAGTGGTTATTTTTTTCTATAGATAATTTATTTGAATAACTGTGTCCCATAGAGTAATTTTTGATCAGAATAATTTATTTCTCTATGATTATATTAAATCGAGGAGAAATAATAGTGTTCAAATTAAATACTTTGAAACTCAAATGACCACTACTCTGGAAAAGTTTGCTCTTATCAAAATTAAAATGATCATTTTTACTTGTTTGAAAATGTTTGAGTGAAAAATTGTAAGATAATTTTGAATTTCATTATTTTGACCTCCCAAGAGATCTATCGGATAGTGAATAATTTGGGAATTTCAATGAAAATAAATCAGACAACCTTATTCTAATGTTCACTTCTAATATATACAATTTCATGCGCACAGGTAAAGTGCCTTTCAATCTGACAAACAAAAAATTATACAGAGTGAAATTTTAAGTTTTAAAGTGATACAAAATTAAGAATTAAATCATTTATTTAGATAACAATTTTAAATTGCAGTACTGCAAAAAGTGTGATTTTTATATGATATTGAAACTGTGACGTACATCAATTTTATAATTCCAATTAATTAATTTTGATGTAAGGTCTGATGTGTGCGACCCAAAATCTTTGGCTGGTTACTTTCTTCTGTGCTCTTTCACCTTCAGTTTAAGTATGTAAATTGTTATTATTTTCTTAAATTTACATGCCACATTAGCTGTATCCAGATTTAATATATTAAATTCTTTTAAGTAGATATTCATTTTCCTCAATATTTGTTCTTAAAAATGTCAATATTTTAAAACCGTTGCAGTTTGAAAACAGTTATGTGTTGTTTTCTACAGCTTCATTATTCAAATATCAATTGATCTGTTTAAAAATCGTGGTTATGAAAAATAAAAATAAAAGCATACGATGAAATTGTAGCTCTGCATATTGTAGAAGTTTAAATGTATTGTATAAATGAATTATTTACGAAGTGTTAAAAGCATGTTGTTTGAAAGTTATTTGTTGGAATTGTACAGTTCATGATTAGTGAATTTGTTGTAGATTTTCAACGCTTCAGGTGTTTTACACTTTAACAATCTCCAACAATTATACAAATCATTAACAGCATATAGCATTACTGTTCTTATAAAACATTTTCTAAAAACTTAAAAATGAATTTGAATGTAAATATACATTATACTATTAATCGTATCATAAATAATCTACACATTTTCTCCTTTTTTTACAGTTAAAAGATATTGATACTTTATGTAGTAAATGGGTCAAATAGTCAATATTCACATTCAGCTTAACATAGTGCACTTTTTATACTTCACACAATAATTTTTATAAGTTAAAAAAATGATTAGATGCTCTACTTACAGCAAATATAAAAGTTTATGACTCAACTTACTTAATGTTGATGTCCAGCAAAATGTTCTAGTCATAAATATTTGTTTAGCTTAGTTAGTATAGTATTGTGTATGGTGTGTGTTCTAATCTGTGATTAATGTACTTAAATCAGTATTTATTTTACATAAACATATATTTGTATTATGAAATACACTATTTTAAATGATTTTGTGTAGTCATTGATACTTCTTCAATAAATAAAGTACAACATGAAACAAAATACTTCAGCCGAGAAGCTTGTAATTTTATGACAAACTTAATGGTAAATAAGATTGATAGAAAAATCTACATAAACAAAATACATTTAACCTGCTAGATTAATTATAGCCTTATATTCCTCACTACCACTGCACAAGTGTGGGTGGGTCACTATCTCTGAACGTCCTCTTGAATAAAACGTAATTAAAGGTAAATATAGTCAAAATAATATTATGTGTCCTGTGTTTATTTTTCAAAATAAATCCTTTAAAATAATTTACTATTCATTTGTAAGATGCAGATCGTATAGATATGGGCGAATGAGTACGATGATTGTAGATGAATGAGTGTAGTCATTGTTACTAACTGAGGTCGACTATTCCTAAGAAAGCGCTATTTATTAATAGCCCAATAGCCAGGGCAACTAAAGGACCTACAGCTTTACGTGGAATCCAGATCACGTTATGTTGATCTGATTTTCAACAAACTGATAAGCCTAATACTCAGTTCTCTACCTACATATTTGAACCTGGACTACCACTCAACATGGATACCCCAGTCTTCTCTGGTAGTTTCCACGTCGATGGCAACGACTGAGCGGACGCCATGTCGGTACTAAGAGGACTGAGCATAGAACCTGTCGCCTACTATCTCCTCAACACTTTGTCTCAAATAGCTGGATAGATAAGCCACTTAGGAAGTGACCTACAGAAAGCACCAGTGCAAGAGTTGTACTGAATAGTGGAAGTGAGATAGAGAACTACTCTTCTCCCACTGTCATTCCATTTAAAAATTGCCACAGCAACTAAGAAGACAGTAAGCTATTAAGACAGCAGAGCTCTAGCAAGTCCTGCCTACTATGTATTTAGCAGTACTGACCGTTGGTTGTTTTGATCAACAATGACAAATCAAGTTTAGACATAAAATCTGCTTTTTTATGAAGACTAAGATACTCTACACATGATATTGTGTGAGGAGCTTGGCCTTCAGTCTCATAATATCACAAGGTCACTCTGCAATCTTGAGGTTAAGTGTAAAAGAGGACCTAATAGTCCTAACTTTGCGTCACAAAATAAAACTTATTTCATTTCAATCGACTTTGACCTCATGAAAGTAAGAGCCCCGTACATAAATATAGATGAATTGTACAATACAATCCTGCTAGCCCGAACAAAATACTTTCAAAACATATTTTACGGAAGTCACAAATATGTAAAAAAAACCAAATTTATAATTTCTTGCACATAGAAATACAAAAGTCTATTTGTCTATAACATTTCCAATCAAACTTGACAAATTATGGGTATCTTGGAATTGCTAACAAAAATTACTTCTAATAAGGGTTAAAGATTAAAATCTTCTAGAGTTTCAGATTTTTTCCTTTTTTCACAAAAATAAATATTTATTAACATGTTATTACAATGCTAGTAATGTCATTAAAAACTTCATCTCTTGAAAGTAAACAAATATCCTTCAGTAAATAAATCATTCATATTAATATTTATGAATTACAAAAATTCATTCAAAAACGTATATACTGCTAAACAGAATCACTGGCAATAGTGCCAAACAGAATCACTGTATATATCATGAATAAAATTGAAAATTGGCAGTTTTTAACATAATCACAAACAGCTGTATGCTTGTTACCACGGCTGTATCTTGAGTAAGAGTTTGTTAAGACATTTTAATATCTAGCTCATCACTTCACTCACTCAAGTAGCAAGTTAATTATATATGCTTTCAGTTTACTACATACCTAGTATGTACACTGTTGAGACAAAATTGGTTTTTAATTAGCATAATATGTGTGTGTGTGTACATGTACAGCACAAGTGAACGTCACACAACACAAATATATCACAATACAAGCACAAAAATATTACAATACAAGTACAAAATACACAAATATTATGGTACCTAATACCATAATATCTGTGCATTTTGTACTTGTATTTTAATATATTTGTGCACTTTGAACTTGTATTGTGATATATTTGTGTTGTGTGACGTTCTCTTGTGCTGTACAAAATTCACTCACCTTCAACTGTATATAGATTGAATAGACATAAAAAACCTGTTGTTTTATTTGTAAGGAAAAATATTGATACAAACCTCATATATATCAAAATACATTTTATTATAAAATATAATTCAAGAACAGAAAAAATGATTTGAGTTTACAATATATATATATAAATATTCCAAAGCCTATTAAAGATAGGCATTAATTAATTTAAATACATATATTAACAGTATTTTAAAATAGATATGAAAAACTGATTTACAACAATGCATAATAGTAATACTATTGATAAAAGTACTTTAAAAATTGTTTTTACAGTTAGTTCATACTAATTTGTAACGATTAAAACTAATGTAATAACTTGGGAGTTGAATAACTTTCTAATCATAACCAAAATGAAGTTGTCTTAGTTTCCCTGACAATTAAAACTAAAATTTGACTAAGGCTAACGTCACCAAAAGTTGGAAGAAAGGAGACCAGGTGGTGGTGGCACTCGCCCTTCTTTGAGTATTCTTTCCAAAAAACTCTTCAGTCGTGTAACTGGACCACCACAACCATCTGGAGTTACCTGTTAAAGAAAATTCTATAAGCTACTGGAATGTATGTAAAAATTAAAACAATAATGTGTGCTACATAATGACTATGAGGGAAGTCTTGTCAAGTCTGTTATACAATACTGCACTGCTGACCAAATAAATGCAAGTTTAAAAGTTTTCTAATGTGCAGAGAAAAAATTAAATTATAATAACATTTTCCTTATAGAGTTAATTAAAAGAAAGACTAACTGTATCGTGTTAATGCACCAGATATATCTTTTGGTCAATTTTATATTTGTTTAGTCATGTTGATCACTTTGCAGACTCAAACACAAAAATACAATTCAAAATCTGCTGACGACTTTAGTTTTACAGTTAATTAAAAAGAAGAAACTATATTGGACAGTGTACTATTTATTACATTAGCTAATCATAAACATATATTATTTTAATAAATAATAAAAAAGCTTAGATGATTTTCTTAACACTTTCTAAATAATTTTGGTTTTCAACACTCAGTTTTTAAAAATATCTGCATGTTACATGGCTATTTATTAACTAGTCTTTAACTTCATTAACTTTACTAAAAATTAATAATCTACAATTTTTGAATGATTATAAGTGAAAGGTTTTGTACTTGCGCATCATAGAGAATGCAAGATACAGACTACAGTAAGTATTAAGTATATAAGTTCTCAGGTAATGGGTCTGCTGTTTTGAAACCTGTTCTATAATTAGTTATTAATAATAAATTATTTAATAAAGTTTAAGCTATATTATGTGGATTGTCTTGCCAGCAACCAAAATAAAGTAAAAAATTGAAGATTTGACATAAAAAAGATAAAATGTATATAAAAATATACTTGTGTGTTAGTGTAGTTAAAATATTTATATCTTGTCACAGAGCCAGTCCAAGATTCATAACTATTTAACATTTGATTCTCCAACTGAACGGAGATCACGTGCTAAAATACTAACTTGCTCAATCTTAGGGAAGTAGTCGAAACATAAAAACTGAAGAAGCTTTGTGAACTGGGCCCTGTATGTCTTAAGCAACATTCCTCCAGTTACCTCCAGAAAGTCAAAGAGAAGAGTGGGGCTGATATCAGGCCTGGGACCTGCAATGGAAGCATTCGTTAACCAAGGTACATCTCTGCTATAATCTATTTAATATATCTTCAATAGGCTAGGTCGAAAAAATTCACATATGGAATTTCAAATTGAAATAAATCTCAAAAGTTGCTTACTTGCAGGGAGAATAATGGAAAGTATTTTTTAAAAATCATATGATCTTCAGTACGTGCATTGAGTCTGAAATTTAACATGAAAACTCCATAAAAGATGCATATGTAATATGTCTTATACAGTATATCGATGATTGAACAAATATTTTAACATGATAAATGAAAAGAGCTTTTCAAACCAGTTTTAAAATGATTCAACACGTCCAATTCGTAAAATAGTGCAAGTTGAAAAAGTAAGAAAAGGCATAAATGGAGAATTTAAAACTAGTATTAATTCAACAATTCTGTTTAGCAAATGGATAAGTTATATCAGTTTTCAAACTGGTTTGAAGAGGTCAAAACATTTATTCAATATTCAAGAGTAAGTCAAATTACATTTAAAACTATTTTTCCATTATTCTCCGTTCAAATATGCAAATTTTGAGACCTATTACAATTTAAAACCCCAAAATCTTATTTTTTTCGACCTATCCAAATGTTTAGTGATCAAATATACTGAACATACTGAGATTAAGTGTAGCTGTGAACCATCGCCAAGCTTCTTTCATGTGGAGAGGGTGCCTTTTGCCTTCTGCAACCAGAGAGTTCTTCAGAGGAGTCACCAGGATGGCAGCATAGAGGCGCATAACACCTGACATCCGACGCAAGAACTTGTCTTGTGCTTCTACCTTACCATCCTCTGAATATTGGTAGCCCAGCATCCTAAAACAATACAGCACAGTCTTAATGAAGCTGAGCATTTCATGCATGTGCCCTTGATTGTGTACTCAAGTTACTGTGGTAACATATGTTTATTGTTTTCAAGAATCAAATTACACTTTCAGTGTACAACTCTGCGTGGCTAGTCAATGTATTAGCGAACTGTCAGTCCACAGCGTTATTCCATGCTCTGCCATCGTGAGGCCACAAAAATTGATTTTAGAGCGGAGTCACATTCTGTGTGCGTGAACTGGTGTTACAATTTACCATAATCAAACAAATTATTAAATTTTAAGGCAAGCTTTTGCATACTTTTTTTTTAAAACTTTTTATTAAGTTTAACCAAAGAATAAATCTATTGTTAAACCTAATTTTTTTTACTCAATATATACATCAAACAAACAGAAGCTTAATACTTATAAACAAAAGTTGGTTTTATAAAATATATTGAATTATATAACAATATTACAGTTCAAAATTAAAATACAAAAGCACTGTCAAATTAAAAAAAATATACACACACTTTGAAAAGTCATCAGTAACTGGTTAAAGCCAAATAATAACAACGTACCTAATTTTAGCCTAATAATACCCAAATGAGATGCATATTATTTAGTTTTAGTCAAAAAGTAAATCATCTGGACACCAGAGATTTTCTTCAAACTATAAAGATTTGTGCAAATAAAAATTTTCCGAAAATTTGGAGTTCTTCTTCATTCTATCATGAGATTTGCAGTATTATAATTATTTTGTAGTTATTTGATATGCAACAGCTTTGAATACAACAAGAATCATCCTGAAAATCCACAATATAATAATAAATCTTTTTGTCAAATATGAATTTGTAAAAATTTTTGACAAAGTCAATATACAGCAATAGCTACCAAGTCATAATATTAACATAAGCTTAACTAAATTAGAATTACAGAAGTCAGTCATGAAATACAATCATATTGGACTTTCAACAGAGTATTAATGTTTGCTAAAATGTGGATGCATAAAACACCACAGGAAAACAAATGAAGCATAATAAGACACTACTGCAAAACAATAATCCATAAACAAACACCAAAACAACAAATAATTTAATGAACTTTACACACCAACTAATTAATGCAAAACCCATACAACATAATAAATAGATACAGATTTAATAACAATTTGTGAAGCATACTGTACAAAATAAATCATTCAAGTAGACCTACTAGTTTATACGAGGGTCGTCCAGAAAGTAAAGAACGATTGCGCATCACGGACGGCGCAGTTCCCCCACCACCGCGGGAGTGGGCTTATTCTTTAGTCCAAACCTTCCGCTTCAGTTTGAGCTGTGTAGCGGTGCCGTGAGGCCACGTTTGCGTCTCTTGTAGAAGTTCAAAATGGCGGCGCCAATTGAAAATCCCGCCAAGTGTGATGTCCGTAGTGTGATTCGGTTTCTGAATGCGCAGCATGTTCGACCCATAGAAATTTATAGGCAAATTAAGGCAGTGTACGGTGACAATGCGATGAACGAGTCATCGGTGAGAAAATGGTGCATTTAATTTAATGAAGGCAGAACTAGTGTGCACGACGAGGAACGAAGTGGAAGGCCGTCACTCGTTACTGACGAGTTGACAGCGAAAGTTGACGAAAAAATTCAAGAAAACCGGTGTTTCACTTTGAGCGGTCTACTGGCAGTGGAAAAAATGCCAGTAGAATTTAAATTTCAAATAACATATACTATGCAAAAGTATTTGCTATTTCAATATGTACTGAAATTGTGTCTAATTTAAAAACTATCTGCATGAAGGATAGAGTAAAACTCTTGGAGGCAAAAGCCAGGAGTAAAACAGTTAAATTTACTTTCAGGATACTGTTTAATTAGGGGCTGTAGCACATTATATAGCTGAAGAGCTACTGTAGTGTGACTATTTATGGTTTTAGTTAGCCTTCAATAGGCTATTGAAGCTAGTTCTTTACTGCGAGTATTATAGCAGTGAACTTCAGAATTAAATTTCAATAAATCAGAATTTTTCAAAACATATGGAGTTAGGACGTAGATGTAAAGGTTGATAATGGTCATAATTACTTGAATAATAAAAAGTGGCTTGCAGTGTTCTAAGTGTTTCGAATCTGTAATGATTCTTAAGGCATATTTTTCTTCATCCAACAACAGAAGTTTCTTTAACTGGTAGATAACATCTTTGTAACTGAGACCGTTTTCTCAACATTCTTGTACTTCGTTGATTATTGGTAACGATTGTGACATTGACCTTTGTTTCATTTTGAAATTGTACAATTTTCAACACAAAGTGACTTAAAGGAATATTGTCTCTTATACAACCCTTGGGGGGGGGGGGGGGCAAATAAGAAACTTGAAGACTTTCTTTTTAAAATCTAAAGTTAGCTGATCAACAGCTTTGTTGTAGTCTTCTAATGTGGGCTTATCATTAAATTTCAACTTAGTAACCAAGCTATAAACTCCAGCACCGTTGTTGGTTGCTGGCTTCTTGATATGCTAGGGGGGGGGGGGTCATTTGCACAATCCCAAATTGTTGGCCTTCCAAATTCCTGCCTGAACTTAACTACCACTTCAGCTGTCATCTGCCTCTCATGGCCAAAATCGCCAGGAATACAGTGGGTAAAAGCCACTGAAGTTTTGCTCCGAAACTCTTTCAGTAACATGGTCATGTCTTTTTCGATTACTTTAATGTTACCATGGTTAGATGTTGTACTTTGGTTAACTTAAGGGGTATGGTTATTGAAGATATATAGTTGTAGTCTCCTTATATCTGACAATCTAATTGTAGAGCAGTCTTGCTACATGTTTTTTCCTTTTCGGTTTATAGGAAAGTCATGCATCATATGGTAACGCCTCTCAAGTAGGTATAGGTCCAGCAGTTGTGCATTTTTATAAGTGGCAACAAGTTGTCTGATTTTGTTGTTTACTTCTGCAACAATGTCTTGTCTTACATGGTCATTATGAAGGTTGTAACAGTCTGGTATTGTGAAAATGATTGTATTGGTGTGCGAAAATCTTTTTAATTGAGTTTCAAGAGTGTTTATTAGGTGTTTTGACAGGTCCTCAGATTTACTGTTGTCATTAGCTGTATTATTAAAACCACCCATTATTGTGATCTAGTCCTTCTCACCATAAGACTTCAACTCCTCAATATTTGTTCCAGACTCCGCTATGATCTCGATTGGAGCATCAGGATGAATTTGACCATAAACATTAAACTTATCACCCATCAGAACTTATAACGAACATGCCAAATCTCTTCCTTGGCTATCTGCCAGTATTGTTATATTTGACTCACTTCTAGAGTTTTTCTTTATATTTTTTTAAGCGTATTACTGTGCGTATTTCCATATTTTTTATTGGTTTTACAAACTTTTAGTTTGTTTTAAATAGTATCATGCTTAATGGTTACAGTGATTGTCAATGTAGTTGCCTTTTCTTGAAGTGGATGGAAAGTGTTTCTTGTTATAACAGTGCATGTGGGATTTTCTACTTGAATATCCCCTTGCTGGTAGAAATTTTGTAAATTATTAATTGTATCTTTCAGTTTAAAGTTCTCCATATGCAGCATTAAGTGTTTCTTCTTGTTACAAACTTTCTCTTGGTATCAATGGTTTATGGATCTAAGGTTTGTTTGTGTATTTTTTTGTGTTTTTGTAAGTGATAAACGAATATCTTTGTCACTGCAAAGCCCTTATTTAATACAATGCAACATAGGAGCATTTTCTTACACAATGTCATTAAAATCTGGAATGAGAATATTTTTGAAAAAATCTGGTTTCTGTGTGTTTAGTAAAATGTATTCAATTGAGAGTATGACATATACTTAACAGTCAGAGGAATTATTCTGATTAGGTCCAGAGAGACGTATAATTCCATCAAACGAGATTTTGGGCTATCACATTTGCATCAGATAAGTTGGTGTTATTAGCAGAGTCATAGTGGTAAAAATTTCCCTTTGCTTTAAGGAAAATCAAAGTGTTCCAGTGACTTCCCCTATAGTCTTCTTTCATACAGTTTGTTCTTCCTCTTGTTCAGAGTAGTTATTCACTATGACAATAATCACTTCTTTATCATGCAGAGGCTGGGGATCAAGAAAACTATCAATACTTTCAGCAGTCTTTATGCAGTGAGCAATTGTAGGGTCCATTAAAAAAAAGTGTCCCTTGACTACCCATTAATTGTACCATAAGGATATCAAATTACTTGGAAATAACACCATCAGTTAGCCAGTTTTATCATAAAACCAGAAGCTTTTCTTTATATTTAGTAATTTATTTTTTGAGATCAACATTTCCCTGTATTAAATGGTTATTTGCTGTGGTCCTAGAACTATTTTCTTCATTTAGACTTGTGTTGGGAAGGTGAGAACACTTTAATATACAAACAAAATGTCCTTTTTCCTTTTACTCACTGTTACTAGAAGGAAATTCAGTATCTTAAATTTCAGTGCATAGAAAATACACAACTTATTATAAGAAAACACATTTAAGAATAAAATGATTTAACTATATGTGTTTAGTAACAAAATTAAACTAACAAACTATAAGTTTGCTGCATATTCTGTATCTTCTTCTTCTTCTATATACAAGAAAATAATATAATACAAATATAATAATGTTGTAAACATTGTTACAACACTGTTCATTTACTAAACTGACTAATAGTTGGGAGCGTATTGGGGCAGAGGTAATTTGGAAATAGATTTAACTAATTAATTAGCTTGGCCATGCACTCAATTTCATAGAATTTAAAAAAATTGAAAAACTAATAAATTGGAAGTGTTATATTAAGCGTGGAACCCACAACACCTCGAGTCCAAAATCGCCAAGGAGCTAGCCAGCTAAAGTTGAGTTAATTTTAATTAAAGTGCACTTTTCAAACTTTAAAAGTAAAGAGAGAGAAAATCAGGAATCTCACATTTCCGGGTTTCTCTAGACACTCAATCTTTGGACTTTATCAGCTGACGATGCAACTAGACCTGTTTATTATTGACTGCTAAACCTAAATAACTTCGCCGTCAGACTAGATATTATAACCACTGTAGAACTGCGGCAACATTTTAAAAACAAAATTACTTGTAGCTAAAACCACTTTCTTAATTAAACGCTTGATTTAAAAAATTAAAAATAAAACTACTTGGAACATAATAAATTTAGGAACAGGAGATTAAGTTAAAAGATTCAACAAAATGAAAATTAATTAAAATGGTAAAGTTATTAGTGATCCGTTAATGGTGTCAAATATGTAGTGCCTACTTTATAGATAGAAAGATATAAGAGGGCTGTTCGGTAAGTAACCTTCGTTTGCTCTTCCACTGATGTGCAAGGCAGGTCAGTGGGTGTCCAGGCGTATTAGAGTGAAGGTTGTCCTAGCGCTAGTTTCTTTTCAGTCGCTTGTCGAAATGAGTGCTGCAATAAAAATTCCCGCGAAGTGTGTTCTGTCATTCTAGTTTTGTGGTTTTCTAAAAGAATTTTGATACCCACTGAGCACAAAACTTTTGGTAAACTAACCTGTCAGTCACTATTTCTTACAAAACAGTCCTAGAAATTTTATTGAGTTATGAGATGGTGAAGTGTTGATTGTCACGAATTTTTGCGTTGATTTTCTCAACCAGATCATCAGTGACCAGACGGCCTGTTGAAATTTTTTCTGCCACTTTTAAATGCGCGAACCCATTCTCGAACAACTCCTGCACTCATTCCATTTGATTCGTAGAGAACACAAAGTTCTCTATGAATTGCTGCTGCAGAATTTGTTTAGCTACGAAAAATTGAATAACAGAACTAACTTCACACTTCGCGGGAACTTTTATTGCAGCACTCATTTTGAAAAGAGGCTGAAAACAAACTAGCACTAGGACAATCTTCACTCTAATATTTAGTGCGCTCTGGAGATGAACTAATTAACTCATTCCCCACACACAGGCTCCCTACCCCTTCTACTTCCCAAACAGTGAGCAAACGGAGGTTACTTTCCGAACAGCCCTCGTATATGAAATATCACCATTATTTTACCATCACTATCTTTTGAATAACCAACCAATGCAAAAGGTTGTGTTGTTATATCAATATTATCTTACTGGTTCTCACTTTCGTGTACAAGCACATAAATACACTAACGTACACATTTACACACTGAATTGCTATGAGTAGTATATCCACCATTTGTCATGAATGGGGTGATTAAATATAAAAGTAAAACTCACCTGTAGTAATCCTCGTTGGACTGGCCTTCGACTTGAGGTAAAAAAGCAGGTATGAGGTAGGGACACTCACGGTGAAAGTGGGCAAGCAGGAGACGGCCAAATTCAGGGAAGTCCACCCACAAGGCCACGATGACAGCAGCTATTGCGAATGCAGCTTCCGGTTTGCTAGACACAGTGAGCTCTCCTTGTTTCTAACACCAAACACGAAAATTGACTATGTGAAGAATAATTTGAGCCAGGAAAAGAGAAAAAATGTGACAACAATGGTATATACTAGTTACAGAAAATGATGAAAATTATAATATTGTTAGATTACAGTTTATGAACCTAAACTGATTTCACACACATCAACTAGTGAGTAAAATTAACTAGTTTATATAATAACATTATTGATTCTAGATTTTTCCTGAGTTATAAAAAATCTGAGGCTGTAAATGACAAAGACTGCAACAACAAAATTATTTCATAATTTAGTTTCATTAGATTCTTTTGTGAGACCCTCTGACCAGATGGTGGTTTACCGAAATCAATCACCATAGTATCTGTAAATTTTGTACTTATATTGTAAAAAGTTTGTGTTGTGACATTTTTATTTGTATTGCATTCATAATTAAGCCTTCTATGGGTTTTCTACACCAGTTCATCTTTTGTTATAAATGAACAATATATGACAATACAAATTATTTGCAGATACCATTGAGGTCAATTTGCTAAGAGTAGAACAAATCTTTAATGAGTATGACAAAGAAAAAGAGCAAATAATCAGCAACCAATAAAAATAAGTACTACGACTACAAGGTGTGATAAAACAGTTAAAAATTACAAATAAAACTTAAAACTCCAATAAAAAAACCATACTTATAAATACAAACTAGTGCAGATACATGGACTCAGAACCACTACTCTCAACTTCTCCTTCAGCTAGCTGAGCTGAAGATTCGACAGGATGAAACTGAGATCCAAATGATGACAATGCAAAAGCAGTTAAAGCAAGGAAAACTGGAACAAAGTCAATTGTAAGAAAACAAGCTCCACCTTCCTCAGTTCCAACAAAACCTGTACTGCAACACATTATAGACACTCCAGTGATAAAGGATATGTGTCACACCAATGAACCATCTTCTTCTGAATCAATGATGACTTCCACAAGTAAACATACCCCCACGACTCTAAAAAATCTAATCCCATAAAGCATAGCCCAGTAACGTTTTCAAACAAGATCAAACAAGAACCGGAGACAGACATACCTACAACACCAGACAGGGGCAGAACTTCCTTCTTGATCAACATCATCTAAGTCTGAATGAAAGGAAACCATCGTACAAAAAAGCCCTATTCTAAAATATCTTGCCTGACTCCTTAAGAAGACTCCCCAAAAAGTACTTCCAAATAAAGTTCTTATCAACTTCCTGAAACAACGGTTTTGTGGCTTCTAGAAGTTGTAAAATTAATTACTTGGTCACGTAGTAATCCTTATGAAACTTATAGTTACAATACATTACTTTTATATGCCTAAACAAATACAGTGACTTTAATAATATATGAATTTGAATTAATTTAATCAATTTAAATATCTGCATTTACTTACATACAGAAAAGTAATTTATCGTAACTATACATTTCATAAGAATTACAATGTGACGTTGTAATTAATTTTGCGACCTCTAAAAGCAAAGAAAATGTTATTTCAGGAAATTTACAAGAACTTTTTTTTCTTTGAAAGGTAATTTTTAAATTCGTAAAAGTTATAGAAAACAATGTCAAACATGTGTTAAAATATAAATGTGATAAATTAATGGGTTTTAGAGTAATACAAATGTAAAATTGATGCATAGTGAAAATTTAGCGTAAAATTTATGTACTTGTTCCAGCTGGGATAAAAATTATTAACACATATAATAAACTTTAAAAATGCATATGCCATAACATAAAATTGAACAAAAAATAATGGTGTGGTTGGATTTATCACGGTCACTTAGTTCTTAGTAAACAACCTTCGAACTTGGGTACACATAATTCCTGCGCTGACAGCAAGCTGGCAAAATCAAGAAGATATCTTTATATGCAGCATTTGATTCTATTTTTCACACTTAAGACAATGTTTGAAATGTGGTAACTTATTTATATGTTTTCATAAACATCGTAATGCATTTCATATTTTTTATTTCTATATTGTAATATTTCTATAAAGTTATTTTGAGTTCTTTTGAATTAGTACCGGTAACTATTTCAAGCCTAAATAATAAAGAGAAGGTTACTTATTAGTAATATTTCATTGAGACACAGTTTTTGTACCAAGTAAAGACAAAGAGCAAAATAAATAGTTGACTCAAAACTACAAAATTTAAGTATGGAAATCTAGCATGAAAGCCCAGAACCATACTAGCCAAACTTAAACCTAACTGAAAAAAGTAAAAATCATCCATCAATGGTAAACAGCAGCATTGACGGATGATTTTTACTTTTAAATTAGCTTTGTTATGATTAAAATTTTAACTAAAAAAAAAAAGATAAACATAATAACATACAACAAACTTCTTGGCGAGTAGATTAGTACAGAAGGAAACACCAAGAGGATGACCAGTGGCGAGAAACAGGGAGTTACCAAGAGGTGTAGCGTTGCCTTGCAGCAATCGACTTAGTTTGTACAGTTTGTCCTGTAGGTGTAGGTCATCCAGTGGGGAGATGGCATTGACGGGAACATTCACCGCCTTCTGCAGACAGATAAAACACAATGTTAGTTTGAAAATGGAAATCTAACTGTCAGAGCTATAATTTTACAATTCATATTTAGTTTCTGGGCTTTATATATTTTGATGGTTGATCTGAACAGTTGTTAAATTTAATGGGCTACACCTAAAACTAAAAGAGTAACAACAAAACCATAACTGTTATTTTTATGACCATTTATTTTAAAAATTGTCAAAGTCCAGAAAAAAAGTCTCTGTAAACCCAAGACAAACAAACTAATCTTTTCACATTCAAACTAAGTAAATTATGACTCATTATAAACTGAAAAAAATTAAGAGTATCAAAGAAATTTAGGACAACAAAGTCTAGATAATATTGAACAGAAAAAGGTGAGCTATCAAGAGAAAACTGTATCTGTTTCAATCTCCAAAAGGCTGAATCACCAGCCAAATCACCTCCTTGCTGCTAGATAGGATGTTTTAGTCAAAAATGTTTTGAAAAAGGTTGATCGAAACAAACATTCTTGTTTAAAAATCTCTAATCACTAATGATACTAATATTGAATTTGTTTCATCTGTATAAGGAACATTAATTTATTTTAGCTTACAGAAAAAACTGCTACCTTTGCTATTTCAAGTTCATACACTTCTTGAAACTTTTTGTCTTAGTAACCATGACAGTGCAGACAATAATGTTGTGTTATTTCGCTTTTCTAAGAATCTTTGGCTTATAGGCCCATGTAACTTTAATTTTCTGTACGCTAAATTGTTGACATGGGCAAACATTGGCAATTTAGTTTAATTATGACTGAGATTTTGTTGATTTTGTTTCTTGAAAAACAAAATAAATCAAATGTAGTCTCATAATTACCTTTATGTTTTCATGGGGGGGGAAATAAGTCACTAGGATATACTTTATACATTAGTTTTTAAAAATATTTAAAAACACTTTAATAGTTTAATGTGTAAAAGGTTTATGACTGTAAAAGTATTGTCAATGTAAGTTGTCATATAAATCAAAGTAAATTTGTTACATATATCCTTATTAGCTTTCTGATTTATTTACTTTGCTTTAGGTCAATATGCATTCTCCTGGTGGGCCCTTAGAGCAGAAAAATGTAAAGTAATAGAGATTATCTTTCTCATAATACTTATTTAGATTCTTTCTACATTTTAGGGTTTTGTAAGTCATATTGTTACTTCCATATTAAAATATGAAAGTAAAATGATAATCTATATAACACGAGTCCAAGCACACTTGTGGGTTTATATACAGTTTATTTAAGACAGATTAGGTTTAAGGATTTAAGAACCACTAATACTGGGTTTGTTACTGGGTTTTGAATATAAATGTGATGAATATGAACAAACTAAAAATCAGGATCAAGGATCTATAATACCTCTATAAATATCTATGGATGACATTCATTAAGTGTTATTAATTCTTTAACAAATCTATATAAATCAATACTTAAAATAATATACATTTTATACTAAAATAGTCCAATCAACTTACTTGACAGTCAAACCTAAATTTTTTAAATGAATCATTAGACAATAAAGGCTCCAACTTTTTTTCATAGTCTTCTAAAAACTTGCTTAGCTCAAGATGCCATTTTAAACTTTCATTACTTATGCAATCTTCGACACCAAATGCTGCAAAAATAACAATATATTTGCCAAATGTTTAGTAGTTCAGTTAACAAGTAATTCAGATGCAACCATCAATCCATCCTAACATTCAAACTTTCATTAACCCCGCAGTACCTCTTGGAACACTCTTGTGGCTTGCCAATGTAGCCCATGCCGTATTTTGTATTTTTACTAAACAGGATTGACTGTTCTCATGAGTTGCAACCATACTGGTGTTTAGAGACTTGTCTTGCATCAAATTCAAAGGTTTCAAGGAAAATATGGTATAATTTTACTTATACAAATGATTACCATAGTCTTGTCACGATAAAAACAATACACAAATTTATATTTACTTCAATTTTGTGTTTAACAAAATATAACATATTTTATCGCTTTACCAACCTGCCCACCCATACACGTACAGAGATATTAACCCACCCGCCCACCCATACACGAACAGTGGTATTGACCCTCACACTCTCCCATACACATGCAGTGAGTGGTATTGACCCTCACACTCTCCCATAAACATGTAGTGAGTGGTATTGACCACCTGCCCACACATACACATGCAGTGGTATTGACCCTCATGCTCTCCCATACACATGCAATGAGTGGAATTGACCCACCTGCCCATCCATACATGTGCAGTGATATTTACCCTCACGCTTCCCATATACATGCAGTGAGTGGTATTGATCCACCAGCCCACCCATACACATGCAGTGGTACATAGATATGTTTTCATTAAATTTTTCAAAATATTTTGTCTGAACATACAAGGTATTAAAGTACAACTTCAACATTTTTAATTTTAAAAAAATAAATGAAATTTCCTGACAATATACCTCAAGGCTCACTTAGGAGTGTTTTCAAACTTTGTACCTTGGCCAGCCTCAATAATGTTCAATTGAGTTGGATTCCAGGGTAGAGTAGCCTCATAGGTAACGAAGAAGCTGATGTAGCTAAGATATAAGCAATGACACCATTTGTAGGGCCCAAACTTATGTGGCATTGGACTTACCACTGCCAAAACTGAAATACTGAACTTGGTGAGAAATCATCACCAAAGTAGATAGCAGCGGTTTCACGGCTAAGTCTTTGCAAAATCTCTGGTGAGGGGATCCAACATTAAGCTGACTAAATCACTAACTGACATGAATCAGAATGACTTTATGATAGTGATTGCTTATTTTACTAGACAGAGCCACTTCCGGAAAAATCTGGCAAAGATTGATATCTATAGAGAAGACACTAGTTTCCAGCTTTGTGGTGAGTCTGTTAACTGAGTGCAAAGCTCTGAAGCATAGAAGAAGGAGAATTTTCGGAGATGATCTCTCAGAAGAAAGAATGGTAGCTAGTTTCAGGAAACTAATTTTCGAGCTGGCTAAGCAGCTTGGACTAGCTACCCCATTCTAGTAGGTGACAGGGGAGCATAATAAATTTAAGGTTGAAGTGCAATCTAGGAGTGGCCTCAGAGCTCCTCTTGTCTCCTCACTAAATTAAACATATGACATTTCCATTTTGGGAAAACAGTAATTCTATTGGAAGAACCTTTTTATCTTACAAAAATATGCATTAAAAAACTAAATTCCAACCAAAGAAAAAAAAGTATTGTACATAGCTGTTTAGAAATTTTAAAATCATAACTTAACCATCTATCTATAATTATGTAACACTTTTATTTATCAAAAGCAATTTATCAAATTTTCAAACAACAAAACTACCAAACTGTCATTCTCAATTCAACCTTAAATACCATACCACATGACAACTTTATGAAACAAATAAACTTATTACAACAGGATAAAATTATACAACAAATATCCGACGTATCTAAAAGAAGAAAAAGACATACAATATTTAAAGAAGAAATTAAAATAAATTTTACTACACGAAACATTTTATAAAGTTGAGGATTACTTAACAAAGTTTTATGTACATAATCATATTTATATACACCGTTTTTAAGTTTATATTATGTATATATTGCATAGTTTGTTGCCAATGCAAATTTTGTTAAAGGCAAATAAATTATTATAATTTTTATTATTATTATCAAAAATAAGTCAAAGAAGAGAAAGATAAATCCATTGAAAATTGACTTACAAAGTTAGGTTAGGTTAAAGGGCACTAGGCCAGGAATTAGTAGAATATTAGAGAGTGAACTTGTCTTTTAAGGTAAGTTTGCTGATGTCCTATCCCTCTAATAAACTTATAAGTTAGGTTAGGTTAAAGGGCACTAGGCCAGGAATTAGTATATTAGAGAGTGAACTTGTATTTTAAGGTAAGTTTGCTGATGTCCTATCTCTCTAATAAACTTATAAGTTAGGTTAGGTTAAAGGGCACTAGGCCAGAAATTAGTAGTATATTACAGAGTGAACTTGTCTTTTAAGGTAAGTTTGCTGATGTCCTATCTCTCTAATAAACTTATAAGTTAGAAATACAGTAATAAGTAAATTTAAAATACTCCGACATATATTTTAACATGTGATGAAACTGTGACTACAATTCTAGGGAATATCAAGGAATATTCTCTCACTACCACTGTATGTGTAGGGGTGGGTGGATGGTTCACTACCACTGTATGTGTAGGGGTGGGTGGATGGTTCACTACCACTGTATGTGTAGGGGGTGGGTGGATGGTTCACTACCACTGTATGTGTAGGGATGGGCGGGTGGTTCACTACCACTGTATGTGTAGGGGTGGGTGGATGGTTCACTACCCCTGTATGTGTAGGGATGGGCGGGTGGGTCACTACCACTGTATGTGTAGGGGTGAGGGGATGGTTCACTACCACTGTATGTGTAGGGGTGGGAAGGTGGGTCACTACCACTGTATGTGTAGGGGTGGGCGGATGGTTCATTACCACTGTATGTGTAGGGGTGGGCAGGTGGGTCACTACCACTGTATGTGTAGGGGTGGGCGGATGGTTCACTACCACTGTATGTGTAGGGGTGGGTGGATGGTTCACTACCACTGTATGTGTAGGGGTGGTCAGGTGGGTCACTACCACTGTATGTGTAGGGGTGGGTGGATGGTTCACTAGCACTGTATGAGTTGGGTTGGGCGGGTGGGTCACTACCACTGTATGTGTAGGGGTGAGCGGATGGTTCACTACCACTGTATGTGTAGGGGTGGGCAGGTGGGTCACTACCACTGTATGTGTAGGGGTGAGCGGATGGTTCACTACCACTGTAAGAGTTGGGTTGGGCGGGTGGGTCACTACCACTGTATGTGTAGGGGTGAGCGGATGGTTCACTACCACTGTATGTGTAGGGGTGGGTCACTACCACTGTATGAACGCAAATTTTTGCGTATAATCACACATTTCGTTCACCGGCCGGGACTTTGAAAATTTTCGGCCTAAAAATGAAAAGTGCCCAAAACGGTCTGTTTGGCCGAGAAACATGAAGATTTGGCTTGAACTCAAATTTTTGCGTTCAAGCCAAATCTTCATGTTTCTCGACCAAACAGACCGTTTTGGGCACTTTTAATTTTTAGGCCGAAAATTTTCTTAGTCCCGGCCGGTGACCAAAATGTGACCCACTGTAAGAGTTGGGTTGGGCGGGTGGGTCACTACCACTGTATGTATAGGGGTGAGCGGATGGTTCACTACCACTGTATGTGTAGGGGTGGGCGGGTGGGTCACTACCACTGTATGTGTAGGGGTGAGCGGATGGTTCACTACCACTGTATGAGTTGGGTTGGACGGGCGGGTTACTACCACTGTATCCTCCTAGAATGTTGGTCAGAGGGTGACAGGAAAACACCTTAACACAGAGTAAAAGAAGAGCATTAAAAAAAAAACCAAACAGTGTGCTCCAAGTTAGAGAAAACCATTAAAACAGCGTTGAATGTACTTCTTCAAATGGTCTGACTGGGAACATATGTGAATAATGTTATTAGTTTTAAATTGTGTACATACATAACTTTTCAGGACTTTGATTTTTTTTAGTCTTCTCTTTTCCAAGTTTTTGATTTTCCAAGTTAATAGTTTCTTGCTGTACAACTTCTTGTTTATTTTGTAAATTTTTTTCACCTTGTTCTTTCTTTTTTTCTTCTCCTGCTTTTTCCACAGAATTGTTGACTTCATCTGAAAAAAAGCAATGCGAGTTACAAAAATTTAGCAGTATATAATAAAGTCGAAATGTAAACTAAAATATTTTTGTTTTAGTTTGACTTTTTGAACAGAGTGTCAATGATACTTTATAGATTTTGACAATCTAAGGGCATTACTTCAAGTTTATAAGTTACACAATATTTAGTTAGTATTTTATAATCGTGTTCTTTAAACTTCTTGGTCATTGAAAGTGTTTTATATTATATATATATAGCTTATTTAAAGTGATATTATTTTTGTTTATAAGTAATTATTTCTAATAACAAGATCTATTAATAATAAACAAAGCCCAATGGACGAGATATTAAGGCAGTTTGGCTGGCTTTAGGGAAAAATTAAATCCGCTACGCATGCTAGCTGTATGTCTGACCGCGAGGTACTAACACACAAACACCCACCCTGACCACTCCCCGGGATGGGTGGGATATAATTGCAGGAAATCATTGAAGCGCGATCCTGCGGGTGCTGTGTCTCACTGTACTTGTGTGTAGCGATTGTATTGTTATATAACATGTGGGTAAAAGTACATACACCAGCTGAGTATATAAAGTTAATCAATTTTGTAAATTGTGTGATATTAAAAAGCATAAAATGCCAAATATAACACTTTATTTCTCGTCGTAATAAAATAAAAACAAACATATAACATTAATCAATTAAAATCAAATTTGCTAATTTGCAAAAAAATTACGTAATTTAAAATAACTGATGAGCAAGGCTGTGTTAGGGGCTGTTTTTTAATTTGGGAAACATCGGGAAAATAGTTTCTTAATTCTCTAAGGAAGCCCAAATTTGCATCTTTGAAGTGATGGATTTAAAACTATAAACATAATTTTAATGAAAGAACTACTTGGGAGGCGTTTAATAGCTGATATAAAGACGTTGCAATAAAAAAAAATTTTTTTGACCAAACAGCCTTAAGAGATGATATGTTTTAGAATATAAATTTGACTCTTATCAAGACTAATTCTTAACAAGAATTAAAAATTTTCAAAAGCAAAACGTTTTGTTAGTACAGTCAAACCTAGTTTATCCAAAATTCCGGTTCATTTGAATTCGTTGAAGAAAAAATTCTAAATTATTTTATAGTAGTGTATTTTGATTCCAAATGGTCAGAGAATGGTCAGAATAGAATCAGTATTATTCTTAATACAACGTTATAAATAAAATTAAAATTGTATTTTACAGTACTGTACAGATCATGGTTATTAGATGAAGAGCAGACATTTTTTGAAAGTTAATAGTTTTAGCTTGTACTGTAGCGAATGGATTCCAGCACTGGTTGTTTGACTGTACAATACTTATGAGTCACCAAAGAGGCGTATTTGAAGATTTGCCGCCCCTGGGCTAGACACAATTTGCCCCCCCCCCACCCAGTGGCGTATTTCACGTTTTGCCGCCTAGGGGATATAGCGGCTATCTGCCGCGCCCCCCCGCCCTTTGTTTGTATCATAGCTAATGTTGTACTAAAAACTTAGTAGGTAGTAGGTATCAACATAAGCTGAACACTACAAGTTAAAATCAATTTATTTTAATCGTGTTATTAATTGAAATGTTAGTGGTGGTACATACCTCTTCCTCTACCCCTCTTCCCCGGACCCGCCTATCAACAAAAGTACACAACTTCTGCCGCTCTTGTTCTATACATACATTCGTAACACAGTTAGATGACAGCCGTAATTAGATAATATTTTGTAAAGAACAGTACCTTGTACTTGACATTGACGCCCATAACCTTCCGACGGTTTAATGTCGAAAAATCGACCTTTGCTTTTACCGTTTATTACCAGTGTTAATTCTTCACTAAACATTGTATATATTATGTTATTTGAAACAGCTGATTCCACTGTTTAGTCTGGTGGCAATTTTATTCGGTTGGCGTTGGCCTAAACTAAAAGAAATTACAATGACGAACTTGACAGCTGTGATTGTAGTTTACTACAGTCGTCATTGTTGTTTACTACTGTGCGGCTGTGTAGTTTTTTGTACATAACTTTTTTATTTTAGTAATAAAGCCCTTACAAGTTTGTATAAGTTCTCCATAAAATGGCTATCTTGGAAATTGTGTACTGTATATAGTGAAAACTTTGAGTGTCTATAAAGTGTGAAAATATTCTGGATTTTCTTGTTCTTCTTCTTCTCTCCAGAAATAAAAATCTCAAACTACTTGTCAAGTCGTTTTGATAAGTGCATAATATAATACTATATAGTTTTATGAACAAAGTGATGTATAATTAGTATAATTTGGATAAAAAATAAATGTTATACAAATTTAAAAAAAAGGTTGAAAATTGGCCAAAATAGGCTGAACCACCGGTGATAAAATAGTGAACCATTAGAGGATTAATTTTCAAATATTCTCAAAATACCATTACATGCCTGGTAACTTCCAACTCCTTTGCCGCCCCTTAAATTCTGCCGCCCTGGGCTACAGCCCCCCCTAAATACGCCACTGAGTCACCATGCTCAAAATGTCTACTTCGCTGAAACAGTAGCCTATACACAGTTGTCAGTGTATGAGAGTGCTGGTTTGTTCATAGTATTTGCACTAGTAGATATTTTTGAGTATGGTAGTGTGTATATAAATTAATTGTAAATAGTTTATAGCTTCACACTTATTTTATTTTAATTTAGTGTTTTTAGTAAAAAAATTATATCCTGTAAAAACATTTTTTATTCTTAGCATTAGAGGTGTGCGAGCAGTGATTTTTGAGTTCTAGTCGAGTAGTTGGCATTTTTTTTGAGTATCGAGTATTTTCGAGCGAGTACTAACAGAAGGATTTCCTATTCACCCAAGACAACTGAAAAAGGCAGAAATTATCCTAAGCCTATGTTAAGTTTGCCAGATTCGTAAATATATACATCTAAACAGAATACAATAATTTTGATTTGTTGTTTGTAACTGTAACATTTGATAAATAAAACTTTTTACTTCCTGCCTTCCTACATTTTTATGTGGCATTGTTTGTTTAACCTTTTTTCATAACTAATATTATATAAGAAAGTAAGAAAGTATATAATTAATTGAAACAACCTGGATTATAAAGATTTAATCTGTTTACTCATATCACATATTTGATTTTCTATGTAAGCCTATTATACTGTTTTGCCAGACTCGTAAATATATACATCTAAACTGAACACAATAATTTTGATTTGTTGTTTGTAACTGTAACATTTGATAAATAAAACTTTTTACTTCCTGCCTTCCTACACTTTTATGTGGCATTATTTGTTTAACCTTTTTCATAACTAATATTATGTAATAAACTAAGAAAATATATTATTAATTGAAGCAACGTGGATTATAAAGATTTAATCTGTTCACTCATATCACAGATCCGATTTTCTATGCAAGCCAATTATACTGTTTCACAGCCGGCCAATATGTTAATCTGGTGGTTCAGTTCAAAGTGTACCGCGAAAACATAGCGAATCTTGTTGGCAAAAGCTGCATCCAAACAAATTGATGCTAAAATTCAGGCGTCATTGCCAAATGCAGTCATTTGCTTTCAGAATTGCCTCCTCTCAACAAAAAATTGATTGTATACACGCCAATCAATAAATATTTTTTTTTATGTCTGAACAATGTGAACAATCCAAGAAGTGTGGATCTGTATTTTGTGGGTATTTAATAAAGTAATAACAAGGTTACAACTAACCGGTAATAAGCTCTGATTTATATAATCAAATTTGAAAATCTGGATGACAAAGACTGTAGTTCAATCGATTGATAATAATAACTAAGCAGGTTTACTACAAATAAATTTTAAAGTCGTTTAGGACGAATTAGTTTTTAAATTATTATCGGTAATGAAATAGTGCAACTTGAAACTACTTCGATACATGAGGCTACACTGAACAACAGATAAATAATTATTTCATAACTTAAAATTCATGAAAGCCTGGTGTAATCGAATGAAAACCATAGACGTAGTCGGCTAATATAATAGGTCTTGCCGATATTGGCGACGAGATGCAGCCTGAAATATCAGCTGTGCCAACTAGTGATACAGTGAGGATTTTGGGCAGCTAAATTATAAACTTATGAATAAAAAATGAGACATTTGATAAGGCTTAGGTCCAATAAAAACTATTTTCTGAATCTCTAAATTCGTCGTATTTTTTTTAGAAAAGGCCTTCCAACATGTTTATCCCTCACTTGGGTTGATTCGTGATTGTTTTACAGTTTACACTGACGTCAATGTAAACAGGGTACCGTGCAGTGAGTTTACAAATCAAAATTATCGTACTTTACCACCTTTTACACTCCAACTGTGTTATTGTCTAACCTAGTCAGAAAACCGTTCAACAATTTGACAGGAAAAAATATCGTATGTGCAAATATTACACACAGTATTGGCGACCTAAGGTGTTTTGGAATAATAATTAATAGACGTTCCCCACAGATATATATATATTTTTTATTTGATGGAAAATAAATAAATAATGTTGTGTCACAACCTGCTAGAACGCCATTACCATACTTTATATGATATGATACGGTATTTTCTTATGTAAAATCATTGGACAATTCCCTGCTCAGATTAAAAAACAAAATAGACCTTAATCGCGAGAAATATACGATAATTTCAGTTCCGAAAAAGAGCTGAACGGTTCGTAGCACGTACATATACTACAACCGAGATGAACTTTCGCCTACAAAAGATGGGAAGTCCAATTAGTGGGATGTAAAGCGACCCGTTCTCTGGACTCTTTTAATTGAACGGTATTATTGATATGAACGAAAATATGCATAATTTCCACAGCGTACATACCATTAGATTTGTATCGGTAACAGGTCTTTTTGAGCATCTTGAACCGGATCTCTTGTCCGCTTTCTTGGGTCATAAAGAAACTAACCAGCACTTCTGTTTTATTCACGCTATTTTAGGTTAGGTTACAAGTGACTAGTAGACTCGACAACCAACATGTGTGATCGCTACTACAGTAATTATTTACAGTGATCGCTACCTTCCCAGCTCTGTTGTTCATTTTGAATTGAACTAGTTCAAATCATAATAAACGAACTTGTTCACTACGTCGACTTGTTCATTTGACTGTCGTTGTGTACTACCTATTCTTAGGCGTACTGCTTAGTTCATAATTACATGTACCAAACTGATAACATGATTAAGGATAAAATAAAACACAAGAAATGCACTTTTTTTATTCATACCCCATAAAAATGTTTACTCTTAAAACTAAATTAAGATGTAAATCTGATATTTTGTGAAATACAACTACTCGATCGAACTTCGAGTAGTTTCGGAAGCTACTCGAAGTTCGATCGAGTACTAGCACACCTCTACTTAGCATGCAGAAATAGTTAGAGGCTATTTTTAGACTCGATAAAGGGGAAACTTTAAAAGCTATTGCAACTAATGATGGAGTTGGCATTTATACTGTATCTGATTTGAAAAAGAATCAGAGTTCAAATTGAGGCAAACAGAGTTTAAAAAACAGTCATGGTAATGGCCAGTAATAACAACTTAGATGATTCTCTATTTGTTTGGTTTAACCAACAATGAAACCTTGGCAATTTTATATCAGGGCCTCTGATTAAAGAGAAGACATTAAGTTTAAACATAAAACTAGGGAGTAATCTATAATTTAGAGTTAGTGCTGGATGGTTGTCAAGGTGGATGGAATGACATTGGGTTCACCAGCTGACTATTTCAGGTGAGTTGTTATCTGCCGACAGCAAAGCCAGTAATAGTTGTAAAAATACAGCTAGGAGTTACGATTTTTGACTTTTCGGTCTATCGATTATGTGTCAAGACGATGTGAAAAGTTGTACACATTGATATGATTTGTTTCTTTTAGAATTTCAACATTATATTTTTCAGTCCATTATTTTCTCTGTGCATATCCTTACGGCATTTATCGCAATAAACATATCAGTGCGGATACTTGGGGATATACAGTAGCATTCTTTTGATCATAACAGTTGCTACACGTTTTGATGGTGTAGACCATCGTATAGTATTGCGTCTAAATTGATTCACCTTCTTATAGCAGTTTGCAACTGACTGTGGGGGAGTTTATGGTGTCCTCTGAACTTCGAACGGTTCATTAAATCGGCAAGAACACCTACAATAATCCTCTTATAAGAATAAAACATTCAAAAATACAATACAGTCTAAAATAGCTTACAATACATGCCCAATAAATTGGACGTAGGCACTAAAAGGCTTAAACTCTCTCCCAGTGCTCTGTAAATCACATAAAAAGGTGCAAATATCAGCTGAAAATGCCATGCCTTAGACTATTATTTCATTGTAACACCAATGGTGTGGTGCATTTCTTTACTACTAATGTGCACTCCCTGAGCTCTACTTACCCTTTGGACTCCAAATTATTAAATTTTTCATAAATAAACTAAACAATATAAAACTCACATACAATCTATTATAAATTATTTTAAATACACAATAATTTTTGATAAATGTAAGAAAAACTAGATTATTGAGGTTATCTATAACCATTCATGGAGTTTTATACTAAAAATAAATCAATCCCATTCGATTTTTAGGTATCTATATCTATTAATAGTATTTAGTAACTAATCAATTAAGTATTTTAATTGTAAAACTTCTTTGAATAAACTGTTTTAAGTAATTGTAAAGAATTCAAACCTCTTTGATTAGATGTTTTAATAACACAAGTTTCATATCCTTCATTATTATTTAAGTCATTGGTGTTTGCCTTGGTTGTTTTAAAACAACACAAAAACATAATGAACTATAGCTAACCAATACAGTGAGTAAAAAAAAGTTAACTAAACAATGTCTTCATCTACAACAACAATCAAACAATTTCATTTCAAAGCAAGAATCACCAAGTAACTTAACATGTTTGAACAAGTAGAGCTACAGAACACAAAACATTAGGCTACTGAAACTTAATTTGAATCAGTATCAGTACTTTGAAATGCCCATTTAATAAAGGTTTAAGTACATAATTTTTCAAACTAATAAACTGATTCTGGATTCTTTTCTTAATTATTTTTATTAATCACTATATTACATTAAAAACATCTTATTTGGAATAAAGTATGATTTGTTTTTCTTTTAATATTTAATTATTTTTATCATGAATTGATTGTATATGCATTGATTTAATTACACTTCTATGTTTAATCAAATTATTTCATATAATTATTTAATTCTATCTTTAATATAATTATGTGTCATAATAATAACATAGAACACATTCAAAATATTATTATGAATATTATAACATTACTAAGCACATTATGAATATTTTAATGCTAAATAAATAAACATTAAAAAATTATCTGTAAAATTGTACTAGGATAAGATGCCACAAAACAGGCCTTAATTTGATGAGTTCAGTTAATAGCCTGATCGATAATTAAATTAAAAATCAATAATTAAAACGTTTCAATTGCAGAAAAATACATTAAAAAATATGTATCAAATTTGTAAACAAAAATATATTAAAGAAAAATACATGTAGTAATTACAAATAATATGAGAGACACATTAAGTTTTAGCTTAATGTGACAGATAGCTCAGTTATTTGAAGAGTTAACCCAACTACCAGTGACTGTCCGATAAAGGACGGTCTATCACTCTCAACGTCTTGTGAAACATCACTGTGAAAATTTGATTTTATATCGTTATGGCTACGTTTTTCATCAAAATAATTTATACTACTCGGAAGTCGGTTAAATTCTAAATTGATTGTTATCGGTCTCGATAATACTATCCATATGACAAATAGATGAAGAGAAGAAGAATTCATTGTTTACTATTTCATTTTGCCATTTCTTTAGTTGCCATCTGTCAGTAAACTGATTATTTACATTCTGGTTTGAAGTACTTTATGCGATGTTTTATTAGAATTGTTAGTGAAATAACTTGAAGATGTTTTGAAATAACTGTTTTTCAAATATAGTTGAAGCATTATTACAGTAAATAAAAAGTTATTTTGTTACCAAAGTAACATCAATTTTCGGTAAAATGCATTATCTTTAGTTTTATCACTATAAATAATTTATAAATTCCTATAATAAACCCTATAAACTATACATTTTCTGTAAGTTTATTAAATTTGAAAAAAAACTTGTATATCTTGGAATTGCAAATTGGCTAATGTGTATTACATTTCCAGGTAGAGTCCCCCCTCCCAAAAATGTTTGGTAAAAAAACATTTCTTTTTATTTTATGGAAGGAAAAAAATAAACAAGGGTTTATACTTATTTATTTTAAATTAAAACACAGAATCTTACAAGTAAATTAATATAAAATAATACTAAATCTAAGTAAAAGAAGTGTTTTTAATTATTTTTTAAAAAATATCCTTGCGAAACTAGGAAAAATGGGCTGCCAATAGTTGCCAGTTGTTGGGTTAACAACTTGCAACTTTTCAACCGGCATCAGGTTTCATCAGTGGTTTAGCCTAGTACCTTACACCCAACAAACGCCTCATGTCTGCCATGACGCCGCTCCGGAATTTTCTTTGCACAGAAAATCTTACTCTTTTCTTCTGAGCCGTCCAGTTCCAGTAAAAGAATATTCCGAAGCAGCGTCAGGGCAGACACGATAACCCTGCCTGCCAGAAGGGCAGCATGTTGTAGAGGCTAGGTGAAGGGCGTATGGGTGTAAGGCAGCACCAACTAATGAGGCCTGATTCTGGATGAAAAGTCACGTATTGTTAATTCAAATATGTGAGATTTCTTCAAAATAATGATGTTTAATTCCCTTTAATATTGACGGTTTACAAAATGATGATGTTTAATTCCCTTTAGTATTGACGGTTTACAAAATAATGATGTTTAATTCCCTTTAGTATTGACGGTTTACAACATAATGATGTTTAATTCCCTTTAATATTGACGGTTTACAAATTGATGATGTTTAATTCCCTTTAGTATTGACGGTTTACAAAATAATGATGTTTAATTCCCTTTAGTATTGACGGTTTACAAAATAATGATGTTTAATTCCCTTTAATATTGACGGTTTACAAAATGATGATGTTTAATTCCCTTTAGTATTGACAGTTTACAACATAATGATGTTTAATTCCCTTTAGTATTGACGGTTTACAAAATAATGATGTTTAATTCCCTTTAGTATTGACGGTTTACAAAATAATGATGTTTAATTCCCTTTAGTATTGACGGTTTACAAAATAATGATGTTTAATTCCCTTTAGTATTGACGGTTTACAAAATAATGATGTTTAATTCCCTTTAATATTGACGGTTTACAAAATAATGATGTTTAATTCCCTTTAGTATTGACGGTTTACAACATAATGATGTTTAATTCCCTTTAGTATTGACGGTTTACAAAATAATGATGTTTAATTCCCTTTAGTATTGACGGTTTACAAAATAATGATGTTTAATTCCCTTTAATATTGACGGTTTACAAAATGATGATGTTTAATTCCCTTTAGTATTGACCGTTTACAAAATAATCTGAATATTATAAATTCTTTACATTTATTTAAAAAATTAAATATGCCTTATGTAAATATTCTCTTAGCTCAGTTTTTATACAAAATAATAATCGGTAACATGCAGTTACTTTATGAAATTACCGAACTGATAAAATTAACTGTAGTAAACTAAAAAAAATCACTAGTTAACGAACGACATAAAGAAGATGTTTACTCACCAACATGCTGTGTAAATATTTGACTAACAATTGTGATTTGTTGGACAAGTGCCTCAGCAGTCCTGAGATCATGTAGTGAAACTTTGCCCTCCTGTAAAAAAAGACCAAACTTTGAATTTGTGATACTGCAATTCAATTCAAAAGTATCTTTATTTCACACACATGTAAAATAGTACAAAACTAACCTAACCTAATAAACAATAAATTAAACTGTCTATTTTATGTAAACTAAAATAATTTTTGTGAAAAACGTTCGGCACCCCGTAAGAAAAACCCGTGTTGTGGTTACCTGCATTATATAAAGAAACAAATTAATTTGCTCTGAAAAGAGAGAGTTTGCGCCGGCCAAGAAAATAAAAGTTTTCTTACAATATTCTTAATAATTTAACAAAATAATCAAAATAATATACTTGTGTGTACTACAGTATGAACTATTATTGACAGATATTACTTACTATTATTGACAGATATACTAACAATTACATCAATCTTTACAGCATATGTTTCCAAGTACGCATTTGCACGCAAGTGCATACAAACACACACATCACTTTTGAACAGTTTCAAAGATAACTAAGTGACAATTCTTAAAAACTCCTCACAATTCTGTACAGTAAACAAAATTGTTTCCATGTTTTACAAAATTGATTTAAGTTGTTAAAAGCACTTAACTGTACAGAAACTAAGCTATAAATTCTAGGAGCATTAAAAGTAAATGAATGCTGACATACAGTAAGTTTTGTTTTAGGTACTTGGAATAGTAAATGCCAAAAGTTATATTTATTGTTGTCTTGAAAAATAGTTGTAGAGCTTTGAATAAAGATAATTGTTAAAACTTTGTAAATGTAAAGATTTCGAATTGAAAGAATTTTCAACTGTAGAAATAGAGGCCAGAAAGGAGTCAATCTATCAGGGTGGCCAGCAAAACTGGATTTAAAAATTCATGCATAATTCCAGGTTTTCCAGGATGTTAAATAATAATTTCCAGGTCACTTACGGTAACTAAAAAACACACATAAACGGTATAAACATTTATTTAAAAAAACAATTGTTTCTTGTATGTTGAAAAAATCTAACAAAAATACAAAATAAAAGTTGTCAAAATAGGTGAAAACAATTTTTTTTACTGTGGAACAAGACTATTCGATTTTTTCACAGGCACTGATAACTATAAACATTAACTATTTACAAAAAAGCCCTCATTCAATAAGAAAATACAGACATATTTGTAAATTAACAGCAATATATATATATGTAAATTCATGTAATATATATGTAAATTACATGAAATACGAAAGCAAAAATGTGACACATAAAATCATTTGAAAAAGAACATATTAATAATCTATACAAATATGTAGTTAAAAACAAGAATAATATTTATAATAAGAAAACTCTACATTAAGTACACAGTTTTGTATAGTTCTTAAAACTTACTACTATACAATTTAAAAATTTCTTATAGACAAGTAGGCCCACTTGAAATTTTTTTGTAATTAATTAATTTTTAAAATCAAGCACGTGACATAGGCCTATATTTAATTAAAATTCCTGCATGAAATAAAAATTTGCACTTCACAAAAGCTAATACAAAGAGATAATATTAAACTAACATAAATTTAATAAATTGATGGCAATGATATGAAATATTAGAAATGAATAAAATAATATGAGCCTACAACATTCAACAATAATCAATAAAATAAACTACACTTTTCAAATAAATAGATTTCAATAATTAATTATGCACTCGCCATATATACATATTATAACTAAAATTCCTGCATGAAATAAAATTGAACACAAAAGCTAACACAAAGAAAGAAATTTAAAATAATAGGCCTATAAACTTGATAAATTGATGGCATTGACATGAAATATTAGAAATGAAATAATATAAGCCTAACAAAATTCAACAAAAAACAATAAAACAAACTACACTTTTTAAATAAATAGATTTCAATAATTAATTATGCACTCGCCATATAAACATATTATAACTAAAATTCATGCATGAAATAACATTGAACACATAAGCTAACACAAAGAAATTTAAAGTAATATAAACTTAATAATATTGATGGTATTGACATGAAATATTAGAAATGAAATGTAAAGTAATATAAGCCTAACAAAAATCAATCAATCAAGTGTAGTGCAAACTTTCCAAATAAATCGATTTCAATAATTATGCACTCACCATATATACATATTATTGCTAAAATTCCTGCATGAAATAAAATTGAACACAAAAGCTAACACAAAGAAAGAAATTTAAAATAATATAAACTTAATAAGTTTATGGCATTGACATGAAATATTAGAAATGAAATATAAAATAATATAAGCCTAACAAAATTCAACAAAAATCAATAAAAATAAACTACACTTTTTAAATAAATAGATTTCAATAATTATGCACTCACCATGTATACATATTATAACTAAAATTCCTGCATGAAATAAAATTGTACACAAAAGCTAACACAAAGAAAGAAATTTAAAATAATAGGCCTATAAACTTGATAAATTGATGGCATTAACATGAAATAATAGAAATGAAATGTTAAATAATATAGGCCTAATAAAATTTGACAAACATCAATGAAAATAAACTGCACTATGGTACTATTTACAAATTTTTACAGCTGTTTACTGAGTTCTTTTATTTTAGCATCCAATGCTTGGCCTTCTTTAAGAGCTTCATCCATCAATCTTGCTTTCTTGGATTTCAGCTCATCCAGCTCCTTTTTCTTCCTTTTTTTAACATCTTCTTTTTGATTCCTACTGTCACTTTGCTCCCTAGCTGTCTGAAGAGCTTCCTTGTAATTGGCATATGAATTTCTTACTGAATTAATCATGGATTTTGTTACAGTTAGCTCTTCCAATCCTCCCTCGGCTATGACAGCATCATAGACCGTTCGTAGTCCTGTGAGAGATTTTTCCTTTAAATTGTCCACTAAACATTCTTTGTTAATGGAGAATCCCCTCTCCACTTGAGAATTTCCATGAGATAGTGTCAATACTATTTTTAAAGTCTTTTAAATTATTAAATTTTTCATTATCTCCGATTACTACCATCCAGAAATTGTCAAGTCTTTCTTTACACTTCTTGAATGAAGCAGATGCTTTTACAAAATCTTCTTCTTTGATGATTTTTGAATATTCACGTGAAACAACATCTGCTTTTGTTCCACTGATCCAGCTTTTGGAGACAAAATCCTCTACAAGATTATTAAACAAGGATTCTCCTTCAGGTGTACAAGCTACTTTTGGATCCATGCTAGTCAAATGTTTTGTTATAGAAAATTTCAGGGGAGAGCGCTCTTCAATTTTCTTCACAAAAGCTTTCATGCCAGCCTTTGCTTGTCTGCGCAAAAGAGCTATGTCAACATCTCTGACAACAGACTTAGCTATTTCTGCTCGAGTTAGAAAACCCAAATCTACATGTTTGAATGATAGTAGGTTTTCTTCATCGTCTAAGTCAACACCAACTCGGACTTTCTCTGGTTTGACAAATCTCTTTTGGACATCTTTTGTCATATCTGATAGTGCACTGTACAGAAACGGTACAAAAGGCCAGTTAGTTTGAAACGTTTTTAAGAAGGGTTCAGTGTCAGCACTCAGAGTTTTGAAAAATGCAAGTTTGGAAGATAGTAGTGGATCTTTCAAACTGTCAACTATTGTAGTATAACTAGCAGAGGTTTTTAGTGCGTTCCTTCCTTTGCTTTCTGAAATAGCCGAGATGTACTTTTTAATATTAGGGATGATGTCAATTGCTGTTTGTGCCACCTCATAGACTATGAGACTTGGTAATGATATGTATGAAGTATTTTTGAAGGATGTTGAGAGGATATAACGTAGAAGCATAAGTACCACCCCAAACATGCAAGGCCATAACTCAGTCTAGAGCTTACTAGAGCACGATAAACTTCTAACAACACTTTATGTGGAAAAACATTACGCAGAAAATAGAAGCTCCTTACGCTTCTTAACATTTCCTTTTTCACTTTATTTACATGAACCTCTCCATGACAAATTTGAATCTATTACAAGTCCTAAGTACTTAATTTCTTCTTCTTTGGTAATACTAAGGCATGAACAATTTGTATGACTTTTGCAACATAAATCATGATAAATCAATTCAGTATACACAGACTATCTACTATTTAGGTTGAAAATCATATATTTAGTTTTCTCACTGAGAACCATGAAATTGTTGTCAAACCAGAATCTCAGTAGCCATAAATCTTCCTGTATTTTGTCATAAATTGTATCTAGACTGTCATAGCAGTAAGTTAGGGCAGTGTCATCTGCAAAAGCTATACAATTATTGTTTTAAAATAAATTTATTTGTTCATCAGAATGGTCAGTAGATTGGAATATTTTAACACAAAAAGCAGTACAATGCACAGACCTATCCTGGTAGGTAATTTATTTGTTTATTTATTTATTTTTAGTGATCATGTATGATCTCTAATCGAATGAAGATTTACTATGTGCTGTATTTAATAAGCCTGTTAAAATTATGACAGTTTCTTAAATTAAACTAAACAATAAAACAATTGATTCTCTTCAATATACTGTATAGGTTAGTTTTGATGTATCCCATCAATAACTCATATCACATAAAAAAAAGTCTGTTAATGAAATAATTTAATCACTCCATGCGTAAAAAGTTACATTTATAATTGTATTAAAACACTGTATTCAGTTTTAAATAACACAAACGTAAAACTGTTCAAAATTTATCAGCACTACATTAGCTGTTATATATCCATTTAGTTTTCCATTACAGAGATCATTAACATATATTAAAAATAGAATTGAGCCGAGGACTGAACCCTGTGGAACACCATATTTAATTGTAACATAATCGCTTTTATCAGTTCCCAATCAAACACATTGTTTCCTGTCAGTCAGGTAGCTACGAAACCAATTATGAGCTGCTCCTCTTATGCCTGCTTTCCACATTTTGTTTAAAAGTATGGTGTGATCCACATTGTTGAAAGCTTTGGTTATGTCAGTATATAAGGCTGCACAATGATTACCTTTATTTAATCTATCATATATATTGTTCAAAAAACTAAACAATACAAATTCTGTACTCATTTTTTTTCTAAATCCATATTGGCTATCACTCAAAAACATAATGTTTTCTAAGTATATCATCAATCTCTTTTTGACTACTTTCTCAAACACCTTAGCAAAGCTTGACAATAGTGAAATAGGTCTGTAACAATCAATATTTTTCCCATCCCCTTTTTTTAACTGGGTATAACAACAGCTTTTTTTAACAAGCTGGAAATTCATCATCAACAAAACTTCTACTAAAAAGTTCTGTTAAAACTGGTGCTATTACAAAAGAGATTTTCTTAAACTAAATGTATTCACACCGTCGTATCCAGGTGCTTTATTATTTTTGAGTTTAATAATGATAGATTGAATCTCTTGTTCGTCAGTGGGAACCATGAATGTGGAATTTTGTTCTTTAAAAGGCTGGAAATATACATCGTACATATTTTTAAAATGTTGAGTGTTGGATTTAATTGAATTTCTTAATTTTTCAGCAATAAAAATGAAATATTTGTTGAATTCACTTGTAATATCTTTGGAGTTTGTTATAACATTCGAACCAGCAACAATCTCACTTACTCTTTTTTCCTATCACTATTTTCACCAATTAAATCGTTTATAATTCTCCATTGAGCATGAGGGTACCCTGCACAGTTTTCAAATTTGTTCAGATAATATTGTTCTTTTTCATTCTTATGACAGTGCGCAGCCTATTTCTGTAACTTTTATAATACTCTTTCAGTCTGAAATCATACGGTCTAGCTTTTTTTATTAGCACATATAGTTTTTTCCTCACTTCAATCTTTCTACATAAATCGTCAAATATCCAAGGGGTTAGCTTGACAGGCAGATTATAATTACTCGTCACTTTATTTTCAATACACTTATCAATGATTAGAGCAAGAGTATCTAAAAAAGATTCAAACTCATCATAAACATACATTCGTTGTGATACATTCGTTTTGACAACTAGGTTCCAATCAATATTTAATAATTCATTTTGTAATTTATTGAAATCGATTTTGCAATATGTTTTATTGTTATTGTATTGGGCAGGAATATTTATAAAATTCAATTTCAGTACTACCATTGAATTGAAGGTTTCAAAGGCAATCTAATTTAGCTATTTTATTTATTTAATTAATCTTCAGCTGTTAAACAAAAACAAATGGAATGAACAAGAAATAAGCTAAGTAATATCACTGGGTGTTTATACCAATAAATAGGTAGCACTAGCAACACAAGTACTGTAAGTGAGATATTGTAAATAAATGTAATATTATGATTTATTATAATACATAGTTTACCTACTAATATGTGTGATCAAAAATCACAGGCTCGAGGTGTCACGAGTGCAGTGAGTAACAAGGTTGGCATGTGAAGCGTGCAGGGGTGTTCCCTAGTAAATAATTAATTCTGAGAAAATACTTTTCATATCACTTTGCATTTAATAAATCAATATTGTACAATTCAACCACTGTTCCAGTCCAGTTTTTATCACATGATATATCTTAGTCCAAATTAACCCTTACCACATGGCAAATGAATTTATTCACCAGAATAGAATTGTCCCAAAACACAGCTGATTGACTTATCCATTCCAATGAAAAGATAACAACTGATTTTGCAGAAAATTCAATATAGAGCTAAACAATAGCTTGTGATGGAGAATCGTCATGTCCATTATCCACTGTTCGGCTATAGAATACATCTAGTATTTTGGAGTCTGCTCTAAACTGCTACTGATTGCCCGTTAATATAGAGCTAAACAACAGCCTGTGATGGAGAATCGTCATGTCCATTATCCACTGTTCGGCTATAGAATACTTCTAGTATTTTGGAGTCTGCTCTAAACTGCTACTGATTGCACGTTAATATAGAGCTAAACAACAGCCTGTGATGGAGAATCGTCATGTCCATTATCCACTGTTCGACTATAGAATACTTCTAGTATTTTGGAGTCTGCTCTAAACTGCTACTGATTGCACGTTAATATAGAGCTAAACAACAGCCTGTGATGGAGAATCGTCATGTCCATTATCCACTGTTCGACTATAGAATACATCTAGTATTTTGGAGTCTGCTCTAAACTGCTACTGATTGCCCGTTAATATAGAGCTAAACAACAGCCTGTGATGGAGAATCGTCATGTCCATTATCCACTGTTCGGCTATAGAATACTTCTAGTATTTTGGAGTCTGCTCTAAACTGCTACTGATTGCCCGTTAATATAGAGCTAAACAACAGCCTGTGATGGAGAATCGTCATGTCCATTATCCACTGTTCGGCTATAGAATACATCTAGTATTTTGGAGTCTGCTCTAAACTGCTACTGATTGCCCGTTAATATAGAGCTAAACAACAGCCTGTGATGGAGAATCGTCATGTCCATTATCCACTGTTCGGCTATAGAATACTTCTAGTATTTTGGAGTCTGCTCTAAACTGCTACTGATTGCCCGTTAATATAGAGCTAAACAACAGCCTGTGATGGAGAATCGTCATGTCCATTATCCACTGTTCGACTATAGAATACATCTAGTATTTTGGAGTCTGCTCTAAACTGCTACTGATTGCCCGTTAATATAGAGCTAAACAACAGCCTGTGATGGAGAATCGTCATGTCCATTATCCACTGTTCGACTATAGAATACATCTAGTATTTTGGAGTCTGCTCTAAACTGCTACTGATTGCCCGTTAATATAGAGCTAAACAACAGCCTGTGATGGAGAATCGTCATGTCCATTATCCACTGTTCGGCTATAGAATACTTCTAGTATTTTGGAGTCTGCTCTAAACTGCTACTGATTGCTCGTTAATATAGAGCTAAACAACAGCCTGTGATGGAGAATCGTCATGTCCATTATCCACTGTTCGGCTATAGAATACTTCTAGTATTTTGGAGTCTGCTCTAAACTGCTACTGATTGCACGTTAATATAGAGCTAAACAACAGCCTGTGATGGAGAATCGTCATGTCCATTATCCACTGTTCGACTATAGAATACATCTAGTATTTTGGAGTCTGCTCTAAACTGCTACTGATTGCCCGTTAATATAGAGCTAAACAACAGCCTGTGATGGAGAATCGTCATGTCCATTATCCACTGTTCGGCTATAGAATACATCTAGTATTTTGGAGTCTGCTCTAAACTGCTACTGATTGCCCGTTAATATAGAGCTAAACAACACCTTGTGATGGAGAATCGTCATGTCCATTATCCACTGTTCGGCTATAGAATACATCTAGTATTTTGGAGTCTGCTCTAAACTGCTACTGATTGCCCGTTAATATAGAGCTAAACAACAGCTTGTGATGGAGAATCGTCATGTCCATTATCCACTGTTCGGCTATAGAATACATCTAGTATTTTGGAGTCTGCTCTAAACTGCTACTGATTGCCCGTTAATATAGAGCTAAACAACAGCCTGTGATGGAGAATCGTCATGTCCATTATCCACTGTTCGGCTATAGAATACATCTAGTATTTTGGAGTCTGCTCTAAACTGCTACTGATTTCCTGTTAATATAGAGCTAAACAACAGCCTGTGATGGAGAATCGTCATGTCCATTATCCACTGTTCGGCTATAGAATACATCTAGTATTTTGGAGTCTGCTCTAAACTGCTACTGATTAATATTATTTATTACTTTGAAACTACTGGTTATATTTTGTTGATGTTTTACTTTGTTAATTTGAATATATATTTTTAGATTAGTGTATGTATTTAAAGGATTTAAAAGCGTACAAATTGTTGATTTTTATCATATTTTGTAAATACATTTATATTGCCACCTACTGTTTGTGCTAAAGAACTCAATTATTTTAGTTTTAAGAAACAATGAATTGTCAGACTACACTGATTTTAAAATGCTACTCTAATGGGGGCATGGAATGCTTTCTTCTTGGAGTAACTGTTGTTTCTTATCAATTTATGAAATATTTAAGAAAAAATAAGAGCATTGCTAACAAAATCTTGGTCTTGGAAGCCTATCCATGAAGAAAATATGAGCATTATCAAAAGTGAATAGTTCTATTATTTTTGTTAACCGTTTTCTCAATCTATTTATTGATAGTAAAATGTAACTTAAGGATAAATATTATTTATTTGTATTTTTAATATAGTACTAACTACTTACAAGTTTTGAGAATTTATTAGATTATTATAGACATAATTAATACAGCGATTTCTGTCTATCAATTTAAGGATGGATCTAGAAAGCTGGTGAAGGGATATTCCTTATACTTTGGGATAAGGTGTTTTGCCCTTATAGGTAGATTGAAATAAGACTTGATCAAAAAAACTATCACAAAAAACAGCAGTATATGACTATTACTGCTCTATATTTAGTATATTGGAGATATAGGACCTTAAAAGACAAGTTCACTAACACCAGAGTAGTAGCATTGATTTTACTATACATAGAAGATAGTTCCATCCAATGTTAAATTTTGAGGCACGGAATATGGGAGCGACCGGGCTGCAACCTGTCGTCAATCAAGTTAAAGAGGTCGAAATTCCCTCCAGTTTCGACTGTTCGATTGCACAACCTGGGAGCAATAAAGGAAACTAATCACTCCCTCCCATTCTCTCATTCTCTCTTCTTTCTTTCAAGACGCTCGTCCGGACTGTCGCCACTGCACCTGTCTACTGTCGCCGATTGGCCTTGATAGTGGGTCAAAGTGGGATATTATTCCTTGCTGTGCTATGTCTTGCACGGAAAGAAATCGCGATCTTTTATTTAGACCTTAAGGGTTTGTGAATATGAAAAATGTTAGGGGACATTTTTTTTGTTATTTTATCAATGTAAATAACAGTGTGTTACAGATGTTTAGTTAAAACACTATGCATTATCTAAAATAATGTAAATACTACGTATTGTAAGTTTATTGATATTTTATGTAATTGTATATTTAGAAGTAGCAAGAAAAATGGTGGTAGTTCTAAATTGTTAAAGGCTAAGTTAAGTCCCTGAATAACACCAACATTTTAAATAAGCACATACCAAACATTTAATATAAATTTGAGAGACGTAAAAAATTATATAAAATTTCTACGAAAAGACCATATGACAGTTTTTCAAAATTATTTTGCAAAATGTACTAATGAATTAAATAATGTGAACAATTTTACAAAAAAAAAAAAAAAAACAATTATTATTGAACATTATTAGAAAACTGTAAAGGTGATGTATCTGAGCAGTGGAAGGTAATAAATAACTTGACAAGTGGGTTTTCAAAGAAAATAGTTGAGCTAATTGAATTGCCAAAAGGCGAAGTTATGCGTGAGCCTTCGTCATTGAAAAGATAAACAATCACCTTATCACAATTCAGTCTAGCCGTCCAGAAGTTGTACATTCCAATACCCTTCCACCTTTACGTACTTACTATCAATATTCATTCCTTATAACTCCAACAGATTTAAATGAAATTAAGAGTATTGTTAAGCTTTTAAAAAATAAAAAATTAACTGGCTCTGACCAAATTAATGTACATTTACTGAAAAATATAATTGATGAGATTGTTATCTGTATTCTCTAAGGTTTTTGAAAAAACAATGATTAAAAGACTCCATAGTTATTTATCTAAGTTAAATTTTCTTAATCCACGTCAATTCGGTTTTATCAAAGGAAAGTCAGAGGATGCGTTATTAGAAGTATCAGAAATAATTTATAACAATTTAATTATTCATTAACTTATCATCTGTCATATAGTTCACATTTAATACTAGAATTAACCCTTTATATTATTGAAATCATTATTCATTTTTTATCAAGTAATTAAAGCTTCTTGTCAATATTGCATTGTATAATTATTGCTGTATTTTTAACTATAAATGAATATTCCTTTTTGTTTAAAAGTAAATTGAACTATTTGTCATAAATACCACAATATTAAAATCTGCTTCCGGGTCACGCCGTGGACAGTGAAATGTGTGTGGTAGGCCTACCGAAAGTTTTAATATTCGTTGTTTTCCTCTTGTGTGAACTGTGTTTGTTCACACAAGAACAAACACAGTTCACACTTTAAAATTCACACTTTAAAAATTAATTAACTTTTAATTAATTTGTGACGCATACCACTTGGACATTTGTTTTCTTTAACCTGAAGATGCCGTCCGTATTCACGGTGAAACATGTAGTTGTTATCACCATCACACGCTGTGAACTGTTTGACGAAAGGTAAAGTAAACCTATTTTAGTCTATACCAGGATTGGCATTTTTTTCTTTTTATTTGGTATAAAGATATGGAGATGAAGAGAAAATATTTACTGTATTGATGATTTCATAAATAGTGGCGGAGTCATAAAATGAAAAAGAAAAAAACATACACGCACACAATTTAGTTCTTCAGTCGCGTTGCCGAAAATCGTGTAATAGGCCTACCTCACTCTCTGGCCGTTAACGAGTTGCGCGCAATCCTACCTGCGTTAATTGCGATGTCCCAAGAAGGCTCCAAACCAGTACTCGAGTTGAGCGCAATACCGATCTCAGGTAGTCTGTCCAGTCTTGGCCACTCAAAAATGCAACTTAGACCTCAAGCTGTGCTATAGAAATATTTCCGTAAATATCACAATCCGCCAAAAATAACTTGAATTTTCACTGGTCTGATTCCGAATAGCACCAAACTTATACAACAAAATAAGCACATATCTGCTTATATTCTGTTACTATTAAATTACAATAATTTTTAAACATGTATAGCCTATATTACTCCCCACATTTCTAGAGTTGAAGTGTTTGGTTATTAAAAAAAGGTCTCTGTTCTTCTACCCAGGATTAATTTATCTCATTTGAAAGTGTATGCTTATCATTAATACGATATATATATATATATATATATATATATTTGTTTCAATTTGAAACCATACTATTACAGTTCAAAATATGCGCAAAACCCAAATTTACATATTATTTTTTAACTATATTATTGTTTATTTGTAATAGTTATTTGTTTATATAGTTTTGTTAGTATTTGGCATTGTTTGTTCTGTTCATTCTCAGTTGTGTAAACAAGTCATATTCGAATTGTTATAATTAAAAACACCACAGAGTGCGGCTATAGTTAATTTTGTTATTATTTAGACTGTGGTTACTTAAAATTAGTTATTTCTTATGTTATTGCTGGTCACGCTATTTGTGAAGTGTTACCAGTGTAATTCCAGAGTGTCTTTTCCAGATAAATTGAAAATATAAATAAATTGCAGTTTATCCATACTTTCACATCTAGTAAAATAATAGTATGAAAAACAGATGCGTTAACTTTAATTATATTCACCTTAGACATACTTTTTACAATGGTCTGATTCAATCAATGTTATAAAACGGTATTTTTTAAAGGGGGACATAAACAAAATTTACAATAATTTCACAACCTGATTAAAATAATAAAAATTGAATCTAAATAATCAGTAGTCTAGTTATATTCTATCATGATAATATTTCCCAGTATTATTCTATATAAATATCATAGGCCTATTTCAATATTTATTTTGTCAAAGAAATAAATAATGTAACATTTTTTAATATTTTACTATATTATATATGCCTGGAATATTTGCAGATTAATTTCATAATTGAAAGGAAAGTCATTGATTGAATTTGAAAACAATTTATTTTTTAATCAATTACCGAATATGAAAAAACTAATGATTGAGTACAACAGTCTATTTAATCACCTAATCGATGGTTAAAATGCAATAAATAAAGATTTTTCAGATGGGCTAAATAATATGAAAATGTTTACTTAAATCAGCAGTAATTATTGCCAGCATTGCCGATAAGTTAGCGGTCTATTCAAGTGAGTCTATTTACAAATACACGGTGTGTTAATCATATAAATCAATATGGTGTTTTAATTTATTCAGTTATAAATATTTCTTTATTCAATATGAATGTCACACTGAGTTTTACTGTAATAGTATCAACACAGTATTCTTTATTATTCGAAAGAGATGCAAGCAAATATAAAAACAGAGAACCCGGATAAACGTTGGCAATATGGAATAACGTAAACAATTATCTAAGCAGGATGTTGTTTGTGTGTGAGGGCGGGGCGGCTGTCTGGAGAATGGGTTAAGAGGAGGGAAGTGAGACAGAGACGGAAGAGCGTGCGAGAGAGAGAGAGGAAATAGGGCTATGCGCAGCGCAGCGTGGGGCCTCAAAACAGTTTTGGGGCCTCGCCACAACTCTCCCATATGGATAGAGTTTGGAATCCATACTCCAGATTCCCACCCGCCCACCCATACACGTACAGTGGTATTGGCCCACCCGCCCACCCATACACGCACAGTGGTATTGGCTCACCCGCCAACCCATACACGTACAGTGGTATTGGCCCACCCGCCCACCCATACACGCACAGTGGTATTGGCCCACCCGCCCACCCATACACGCACAGTGGTATTGGCCCACCCACCCACCCATACACGCACAGTGGTATTGGCCCACCCACCCACCCATACACGTACAGTGGTATTAGCCCACCCGCCCACCCATACACGCACAGTGGTATTGGCCCGCCCACCCACCCATACACGTACAGTGGTATTGGCCCACCCGCCCACCCATACACGCACAGTGGTATTGGCCCACCCGCCAACCCATACACGTACAGTGGTATTGGTACCCTGTAACAAACATAATGGGCCCACCCATATCAGTACCATTGTACGTGTATGGGTGGGCGGGTGGGTCAGTATCACTGTACGTGTTTTTTCAGTACCACTTAACGTGTTTGGGTGTGCGGGTGGGTCAGTACCGCTGTACGTGTTTGGGTGGGTGGGTGGGTTAATAATTTTTGTTTTTGTATACAATGCCACTGTATTTGTGTGGGTGGGAAGGTGGGTCACTTACGTGTGTGTGCGTGTGTGTGTGTGTGTGTGTGTGTGTGTGTGTGTGTGTGTGTGTGTGCGTGCGTGTGTGTGTGAAGATGTTTAAAATACATGTGCAGTAGTCGTGTGTGAAAGGTGCTTTTTTTTAGACCATGTACAGTATTCAAGTGTTTAGGATGATTAAATAAATAATACAGCTGTGTGTGTATCTGTTTCTGTAGGTCATATCTGAAACCAATCTTAATTCACGTGTGTTACCACCACTTTACGTGAATGGGTGGGCGGGTGGGTCAATACCAATGTACGTATATGGGTGGGCGAGTGGTTCAATACCACTGTACGTGTATGGGAGGGCGGGTGGGTCATGACTAATGTATGTGTATGTGTAGGCGGGTGGGTCATGACCACTGTACGTGTATGGGTGGGCTGGTGGGTTATTACCACTGTAAGTGTATGGGAGGGTGGGTGGGTTAATACCACTGTACATGTATGGGAGAGCGGGTGGGTCAATACCACTGTAAGTGTATGGAAAGGCGGGTGGGTCAATACCACTGTACATGTATGGGTGGGTGGGTCAATACCACTGTACGTGTATGGGTGGGTTAATACCACTGTACGTGTATGGGTGGGCAGGTGGGTCAATACCACTGTACGTGAATGGGTGGGCGGGTGGGTCAATATCACTGTACGTGTATGGGTAGGCGGGAGGGTCAATATCACTGTACGTGTATGGGTGGGCGGGAGGGTCAATACCACTGTACATGTATGGGTGGGCGGGTGGGTCAATACCACTGTACGTGTATGGGTGGGTGGGTGGGTCAATGCCATTGTACGTGTATGGGTGGGCAGGTGGGTCAATGCCATTGTACGTGTCTAGGTGGGCAGGTGGGTCAAAGCCACTGTTCTCTGAGACTCAGAGAAACCACTGAGGATGCCACATCACAGTATGGGCGAAACGTCTGGTCATCTTGTAAATATTGTAGATAGTACCTTGACGCGGTTGTCACCGGAAACTGTAGATTCTAGTTAAGATATTTTTGTATTTAAATACAACAATATGTATAAACAATATGTAGCAAAATCAACAATAAAACAATATGTAGTAAAATCAATGGTAGTAGTAAAATACACAATAGAATCATATGAATGTTCAGTACCACTGGCACTTTCTTCTGGTGAGTAGAGAGTAGGTTCTCTCTCTCTCTCTCTACTTACCTGAAGAAAGTGCCAGTGGTACTGAAAATTCGTGTGATTATGTGATTCTTTTCTGTATGTTACTACTACTCTGGTGTTAGTGAACTTGTCTTCTAAGGTAAGTTTGCTGATGTCCTATCTCTACAATATACTAATTCCTGGCCTAGTGCCCTTTAACCTAACCTAAAATTACTGCTCTATAGTAACTTATACTGCCACAACATTATAATTATCTTTTTGGTATTAACTTAAACTAAATATTTGAAAAGTTTTAAACATTTTTTAAAATGAATTGCCTATATTTTTCCTCTATATAGTCCTAGCTCTCTATCCCAAATCTGTTACTGATGATGATGATGAATGGAAGTATTTTTGAAACCATCAACTATACAAAAATAGTCTTCATATAGCTTGCTATCAAATCTACTCTTTCTTCCTTATTACACACCACCCGTACACCACCGTATGTGTATGGGGAATGTTGGGAGAATGTAAAAATATGAGAGAGTAAAAAGTAATAAATTAAGGAGGAGAATTTTAAAAGTTTACTCATTAAAACCTATCCAAATTCATTTATATTTTGTTTATTTAATCATTTATTTGTTCTTAATTGGTTGCTACATTGTAACACTGAAGAGAGCAATATAAACTTATCCCTCTCCGCTGTGTCAAAACAAACTATAAACTAAAATAAATTAAGAAAATTCAATTTAATATAGTACATTTCACTTTGATAAACTTACGCATGTAGTGCTGTTTTACTTACATTACTTTTTTCAACTAGTTTCAACATAAGTTCATTCATAGCTTTCAGCTTTGGCACTTCACCAGCAACTTTTTCACTCAACAATCGAATGTCACGGCAGCTTCTAAAACAATAAAGCCATATTAGTCCTAAGTAAAAATTACTCTCTGAATTTGTTTGACAATTATATCTATTTGACCAATGAAACAGTGATATTTTCTCTCTATGTAAGCAGAAATCTTTCTTGGTAGTTTTGGAGTGAGAAATATGTTTTTAAAATCCTAACCAATTCTAAAATGCCAGCTCATTTAAAAAGTATAATTGATAAACATATTTTTAAAATTCAATATTTGTTATGTATATTTTAAAAATTTATTATTTTAATCAAATTCCTTTTGGGTTTGATTTTGGGTGAAATTTTGTTTGGATCACAATTAAAATAAAACTCCTCAGTCAAACCCATTCTCAAATATTTGATTTGAGGAAAATTTACTGTTACATAATCATCAGTATTTCCAGCTCCAACATGAAATATTAACCACATCTGCCTTATCAGTACCTCTTTTATTATGTCACAGATCTTGTTATTATTCATCAAATAGCATTGTCTCCTTCCTTCCTTCCTTCATTACTTCCTAAAAGCTATATCAATACAGTGGACTCATAACTTACCGGATCAATATGGCGGCAAACCAACTCAGATAGCATTAATTCCGTGCATTCGGAGTTCAAGCTTAATTGGTCTGTGCAAGGACCTTTCATTTGTCAGTGATACGTAAGTTATGTATATTAGATATTGGGAGAGCCAGTGGCAGTACTTTTACCTCAGTTAACAGGTTCGAATCCTGTCCTTGACTGTTTTTCAGGTTTCACCAGAATTTCACCGTTTATTGATATGCATTTTCGTTTAAAGTTTTCAAGTTTTTTGCTGCATTATTTCTTCTATTCCTTTGTGTATATATTCTTTGTAGCTTATTGTGTTGTTTATGTAAATATTTGTAGTTATTGTTGTAAATATGAACTATTTTAGTGTAGAAAGTTACTTGTTTATTTTTCTTAGTACTATACAATCAAAATAAAATAGTCTAAAAGTGAATTCATTGATTTCTAAAATTATAATTTCAAGTCAGTCAAAAGCATTGTTTTTTTTCCAGGCAACTGGCAATGAAACAAAACTATCTGACTTATTCAGAGCTATAATAATGCTATTTTTTTTTATATTTTAGAACCTAGATAAAATTTGCTACAATATTTTTATCTCAATTTTGTCATTTTAGTTTTTTACCCTTCAGGAACCTTTTTTATAAATGAAAAAATGTTTTATAAAAATCTGATGCATACGTTTTTGAAAAAAGTATAAGTAAAAATTCTAAAATTAATTTTAGAATACAAGTACGCATTACATATTTCTACATATTTAGAAAACAAAAGCACAATATATAATAGTATGATGTTTTGGCATATATTTTTAACAACTTTCTGAAACAATGCTTACGTGAGAAAAAAACAGTGAGCAAAAACTCACTGGCAGGACAGAAAAAATTACAGACAGTTCCAGGGTTAATCTGACCCATATTTTTAAGAGTTGCAAAGCCACTGAACGTATTTTTTGATTTATTAGTTTTCAACCTTTAGAAACCATACCAAATTTTGAAAGTTTTGAGGTTACTATTTAAAAAATAAGTATATCAGACTACGGTACTGAAAATGACAGATGCAAACTGATGGTTTTTGCAAACAAAAAAAAATCATAATTTCTCTAATCCACAGGGTAGGACTTTTTTTTTAATTTTATATAACTTGAAAATAAAAATTTTTGACAAAAATCATAGAGTTATAACAAAAAACTTAAATTTTCAGTAATCACTCTAAGACATTGTTATTGAAGAACTGCAATATTTAAAAAAATATTAAACTAATAATTATGTACACATGAATAATAAACCACTACCGTTTGTTTAGTGCCAAAATTGCTGAAGTAATTTTCATTTATATGTAAGTTTTAATTTTTTTTTTCAAAACCATTAAAACTTCAACATTAGCAAAAATGTTAATATTTCGCAGTTTGCAGTCTGCAGTCTCAACTAAATTAACATTAAATAATCAACTTCGCTACTTACTTGTTAATTTCATGAATTTGGCAGTATTTATGATTGTAGGCAACATGCATCTCATAAATGCCATCAATACATTGTTTCAATTCATCAAGCTTTTTTCTTTTTTCTTCCACTTCTTTTCGTTTTTGATCAATTTGTCTTAATTTTTCTCCTCTTTCTGCAATTCGCTGGAATTATTAAAATTCTTGAATAAATTAAAATATAAATAATAAAGTAATATTACAATATCTAATCTAAATAAAATTCTTAACTGATTTTAGTTTAACATTTTCTTTTCAATTACAACTGAACAAAATAGTAAAATATATATTAAACTAATGATTTAATTTGAATAGCTGATTATTCTTATAATTACAGACTAACCTTTTCATAGTTAAACTTTATTTGCTGTTGCTGTTGTGCTTTAACCTGATTATTTGCTTCAGTCTCCATTATAACTTTTTGTATTGCTGTGTTTTGTTCTTGTATTCTAAGTACACGTTCATTTTCCAATTCTAACTTAAGTGCCAAATTCATTATCTTAACTTTTTCATCATGTTCCTCCCATGCTTTCAAAATATTTTCTCTTTTCCTCTGAAACACATTAAACATTTCATTTTATAAAACGACTATTAAATAATAAATGTTAACATCAACACCTTCGCTAGATAAAATACAATCATTGAAAAAAATTAAAAACTACTTTGAGCTTTTGCTTTGTACTAAGGGGAGGCCATGACTGTACTTCTGTGTTAACATTTAATTTGGGGTACAAAATAATGCACCTGATATTACTTCATCAGGTCTTAGAAGAAATTACGTCCGAAGTAAATAATACTAAATTCAAAGCTTCTGATCTTGTAGAAAATGTTTCTATTAATTCATATGGAGAGTTGATAGCTCCAGAAGTCCTAATTCAAATTCCTAGGAGACTATAATGTTCAGATACTGTAGACATTTATTCCACGTAAAATTTTTCAAAAGAATTAATAAATACATTATTAACTCTTCCTTCTACTACTTCAACTTCTGTCTTCAATGGGGAGTTTCCAGATTTTTTCAATGTTATCTGTTTTTTTAAGTATAGAATAAGTATAGACAGATGATTTTACATTGACTTATTTTGTATTTTATTGACAAAATACAAAATAATCGACTAGGATTGAAAAAGGTGGCCCAAAGAAAAAGATATTAATATCTGAAGCAATACCATTACTCACCTGAACATGGTTATTTATATAAGTTTCTATTTTATTTAGACAGATTTTCCTTAAAGTCTCCAATTTACTTGATTCCTCATCTAATGATGTACTTTTGTGAGATGTATTAGATTGTGACAAGTTAAATGAGCCCATATTATCATCTCTAGTATAACTTGGAGGTTTCAGTGGAGTTGATGTTATAGCTTTGCTCAGATCAAGTTTGTCGCAGTCAACGTCATCTGACTTTCTGCAGTCTAAATCTGATAACATTGAGTTTGGACCTATAGTGCAACCCCCAACATCAGGAGCTATCGCAATAGCTTTTGATAAAGCAGTCACTTTCAAGTTATTCCAGGATTGTGTAATTTTATCCACTTCGTCATTCTAAAAAAGAAAAACGAACATTAGCTTTTTATAAAATAATATTTAACTGTGTATTTAAAGTTGAAAAAATATTAATTTTAATTTTTTATAATAGAGAGATGTTTTTACCATATCTTTCTGTATTTTTATACCATATTATAATAACTTAGTTGAGATTATCAGACTCAAAACTTAATTGCATACACTGTTATCATTCATATTTTAATATATTCTCAATTACTAATCATTACAATCTTACCTTTTTAAAATTACTACCTTTTTCTTCATTAATCATTCATACATTAAATTTAAAATTTGAATCCAGTATAAAACACGCTGACTAACCAACTTTATAGCCTACACATAGGTTTCATGTCCATGTAGGTTAGTTTTCTTTATTTTCAAAGTGTAATAATTTTTATTTATTTATTACTTTTTTAACTACCTTTATATTATGTTGTATATATATACTTATCGGTATTATTTTTGTTATGAAAAACTGGAAACAACAAACAAATTTCATTTTATTACTATAAAAAAAAAACTGTTGTATAAAAAAATGTCACTTGACAGTGCAAGTTTCACAAGGACATCCTTACCTAAAAATGATGCAATTGAATAGTTTTGCAAAATTATTTAAATAGTATGTGGTAGACTGAGTAAAACTAAGTTTGGTTCTTTAGGGTTGAACAAGTAAATTGTAACCGAAGATGAAACGATGACTTTGATAACTTATTAGCTAACTAGAGCCATTTCGATTGACTCAGAGTAAGGATTCCAATATCAAATCTAGTCCTACTTCTTCTCCCTCAATTTTAAATTAATGATAAGGTAATGATAATATCATCATGCTCTTCAATGCAGATAGTAAAATGATTCAACCTTTCTTATTCTTGTATATTCCATACAATTGCACTTTAAATTTTATCTGTGTCTGCATGAGCACGTGTGTGTGTATGTGTAAATGGTGTCTCATGAATAAATATATACCTCAAACTGATATTCTTTCAAATCGTGGTTCGTACTATTTTAATAGTTTTGAAATAAGAACTGAAGAGGATGTAGAGACTTGTTGTTCAGCACAAATCATTATTACACTATACATGTAAAATTCATCACAACCTTCATAAACCAGAAACAGTGTTTTTCTAAATCAACAGAAAATAACAGGTAAGGGAAGCATTTATAACAGAACAATAAAGTAGAATGCCTCTTTTCCTGTTACCCAAAAAGAAAAGCATATGTATCCAATTACCTTACTTAAACCTTTGATGGACAGAGACGGAAGAATATTTTAGCACAGTTTATAAAAATTGCAAAATATTTACATGAAAATTAAATGCCATCTTCATATAAGATCATTATCAACAAAGAGGTAATAGCTCTTTTTATCATAAAGATTCTTGTAATATTGCCTTCTTATGATTTTCCCTAGGCTAGGAGACCATATTGCAAATGAGATTAAAAAATGGTACAGTACGCTATTCTTTCAGCGCTATAAAACTGTGTCATTTATAGTTTTAATTCTTTCAGTTACAAAAAAGTATATGACTCAAATTGCTGTATAGGTGTGCAATATCATGTGTTCAATTCAGATTATTGTTGATAATTACAACCAAGTATTTTGTAAAAGTTGCATATTCTAAAGATGGCAGATGGGATGTTTGTTCCTCCTTTCTTCCCACTATAATTTGTAGGGTTTAACTTCATTTATTACAAGGCTTTGACAATATTGGAAGGCCATTTTCATGGCAATATATAATTTAATTTCCAGTTTTTCAAAACCATGTCATTTGCGTAAATTATGGTTTTAGCGTGTGCTTCCAAATACTTAGGCAGATCATTGTAAAAGGTGTGAAGAGCACTGCTCCCAAGACTGAACCTGGGGGCTTCTCTGTGTAGGCTGTGACCTTACTTGAGATAAAACATTGTTCCTTATGTGCTGTACTTCAACAACTTGCTGTATGTCCATTAAGTAACTCTGGAACCATTCTGCTACAGTCTCAATTCCCAATAAAGTTAGTTTGTCAAGAAGTTGTCAGTGATCCAAAATATCAAAGGCTTTACTGAAATCCAAAAGGATTGCTATTGATGTGTTTATTTTTTCCGAACTAGTCAATAATAAGATCAGTTAAATTCATTATGACTGTTAAATCGTAGATTTGTTTTATGTGATAATCTACAATTGTTATCTTATTTGTAGATTATGTTGTATACAATGTTTTAAGAGATAGATTAATACAGCATTTTCATATATTTTTGAAAATGTTGGTACTAAGGTAATGTAGTTATTGGTCAATAGTTATCTCCTAGGGTGTCTTCTCTTTCCTTTTAAATATAAATGACTTTACACAGTTTAAGCTTGAATGGAAACATACCGAAATATGGTTTAAATTAAACATTGAATTAATGTGTAATCCACATCTATTCATTAAATGAAACATCCTGAGCTAAATCATTCTGCTATAACAATCGTTAAGGTGTTGACGATTATCCGTATATTAAGCAGATACTTTTCATAAGGCAATATTTCCTTCCTCCTTATAGCTTTTGACAGAAAATTTCAAATTTGAGGAAGTCTATCATTTGAGACATCAATTTTCATCACATTCATGAATTTCAAATGTTAGAAGTCATTATAACATGAATGAACTAAATAACATAAATATTTAGTAAATACATAAAGAGAGGGATTTAATTATTTATGACATATTTTAATCCTTTCTGAACAAAAAAAAAAAAAATAGTATATCATCCCATTTACTTTTCTCAACAGTAAGAGACAGATACATATTATAATATTATATTTCATGATATGCCAAACCTTCTAATGAAATAGGCCACATCATGATTGATACCATTATGAATCCAGGTGTCTTTGTGTTCTTCGAGCTTAAATATTATCATTATAATAATTATTATTTTATTGATCTCAGAAAATAGTACACATAAACATTTACAAACAATGTGAGAAAGCCATCACATGGGTTACTGCCTGTGGGTGATGGCTGAGTTCATCAGTCAATAAATTATTAATATAAATGCTAAATACTTAATACTAAAACATTTTATAATATGAACTAAAAAACATAATGAAACTATAAAACATTGTGAAGACATAAAAAATGATGTATAATAATGGAAACTATCATAAACTAAAAGTAAAACAGAGTTAAGGAGTTGAGGAAATGTCATTACCACTGCACACTCACACTCATGTTCAAACACTTAAAATATAAAACTTACATTGCACACTCAGGTTCAAACAATTTTGCTTTATTTAAGAATGCAATATTTTATCGAGGAAGAGGGAATTCCAATTTTTTAGTTGTTATTAATTTTTATTTGCTTTATGTCATGTGTAAAAATTATTCCAATAAATGAAAAAAAATTTTTTTTTCTTATTTAATAGTTCAATTTGTAAAAAATCAAAAGTAACGTTTTGCCATTGTAATTCTTCTGAAATATTATGTATAAAATTAATGTTTTAAGAAAATGAAGTTCATAAACAGAAACCTAAATTATTACCACTACTTACATGAAAATTGCTAATATTTCCTTTGGAAGCCAACTCTGAAGTGTTTTTTGACACATTCAGGTTTAAATTGTGTATCTGAAAAAAAGAGAACAGAATAATTTAGTAAAACACAAAATTCTACATTCAAATAGAAAAGAATTAACTTATCTAATAGTTAAAAATCAGTTCTTCCCCTTAAGATCAGTTGTACAACATAAATAGGAACTATAGATTAGAAGAGTAAGTTTGCTTTAGCTACCTATAAATGGAACTCAATTTTATATTACACCAATCGCTCAAACACTTAATGTTTTTACCTTTACCGCAATATTAGTTCAGTTTGGAAGAAATGAAAGTCTCCAAAAAGCATATCCAAATTCATACCCCAATAAGAGTACCATCTGTCATCCAAATTCACACCCCTGTCAAAACAGTTTGATTTCGGCCCGCAATAATGTTCAAATTCACACAACTCAGCTTTGCTTCAATACTTTTGGCCTCAGTTGTCAATCCTCCTTATCATGGTCTGCTCAAGATTGCACATGTCAATTCGCAATCACTTCTATGTCATATTGACGAGTTTAGAGACCTATTCAGCTCTTGTTCTTTTGACTTAATCAGTTTGTGAAACGTGGCTAAAACAAAATATCACTGATGCAACTGTAGGTCTTCCTAGCTACACATTATTTAGGATCGACAGGGTCCATAAGGTTGGTGGTGGCGTCGCTATATACTCTAAATCAAACCCTAATTCATTCATTGTACTTCGCTCGGATACTTGCTGACCTGACAGATCCGAGTTCATGTTTATTGACGTTTGTATTGGTGTTACACATGTCCTTGTCAGTGTTTGTTATAGGGCACCTCATGTTGGGCATCTGGCAGAATATGAACTCGCACTGCTAGACCTATTGCCTCACTACAGTCATTTCATTATCATGGGTGACTTCAATACTGACTTACTGGGACCACTTACTTACGACAAGACTTTTTTAACAAATATGTTTCAATCATTTAGCATGACTATCCTGCTACTAAAATCTACTCATCACACTTCTACAGCCGACACCTGGCACACGTTATGGCGGTTTGTGACCCTGACCTAGTAGCTTATCACAGTCAAGTTCCAGCTCCTGGACTTTCAAAGCATGACCTTATTTTCTGTGTTTCAACCTTTATCTTCAAAAACAGTGCCAAATTTTTCCAATACAGAGATTATAAAAGCATTAATCTTCATTCACTTATCTTTGATGCAATGTCCCTTCCATGAAATTATATTCTTCATCTTACCAATATTGACACAATGGTCAATAAGTTCAACGTATTTATGAACTATCTTCTTGGTCTACATGCTCAGCTTATAAAAAAAAAGATTACAAAAAGCCTGCACCCTCGATCACAGATCAAATGCGTAGGATGCAAAAGCAACGAGATGCATGTTTCCGGAAGGCAATATGCCCATGATTGGGATGCGTATAAGAGATTAAGAAACCAAACCCAGCAACAGATCTGTAACTCTAAAATTAGACATTATATAACTGATCATTATCTGACTACTAAATCACTCTGGATAAAGGTTAAGGAGCTGGGATTGGGAAGTCACACCCTACTGTTTCGATCAACATCTAATTTGCAATTCCTCTCTAGCTTTGTTTACTAAGTTTTATTTAATTCATTTTTTTATATAGTTAAACTTGTATTCATACTTGTAAAAAATTAAATGATCACGGTACTTTCTTTGTCACGTTAACAAAAATGAAAACAATAATTCACTCCTAATTTGAAAATGTTACTTATATGTAACATTAATGTTTCTAAATACAATTTACCTAAAATTTATAACTACTGATAATTTTTGTCTTAATAAACTTTGTACTTAAAGAATAATATAAGCTTTTATGCCCAAGGGCCCATATAACTAATGTAAAGTATATACACAACATTTTGTATATGTAAATAATCACACATCTTCTTGATGTCATTGGGTCTACAGCCAATCACTATCACTATCACTGTGCGTGTATAGGTGGGTGGGTGAGTCACTATCACTGTAACCTACAATAACCTAACTACCTAGTTATTGTAAGTTAAGTTAGCTTAGGTTGGGTTAGTTTAGTTAGGTAGATCTTAACATGTTTACTCTTGGCAAGTTTCTTACTGGTAACTTATCATAAAAAAATAGTATATAAATTTAGTATTTAGTATATACTTAATTTATATACTAAATACTATACATCTCTATATAGTATATATACAACTGTCATAGTCTTGTTCTGAATAGTCATCTTAGTAATCATTTTGGTAAGCTACAACTAGCATGTAGGTAACTAAACAATCAAAATATTTTTTATAAATAAAGTTTACTGCTTGAAATGTATACTTATGGCATAACATTCTTACTATGTTTATAAACTTTAAAAATATGTAAATAGATAATACATTACTGTTGTGTTCACATGTTCTTAATATATAAGATTAAGCTTAGCCTGCCACTATTACTATACAAATGCCTAATGCTGTCGTAATGTCAAATTGCAATAATTAAGTAGTCTGCTGTTACGTTTGTTCTCTACAATGTGTTAAAAATATTAAAACCAATACTTCATGGTTCGGATTCCAAGTAAAGTTGTTGATTTCTTAGTTGCCCTAAGGATTGATTGGGCTATCAATAAATGGCCCTTTCTAAGCAAAAATATTCCACACTTTTCCTTAACCCACATGTGACAGAGAATAACGGGAATTTTACAAATGTGTAGAGGCAGCTGTGAGAAGATAGCAGCGATGCAGAACAGTGACCTTGAGCCAGTGAATACACTGCCATTTCATTCACAATACTCACAATGGTTCAATGGAACGGACAACATCGTTCATTAGCCATAAAAACTGTGTTAGTTTGAAAGCTATACAGAGTTCCGGCGTTATTGCTGCTTAGGACGTCATAATGCCATTCCACCATGAGACATGCGGTAAAGAGTTGGATTAATAACTTTGAAGAGACTGGTTCTGCTTTTAAGAAGAAAAAAAAAAAAAACAACAGGACAACCAAGAAGTGTTCGTTCAGCACAGAACATTAATGTTCTTCGCAAGTGTGTGTATGGGTGGGTCATTAACACCAATACTGTATGTGTATGGATGGGTGGTTGGTCATTGATGCTTAGTATCTTGGGCGTTTTAACTTGAAACACTATGTAAAATATACTAAATATTTGGTAGGCTAATTGTGCACTTTCTAGACGCCTCTGAAAATGCGATTTCTTGTTGAAAAAGCAGTGATATGTGGGTTTATAATTCTTGAGGAGGTTGATTTTAGCCGTGAAAAACTTGTTTTTATGTGATAGGCCAGTGAAAAAACTTTTTTTAAAAACTGGATTTTCAACAATTTTTTTTTTATTTTACTTAGTTTTTAATGCTGAACAAGAATATATAGTTGGGTTTTCAATGAAATTATTTTTTTCAGCCTGAAAAATACACTTTTCACTTACCTAACCAAACATAACTTAATTTATCTCAATCGTCTATATACTTAACAAAAATTCATAATTTCCATTAAATTTGGGCCCCTGGCCTCCATGAAAGCCTGCCAGCTGTCACTGCGGAATAAATACGTGCAAATTTGTTTTAGGTGGCCTGTTATAGCTCCTATCAACCCATTGCGGATCGCGATGCGTAGTATGCGCCGGGCCGAACGATACGAATTAAATACGCTAAACAGTGCTAAACCTGCCCTGCTGGCCTAGCACACTCGCAAATTCTACACGTTTTGTTGTTATTTACGTTACATAAACATTATGCTGACCATATTAGACGTCTATCTAATTCGGACGATAGCAATTTATTTTTTATTTTACTGGAAATCACAAAACACAACAAAATGTTAAGACCGAACACAAGGACTAAATTTCACCAACTAATATCAAGCTGTCCAGACAACAGTGACAGGAAATAGTAACAGAGATAAGGATACAGGCAGATAAGCACCTTAAAAAACGGGTGCATTGTAACAGCAATAACACTGACTCTGAAGGCCGAGCAACGCAACTGTAAACAACAGGTAATTATGCACTTACTTGCCACCTCAGAAAATACGATTTCATGTTGAAAAAGTAGTGAAAAATGAGTTTATATCTCTTGAGGAGTTTGATTTTATCTGCGGAAAACTCATTTTTTATCGAAAAATCAAAAAACTAGTTTTTTATCTGATAGTGAAAAAACAAACTTTTTAAAAATCGTTATTTTTCGACAATTTTCATTTTTCCTCTTTTTTTATGCTGAACATATAACTGGTTTTGTAGTAACATTATTTTTTCAGCTCGAAAAATGCATTTTTTACTGACATAACCTAACTTATCCTAACTGTCTATTTTCAACAAAAATTCGTAATCAGCGTTAAATTCAAATGTTTGGCCTCCATGACGGCTTGCCCGCCGTCACTCCAGCGGGAATATAGGTAAATTTGGTTTTTGTGATTAATAGTTGTTGTATATAATGATCGCGTAATGGCCGCTAATCACGATTCACAACAATAGTAGTTTTTCCGTTATATCTCGAGAAATATTTGTAATAGACCAAAATAGTTTTTAAATTTGTATTCAGCACAAAAAACACATCAAAATAAAAAATATGATTATAATACCATTTTAATTAACGGAAATATGACAAAAATATTAAAAGCTGTGACATTGGTTTTATTGAAATTGTTCGGTAAATACGTTATTTCCGCGGAATAAAAAGCATATCTCATGAATATACAGTCCATTCTAGACCCATTTTAAGCAAAATGTTCCAAATTTGTTTGATGGCAAGAAACTGCATAAATACCACAAGTGCGGCGACATCAACAAGCTCTCAGTCCACTTGGAACATTTTGTCTTTGATCAGCAATGGGTTAACATTATGCGTATAGACACAATTGTTATTTGCCGTGAACGTAGTTTTTTCGTGATATCTCAAGAAATAATTGCTGCAAGAAATAAAAACTGACCAATATAGTTTTTAATTTCAAGTTTAGCGCAAAAAACTACATGAAAATAAAAAAAATATGGAAAAATCACGAAAAATAACAGATAAATAAAAATAACATTTTCAAATATTTTGAATTTTCGTTATTTTTCATATAAATGTTACTTCCGTGGAATAAAAAGTGTATTTTCATAAAAAATAAAACTGATTCTACCCACTAGTGATAAAAAGTCTTGCGAGGCGTCTAGAAAGCCCATAAATAGGCCTACCAAATATTGTATAAGTCTAGAGACATAATCAATAAATAATATAAATTACCTTGATATCACTTTTAGGGCTCTTGATTTTAATAACTCTTAAAGGTGTCCTCTTTGTTCCATTTGGTGACAGCACTGTACTTGATTGAAGCATATTATAGTGTAAATTTAAGTTTCAACTAGGCCTGAACGAATAATTTAAGCTGGTATTGTTCAATGTTACTACAAACATTTAATTTAACAGAATAGTTAGATTACTGTAATTTGAAATAGATTGTAATGTTAATGTTTCAGCAAACAATTCTAAATAAAAAAATAACCTGTACAAAGTGTATAGAAGTAATTAAAAACATAACCTATACAAAGTGTATAAAAGTAATTAAAAACATAACCTATACAAAGTGTTAAGCAGTAATATTAACAAATTATTATGTTTTATATGGTTAATATGTTGATAAAAACTACGTGCTTATTATCCAGCGATGTTTTATAATTTAATAAACATTACAGATAGATACGACTTTAAAATAAAAAAATAATATAATTAATTAAACATAACAGACAGGACAGGCATATTACAACCACAGAGTAATTTCACAGTAAAATCATAGTGTACATTAGCCACGGGATATCTTAGCTTTGGCTTACGTCTCGGTCAGTGTCAGGGGGAGGGGATCTCCACCAATAATCAGCGTTTAGCGTGCTTCTAAAATTGCCGTAAACATCAACTCACCACGTCCAAAAGTTACCTTTTCATAACACAACTCCCTTATGATTACTCACTGATACTCGTATTTAGTGAATTTATAGAATGTAACATATGTTAGTAAACAAGTAATGCACAATTGTTAAAAATAACACAATTTAAAACCAATAAAACTTTATTAGTGAGGTCTTTTGATAGCAAGGCTATCATCGTCAGACACATAACAAATAATAAGTAAATACAATATTTTTATAAATAAATAAAAATATTGTTTGTGATGTGTCTAACGATGATAGACTATCTATAGAAATGCCTCATTAATAAAGTTTTATTGGTTTTAAATTGTGTTATTTTTAACAATTATATACAAAAATCAATACAGATCCATCTTCAACATGGAAGTAATGTACACGTTTTGATTGTATACAGTCCGTAATTTAATCTTATGATAAGAAACTCATACTCGTGAATGACTTTCTGAACAATATTCAATTGAATCTCTTTACAGATATACATCTGTTTTAATTCAATTAATACTTAAATTAGAACATATAAGTTATTAAATACATAACAACTAATAATTATTATAAACAAACTATGCACTAATATTTGCAATAACAAAACGTTTCCGATACAAAAGGAAGGCAGCGATACTCCACTCTCCAATCAGATGATCAGCAGCGGTAGTCAATGTCTATATGTCAGGTTTGTACAAAGGCACGCATGCGTATGCCGTACCCTTCCCCTCCGCTAGCCACTAAGCATCTGAAAAGTAACGGGTTTCACATCTCAAGATACGTCTCGGAAGCTCTTCAAGACCGTGCTGTATCCAACAAACCAGTCATCGTGGAAATAGTAAGGAGGGATGGGCCTGAGGACTTCCGCCTAACAAATACAGCCATCCTGGACGACGACCCTCCATAGATCGTACACAAGTTCCGTAGCGTAGGCTGAGCAAGGCCTATGCAATTAGTGAATGCTTTTTACTTGTTGCGGGAGGAGATCCCTTACTTCACACTACTGGCTATGTACTAATGCTATGTTTCAGGTATTACTCTCCAGAGAGTTTGCTAAGCCTGGAAACTGGATGGCCATGCGGAAGCATGGTAGCAAGGCTGGTCTCTCTCTCTCCCTCGGGAGGTGACGCTCTGCCATTCTAGGGCGGAGTGTCAGGTGGTTTTAGTGGGTAAAAATCCCACATTACTAGTTGGAGCTAGTGTCTTTAAAAGATTCCACCTGACTAAAAGAAGAAGAAGAAGTAATCTGCCATGCAATCTATGTAGCGGAGGGATAGCGTAGATCGGTGAAATGACCACTACGAGTGCTAGCGTACAGCCAGATGCATTTTCCTCTTCGCTACTGTGTGTTTATATTATACTGGGTTAATATAAACAAACACAGCAGCGAAGCTTGCTTACTCTTGAGAAAAATGCTCGACGCGCGATTCAGTTGTCGTATCGTGGCAGTTCGAGCAGAGCCGCCACCGTGTGTGTATCGTGCTCGTGTCGCTCCGCTCTGCTTTGTGATGTACCACCATATAGTTCCTTTGGCTTAAAAGGTGAAAGTTAGAGCTGTGCGGGCTTCTGTGTTTGCTGTGCAGTGAGTGAGATATTCTTGGTGCCAATTTCGAAGGCCGTCGGCCGCCTTCGACCTTCCATTGTGGTACCTGGATATAAATTTCTGTAGTAGGGAAATATTAAGCGTGCCTAGTCAGTAGGACACCTTTAGGCTAAGTGTGACAGGACACTTTTAGTTCTAATTGTATATAGTTATTATCAGATACACATGTTCACCGATTTATTGATGACAATTCTTCTAGCCTTATCAAATGGCCTTATCAAAATCAATGATCTCTGTCACAGAAATACTCTGCATAAATTCTTCTCGATAAACTTGGATCAGCAATGTGTGATAGATATCAGCAGGGGTGTACGCAGGACTCAATTCGGGGGAGGGGGTCTGAGCAGGATTATCAAGTGAAAAGTGGGGGATTCATAATAATATATCGGCAATATTTCATATTTATACTGCTTTAGTGATAATTGAAATACCACAAGTCACTTGGCCAGGATATTCAATACTACTGTACGTATGAGAGTGTGTGGGTGGGTTTTTACTATTATGCGTGTATGAGCGTTATCTAAAAGGACCTCGACCTTCATGCTAGAACCTTGTAGATCCACCTATAGGACAATTAATTACCATTTTAGTAATCTCTCACGTTGTATGGTGCTTCCTCAACCAGACGAAGGTGACTCACACTCTGGTAGACACAGAGGCCAGCGTGGTGAAGTTATGGAGGTGGCTTAGGGGGTTGTTGTCGTCTGGTGCTCCTGTTGCCTGGAGGAGGGGATGAGTGTCTCCGAAGAACTGGTTTTGTCCCTTCTGGAGGAATGAAAGTTAGCTGTTGAAGACTTTTGAGAGAATCCTCCCTCCAGGAGTGATAGGAGCAAATTTCTCATTAGGGTAAGCCAGTTAGGTGCCAGGTCGCGGCAATTAGTTGTATCTATTTATTAGTGAATTTGTCTGTTTAAACTTGTTTAATCCATTTCTTCTAATTTAGCCAGTCGTTATCCTAGGCCATGGAGGAGCCCCCGATGGAGGGAGCAAGGGAAACCTCACCTTCATGGATCTTGAGGCAAACGGACCTGGTGAAGACGATGGCTTCATCTAGGTCCCGTTTCTGCGTGCTAAGAAAAGTAAGATGGTTTTCTTCTCTGTAGATGACAAGTCTGGTTCACAGGAGGAATCCTCTGAGGGGAGAATTCCCCTGCTGAACCGGAGGTAGACTGGCAGTCCTTCCTAGACAAACTTCACATCAAATGTGTGCCCACCACTAGTTTCAAAACGGTCCAGCTGTAACTGGCTAGCTGCAAGGCCCCCTTCCACACCTTCACTCTAAAGGAGGAGGTGGAACTGAAGAGCGTTCTGAGGAGACTACCATCGCTGACAAAGGTTGATGATAAGAAGGTCGAGTTAGAAGATCTGGTTTTCGCGCTGTCCGTTGTTAAGCCTTTGGAGAGGGCGGCGGGCTCGCCGAGGTCTCGTGCCCCACCAACAGCTTCCTGGTCCGCTTCAGGAAGACTGGTAACTGGCTCACGATATGCAAGAAGGATATTTTGACGGGAGTTAAGGTTTCCTTCTCCCAGTTCACGCCCCGGCCTGGGGTGAACCAGTGCTACCGATGCCAGCGCTGCAATCACAGCTCGGCTTTTTGTCACAATGAGCCGAGATGTGTTGTGTGGTGGGGGCCATGAACGGTCCCTCTGCCTCGACTCTGCCCAGAACCACCGAAATGTTGCTACTACGGTGGTGAACACCCAGCAAACTGAAGAGGATGTGAGGCTCACAAATGTGCTCAGAAGTGGCAAGAAGTACCACAGCCCAGGACTTGGTTGCCTGCCAACATCCTTCCCACTACCTCGACTAGTACTGTAGCCGCACATCCTGCCTGCCCCACCAACAAATCTAGGTCTGGGCCTACACGGATTTTGTTGCGAAGTCGAGTGGGCCGAAAAAGAAGAGGAATAGAAAACACCACAAGAAGAGTCCTGGTGGAGCTACGTTGTACATCAGTCAGGCAAACCCAATGGAGGAGCCCCCGACCCTGGTGGATAGTGTCCAACCCACCCCAAACCCGTATAGCACATCGTTCTCTGTCCCATGTACAGCCGAGGCCCAGCACAAACCCTCACCTAGGCGCCTTGTTCTAGCTGTCTTAAGTGTCACTGCTTCGGAATGCAGTGTGACTCACGAGGATTTATCACTGTGTCTGCTGTCCTGAAATGGATTTTATCGGTTGTAACTATTGTCGGTTGTACCTATTGTTGCATAGTTGGTGATTCGACAACCATTCCATACTATGTCTGTTTTCTGGAATGTCTTGACAACAGGAATCTCCTGCCACACAGAGCATTCCCAGTAGTCCCTAGTGGCCTTGTGTATGAGGGAGACATTGTCCCTCTGCAACGAGGTCATTCGGGTGTCCCAGGGGGTTGTACTGCTCTCACCGTCACGATATGGAATCTTCTGCCGCACAGAGCATCCCCTGTAGTCCCTGGTGGCCTTGTGTATGAGGAAGACCTTGTCTCTTTGCAACGAAAACATTCGTATGTCCCAGCGGGTCATACTGCTCTCATCACCACGATAGTGAATCAGCCGCACAGAGCATCCCCTGTAGTCCCGGTTGGCCTTATGTATTAGGGGGACCTTGTCCCTCTGCAACGAGGTTATTCGGGTGTCCCAGAGGGTCGTACTGCTTTCATCGCCGCGATAGACACTGTCCACCACGATGGCTGAAAGCCTTAGGGTAATGTCGTCGCAGCTCGTCATAATGAACTTGTTTTGTTTGTAGAGGAACGAGGTATTAATATAATGCTGATTGCGGAGTCTCGCCTACGCGTGCACACCACCTTCACGATCCCTGGCTACTTGGTGTACAAAGGGGTCCGAGTCCCTCTTCAACGAGGTCGTGGAGATGCGTTGGGTGATGCTGCTGTCCTTGTTCGTTAGAGGCTGTTACATAGGGTCCTTACCACTAACACAACTTTCGAGTTCACATGTATAACCTTGCAGGTAGGCGGAGAGGAACTCTGTCCTATATACGGCCTACGTTCCCCCAACTGTGGCATTTAACCCCGCTGAACTTGATGCTTTGTTCGCAAGGCATGAAACTGTAATAGTTGGGCTGGAGGGGGGCTTCAATGCAAAACATGCTTCCTGGGGATAAAGGAGGGCCAATCAACGAGGGATGGGTTTTCGGCGGTACTTGGTTGACAAGGATGGCATAGGCGTCGCTGCACCTGCCGAGCCGACGCACTATCCATCACGGGCAAATGCAATGCCTGATATTCTTGACATATTCCTGTTTCAGGAACTCCAGAGACACCTAGATGTGTGCGTATTTTATGACTTGTCATCGGACCACAACCCCTGTCTTGGCTACCCTCGAGCAGCCACGAGCCTGGGTTGCTTCCTACCGGGCCCTAGGAAAAGGAATGGAACACTATAGAGCGATCCTCGAAAACCTACTCCGGCCGCTGCCACCGGAACGGACTACTAATGAACTTGACTTGCAGGTGCAGGAGCTACAAGGTGTGCCAAGGTGTGCTGGCAGATGCTGTCGAGGCTGCCACAAGGTCTGTCACTCCAAAGCCTGCCAATCCAGCTCTCCCAGCTTATATTCAACGTGAATTGCTGAAGAAGTGGAGACTGAGACGTGCCTGTCTGCGGAATCCTGACGGTAATAGGGCGTTCAACCACCAGTGTCAAACTGTCAAAGACTTGCTGTGTGATTACAGAACGACGTCGTGAAATGACTACTCTCTCGGCTCTGATGGTAGCGCCTGGAGATTAGCCAAGCTACTACGCAGCGAGAAGAGAAAAATCGGCCCATTTCATGGTCGGCTTGGCTTAGTCTACTCAGCCGGCGCAAAAGCTGAGGCTTCGATAACACCATAGAAGAGCAGTTTTGAACTCATGCCAACTTCTACGCCGAGAACCACGTTGAGGATGTAGTGCTGTTTAATTAAAATTTCTTTATTGTAGACCCTGACGAACCATCAACCCATTCACTATGGATGACGTCCAGAAAACAGTCGAGAGAGCAAGCCGAGGAAAGCACCATGTATGGACGGAATGGGTGCACGAGCTCTTCAAGCTGCTCCGGCCCTGCTAATCATGTGGTTGGTTACAATGTTCAACTCAGCTCTGTGACTGCGCCACTTCCCGGCCTAGCAAATCCAAACTGTTCCCTCAGAACTTAAGACCAATATCTCTCATCCCTACCACCTCAAAAATGTTTGAGAGACTTTTTCTATCCTGGATATCCCTATTCCTGGATGGCTTTTTCCGCCCGGAGCAGTTTGGGTTTCGGCGTGGTCATTCAACGATGCAACAGCTGGTGAGAGTTGTAAACATATTGGTAGGTAACCATAATTTAAACCTGTGCTCAGTTGCAGTTCTTCTTGATGTCAGCAAGGCGTTTGACAAGGTCTGGCACGATGGCCTGCTCTTCAATCTCGCCGAAACTCCTCTGCCGGTGGCAGCTGCCCACCTGCTGAAATCATACCTCTCAGGTTGAACGTTCAGGATATGTTTAGACGGCGTGCTGTCATCTCCAATAGCGTCTAGCAGCCACAGGGCAGTGTACTGTACAGGGTGCAGTCATGTACCTATATACTAATGACTTACCGCTTGTCTCCAGGGTCTCGCTGTCTTTGTACGCTGGCGATGCCATGCTGATATATCTTAGTGCATTGACTGCTCAGGCAGCAATAGTGATGCAGGAGCAGATGAACGCACTCTCCCCATGGCTTAAGACATGGAAAATTGCCATAAACATTGATAAGAGTAATGCCATATGTTTCAGGAAGGAAAGAGGGATGCCTTGGGCTGAGCCGGCACCGGTCACCCTAGATGGCCAACCCATGACCTGGAAGCATACTGTAAAATTTCTTGGCGTGACTCTTGATTTCAGGCTTAGGTTCAACGAGCACGCATCGAAGAAGTTTATTGAGGGAAATCAGCTGGTGGCATGCTCAACCCTCTCATCGGCTGGAAATCGAAGCTGCATTTTTCTCAAGAGTAAGCTTCGCTACTGTGTGGGCGGCTACTCCATAAGAGCAGATGAGCATGTGAACCCCCTGTGAGATTTGTAAAAAAAAATGAACAGCGTTTAAAGTTTAAGTTAAATTATTTATACATTAAAACGACAAAATATGTGGTTTTAAACTCTTAAATGTAAGACAACCCAAAGAAGCGCCTTCCGCTAGCTTCATCGTCTAAAGATTCTTAGTTCGATCCCAGAGTCATGAACACATTTGAAAGGGATCAGCTGATAACCACCAGCTGTTCATTTGTCATTGGGCTATTAATTAATGACACTTTCTAAGGAATAGTAGGCCTTAGTTTGCAACAATGACTACATTTGCTCATATACACTCATTAAACTCTTCAAAATCCATATTTTCCCATATCTTGACAATTAGCTTAGCGTCTTAAGAACAAATACTAATAAGTTGACTGTATTACTGTAGCGGGAGATCAATATTTGAACACTATGACACAAGTATTTTGTACTTAAGATTTTGTTTATAGACTATTTATTCGTATACTATTGGATTTTAGTCTGGAAGGAGTACTGGGATATTGGAAGATTTTTTAGTAATAACTGTGTAAATTTGATGTACAGTGAGAACTAGTTACAGTACTAGTATTTTTTTGTTCCAACTAAGATTCAAATTATAAAAACATATAATACCATTTTAAAATGCATATTTTAAAACGCAAAATTAAATGAGGAAAACAATGGTGTGATTAGAGTTTTCATAGGCTTATTAGGTTTTTAGTAAATAACCTGCAAACTCAGATGCACATAATTTCTGCGCCGACAGAGTAATAAAATACTCTCAGGTGACCAGTTTTCATATTTAGACAGAGTTGTAAACTCTTATACATCCAATCGCTCACAAATTAAGTCTAGTAAATTTATGAAGTCAAATAAATTTACCCACAAATAAATTATGGGTTGTTATTTTGGGATCATGAGACAATGAATTAAGTTATTCACTAATTAACTGTGAAACTGTAAATGTAGCAGGATTTCATACGGCACATATACCAAAGGTGGGTGAGGGAAGATAAGCAAGCATTCTTATATTTTGGGTGATGCTTAGGTTATCTACAATCATGTATGTTGAAAGAGTAAGTGGCTCATCAACAGACATGTATGTATATGAAGAAGGTGGGTGGCCCATCAATAGGTGAGTACGCGAGGTTAAAGGATGGACCATCAACAGCTGTATTTTGGAGTGTGAGTTACAATAAACTTTAACATTACCTGAAAAATATAACTATGTTTTTTGTTACATAAGTATCTTTTATTTTAATTTCTTTGATAGAGCACAGTGATTTGTTCTATTTCCAAATTTAAATACAATTTTTGATAGTATAATGTAAAACATAACAATTAAAAACATAGCTCCACTAAAAATAACTGCCAGAACATCTAGCAGAGCTAGTTGGTACCAGGGCATTAGAGCTGATACAGGTTTTAAGTGCTGAGCTCCACCATGCCTCAGTACGTACTCTGTCCAGAACACGATAGTATCTTCAGGTGACATTGGCATGTCCTTGAACACACTTGATAGCCTCTTCATATTCTCTTTGTACCTATGTAAAAGTAATTATTAGTAAAAATTAAAGAGATAGAGGATAAAATGAGAATTTTCATGACAGCAATTTTATTTATTTCTATTTTTACTATTCAAAATTTATGATAATTATTGATTTGTTTATATTGAAAGTAAAATACTTTCTCAGAGCCAGTCAACGATATAAGATATGATTCTTGCACCAAGTGAATTCTAGCCAGTTAATTTGGCCATATATCAACTGTGGTATTCACCCACCCATTCATCCATACACATACCACCAATTCTGTGGTGGTATTGACTAACCATACCGCTCACCCATATATGTACTGTGGTAATGGCCCTTCTGCCCATACATGTTTATTTTTTATTGATTTATTTATTCTTATAGTCAAGATGTGGGCGAATATGTATTTTGAATTTGTATGATAAGTGTAATACTACATGGTGATGTAATACTACATGGTGATGTAATACTACATGGTGATGTAATACTACATGGTGATGTAATACCATTACGATTTCCTATAAATCCTTCCTTCTTAGCAACACTAAACGATAACTGTAGTAATGGACAATAGTTGAAAATAGTTACTTCATCATTATTATAGAGGGTAGCCCTTTCTTCATAACTTAACCATTTGTAAGCTTAATTACTTATATGTATGTAGTATATGAGTGGGTGGGTGGGTCAATGTCACCCCTTGCCTATGGGTGAGTGGGTGGGTTAATACCAGTCTACGTCTATGGCTGGGCTAGTTATCAGACTCTAATACCAAGTTTCACTAACAATTAATTCCTCTGTAATTCCAGATTAGCTACTTGATTATGACATGATGAGTTTTAATAGATCACAACAATCGTCAATGACAAGGAAACTGTCCTGAGCCTCTTGTGTAACTTGACCTCAATAAACTACTAACCACATAGTTGTGGACACAGATACCTCTGTAATTCCTGATCTGCTGTTTGATTGGCACACGAGGAGCCTTAGTAGATCACAACACAGTGAATTTTAGAGCACTAGTAAATTTTGGCTATTAATAACGGAAAAAGTCACTACCAATATATCAAGACAATATATGGGCGAGCTGGTGGCTGAGCGGTCTAAGGCATCAGACCTTTGTGCCTGGGTTAGAGTAGGCACAGGTTTGAATCCTGCCTGGTATTTATCAGTAATGTTTACCTTGTACTGTTCTGGTTCGCCCTACTTTGTCTTTCCTGCACAGATCAATATGGTAATGGGCAGAGTAAAGCTAAGAAGGAGATCGACCTTTTCTTAAAAAAAAAAAAAAAAAAAAAAAAACCATAAAAATGAACTGTTTAACTATTATGAATTATACACAATCATTATTATTACAATATAAAAGATGAAAGCAACAATCTTACTTTGGTGTTTTTAAAACTGTTTGGATGGCTTCAAAAATAGTGGCTGACGTCAAGTCATGTAGATTGAGTTGAAGACCAATCTCTGCCTCTTCATAGAACTTGGCGTTTCGGTGTTGGTCAAATACATAAGGAATGCCTATTACAGGGACTCCATTATACATAGCTTCAATTTGACTTAGCTGGCCTCCATGAGTTACAAACAGTACACAATTTGGATGAGCTGAAAATAAATATATTGAGTATTTGTTTGCTTTTTAAGTCTAATATGATTTGTGGTTATGTAAATCAGGTTAGAGAAGACATCAATGATTCAAACAGGATTGATTATCACAAAGAGCAAACACACAGAAACTACATTCTGTGATTTCATGTAAAAGATCCATTACAGTAGTGCCTATTAAAACACGTCCAATGCTGATGACGCCAGTTGGCGTCACTCCCGCCTTTTTGCAAGCCAACAAGAACGTAAAAACAAGAACGACGCCACTTGGCATCATTTATTATTTTTTACATTATATTGCTAATGTTTGAATAAAACATTTCGTGAACATGTACATAATAAATTATGAAATAATAAACATCTAAAAATAAAATAAAATATTTCAGCATTTGCACAGTAATGAATTTCCATGTCAGCAGTGAACGTGTTAATGATAATGAAAAGTAATCTAGTATTTATATAAATAATTATTTCTAAGGCATTTGACCATTCAGATCAATACATTTTGTTTACTAAACTTTAATTTGGCAGGCATTAAAGAAAATTATTTAATAATTGCTTTAAATTATATTTTAAGACCGGCATTTTAAATCGTAGGGAAAAAGGTTAAATGGGCAATAAGTAAGTGTAAGGAAATAGCAACTGGAGTTACACAAAGATTCTTTCTTTCTATCAATCTATTTTAAACTTGCATGAACGATTTGCTAATTTAAAATGTGCATAGTAAGATTAATAATGTTTTGAACAATTTTGTTTTACAATATACTTTGCGGTATGGGAAATTTGTTGGAAACATAATGAGAAATGACTTAAACACTGCGAAGTACAAGTTCCTAACTTTGGATCCCCAACTGACCTTATGGTTGGAACTTCACTTGTTGAATAAAGTTCAAGCGCTAGCCAATACTGCAGGCTCATCTAATCTGGCATGTGAAGTTTTCAGTACGGTATATATATATATATATATATATATATAAAGGAACAATCATGTAGTTGATATAAGCACAAAATATTTGTTTTAATATATGAAATTAAAGTTACCATAAAATAATCCTTATTACTTAATAAATCCAGGTAAATTCCACCTTAAATAAGGAGTTATGATCATTACACTATCTTTGTCGTTTCAAAGATGGAACCGAGAATGTGAGGGTCTATACAAGGAAAGGAGTTTAAGAACACTGAAAATGCTAACAGAGGTTATTTGCTGTACTCTCTGATAATGCTAGAATAGAGAAATAGGTAAAAAATACAATAGAAAAACTTAATTTTACCCACACCAGACGGGCTTGGTCCTTATTTTGAAAACCCTCCACCTGTAAGCCCCTTGGAAATAGCACTAGGTTTCACCTGAGACCTACGGACATAACAAAACACATTGTCGGCCTGTCTAAGTCAATCTCTGACAAAAGGTTTGTCAATCTTATGACAAACTGAATAAGATCAAGAGAAGCCAACAGGTACTGTTAGAAGTTTCAAGGTCCTTCACCTTCTAAGAGTTAAATGAGGTGGTTATGGCACTGCCAGTTGGGAAGGCAGCCGGAATAGATGACATGCCTGTACTTTCTGCGATATGCCCAAAGCTTTTAAAAGATCTAAAATAATAGCTGTTTTTGAAGCCTGGTAAAGAACCAGAACAAGCCAAAAGGGGCAGCCTATAGCTCTTTTAAGTGTCTGTTATGAGTTGTTGGCTGATTTACAACAAAACATCATCTATGCTCAATGATAGCATACCTATTGAACAGGCTGGGTTCAGGCCTGGTCGGAATTGTTGTGACCAGGTACTTTCTTTAACATCTTCCATTGAGAATAGGTATAAAAAGAAAATTAAAACATCAGCAGCATTTGTAGAATTTTCAGCAGCCTATAACACCGTCTAGAGAAAGCGCGTCTTACTTAAATGTTACAACTTAATTCTGTGACCTCGATAGTTATAATTTCTGAATTCTACCCTCAACAACAGGTTAATTAAAGTGTGCCTGAGTCACAGAGAAAGTTCTTTAAGGTACTTGACTGATGGACTGCCACAAGGCTCTGTTTTTGCTATTCTTTTATTCAATATATATACTGCTACATTTCCCATCACACAGTCCTAAGAATTCATATATGCAGATGTTATTGCTCTCGCAACTCAACATGAGGACATATCAAAAGCAGAAAGAACACTTACACTTTATCCAGCCACCATCAATAATTATTTTAGAGCCTGGATGCTGAAGACCAATCTAACAAAGATAAAAGTTAACTGCTTTCAACTGAGTAAAAAATAGACTAGCTAATCAAAAACTGAACATCCTTTTCGATGGTGTGAGGCTAAAATATAATGAGCATCCACAGCACTTGGGCTCAGTTTAGATAGATCTCTGTGTTAAAAGTCACCCACAGAAAACACCTGCTAAAGTGAGAACCAGATTACTGGATCTTCATAGGAGCCAATGTACAAGTTCTGCGTTGCCTTCAAATAGTGCAGATACCGAGCCGGCCTTTAGTGTAATGGGGCCTTTGTTGTAGAAGTTTACTATGTTACAAGATTTTAGCGTTTAATCTGATCTGTTCTTCTTTCAATATGTAATTACTTTTAAATGGTTACTGTCTGTTTATTTTGATTAATGGTTTTACTTGTTATTGAATGTTTTTCTTACCAAGATAAACATTATATAAGCTTGTTATGTTTTTATTTTATTGTCTGTAGATATATTGTCTATTTTATGAATCAGACTGTGTAATTGGGTATTGCCTGTTTTACAGCACTGTCAAACAATCAAACATGTTATATTAAACTTTTGATATAAAATTGTGTAATATATCTAAGATTTTATAACATTATTAATGAAAATTACCTAGAACATCCTGCTGAGGGGCCCATTTAATCAACTTTACGTTGCTTGGTAGTCCTTGAATTGTTTGTCTCCTCGTTTTCCACAAAATTCTCTGTGGTAGTTTTTTAAATACATTTATATACATATCAAAGTATTTTTGAGGCATCAGTTCATCAGGAATATAAGTTCCAAGACTGAAGAAAATTACACCCTCCAAAGATTCATCCAGAAATGTTTTCAAATCCTTAAACATAACAAATAAAAATATTTTTGACAATTTCTCTCACTTAAAAGGCTATTTCAAAGGATAAAAAAAAGAGACTTTATGAATTAATTAATGCAGTACAACTATAAAAGATTATATTTCAAGGTGAGAAGATGATTAAGACATTAGGAAAACTGTCTAAGGCCTATGAGTTTGAGAATTAATTGTTGGCCTTGACTGGCCATTCAGCATCCTAGGACTTAAGATGTAGATCAAGAAGTATAACTCAATAAGATGCCTTCCTTTTGCTGAGCTCAAACTTATTCTGCATGCTGCCTGTGGCCGATGCAAAAAACATTCCTACACAATGCTCAAAAACAAATATTGAAGGAACTATATTTGTTAAAGCTTTGACATTTTTACCACCAAATCAACTTTACAGTGGCGTAGCTAGACCTGTGGGGGCCCTGATGCAAGATAAGCAAATGAGGCCTCAGGAACTTGACAAAGTACCTCCTCTCCTACCAAAAAAAAAACGGAATACCGCACATTAAATTATATATTTATTTGCCAAATGATTAAAAATTTAATTTGGGATGAAAAGAATTAGTTTTTTACAGCGACGTTGAACCTGTCATAGAAGAACAATAAATTGCTCTTTTTAAGTACTGCTCAAGTTCATTCATTGGTGGTCTAAATTAAAGGTAAATGAAAAATACAACGTACATTTGACATTAAAAATAACTGTTATAATTCGAGGTAAGGAAAAAATATCTAAAACTTTATAATTTTACGAATATAACTTACTGTCAGCGTAGAAATTATTTACACCCAAGTTTAAAGGTTGTTTACTAAGATACCTATGTAAAACCTAACCATTGTTTCCTCATTTAAATATACGTTATGAGATATGCATTTAAAAATATTATTATAAGTTTTAATAGTTTGTATCCTAGTTTTAACAAAAAAGTGCCGGGATTAGTTTTCATTGTACATCAACTTTAGACGTTTATTACACAAAACACATGATGGCGCCTCTCTCTCTCTCTCTCTCTCTCTCTCTCTCTCTCTCTCTCGCTCTCTAATCACCTGAAGGAAGTGCCAGTGGCACAGAACATTTATGCACATTTGATTCCTTTGTGTTTTTTTTACTACTACTGTGGTGTTAGTGGACTTGTCTCATAAGGTAAGTTTAAGGTGAGCCCAGACATCATTCTATTACTCAAAGTACATAAGTAAAATAATTGTTTATTCAACCAGGAAAATATGTTTAAATAGTGATTATATAAGAAAGCTAATTATTATTTAAATTAACAATTATTTACAAAAATGTCCTAAAAATGTTTAACCCCTTAAAGACATTAAATAAGTATTATGAAAATATTTAAAACCAATCATGAAAGATTACTGTGTATATAAATAATTCAACACTAATATTTTAAGAGGAAAGTTTAGGAAATTTATAATAAAGTCCAAGCAATTTAGCTCAAACTGATCATTACAATAAGCGATAACTACATTTAATTACATAGTAATAGCAGATAAATATAGCTTTTACTATACAGAACATGTCTAGATGGGTAATATTAATATATGTTTTAAACATTATAATCACCTGAGGGAGGGGTTGTGGAGGGGCAAGGTGGATGCCACCTACTGGGATGATGTTGGGAGGAAGAGGCTCAGGGTAGAAAGCTGCTCTGTGGCCGTTTATGAATGTTAAGGAGACATTGTTCAATAGATCCTGGAGAGGAGGCATATCTGGGAATTGCTTTCTCATCATTTCTTCCAGTGTTGGTAAAAAATTCACATAGTAATTGTATAGATTCCTAAACACCCAAAATGAGTTGTAAAATCTTTCCCTCAGCGTCATTCTCGTTGAAAATGGATGACAGACATCTGGAATGTAAGCTACAGATAAAGCATTCCCAGCTTCTCTGTTTAGGATGCAATATGTTTGGAATGCTTGAAGAGCAATCATAGGAGCGTTGAAAATGTGACTTAATATCATGGTAAACTCTTGAGCAGTAAAGACTTCAGATATGATCACGTCGAATTTTTCATCTGACACTAATAGCTTTTTAATTTCTTCATCTTTAATAAACAAGTTGTACATATCATAACCAAACTGTGAATCTTCAAAACATCTGAAGGAGGGTTGTGCAATCATTTGAACAAATAATTCGTCAACTGCAAGAAAAACATACACATAGTCGTTAAAATCAATTCATCATTGTAAAATATTGTAGATGTCATAACGTACACTTAACAAAACAACTCTGAGGAAAACAGTATGAAGTATATAATGTTAATTGTTATGTTATACTTCAGCAGGATACAATGATTTAATCGTCAACATGTAACTGTCTTAAACAGAAAACACATTTGCATAACATTTTAAATTTAAGGCATGAAAGAATTAGTGTACTTTACAAAATCATCATTTACATTATAATATGCCTCAGCCATATTATATAAAGTTCTTATAAAGTGTAAAATGCATTTCAGGAAGCAGAAAATTTTTCTAGCTTATGTCCCATATTACATATAATTATAATTCAAGATTTATTATAAACACAATTTCTCAATACTAAATGAGAATGAATCAATAATTATTGGTGAAAAAATTAGCTAAATTCTCCTCAATAAAAAACAAAGTGAAAACAATAAAAACCAGAGTGATGCCACAGTCTAATTGGTATGTTATTATCAGTAACACACGCACACACACATGAATGTTATTACATACAATAATGACACTTCCAATGCTCTACTGTGGGGCTGGCGTGCCACTAAGCGCTTCAAGTATCCAGCTACTCCACATTACCGTTGCATTGCATTTTGTCTTGCATAAAAGTAGAATAATAACAATAGTTAAAGCGCCATGACAAATTATAAACATAATATTTGACATTTACTAATAGCATTTGTGGGTGGATGTAAACAATGCAGATATACGCACCACTGTCCTCCCGGTGCTAAGAGCGCTAGTGTCGTGCTTGTTGCCAATTAATTATAAACAGAGTGTCGCGACTGTATGACAGTTTAATATAAACTTACATTCGTTGCAAGACCCCTGTGGTAGTGATACAGCCAAGCCTTTACAGACTTCTAAGCCAGTTCACTTCAAATATCTGTTAAACAATGCACACTAGTGCACCATAAATAACTGGAGTCTTAGACAGCCCACAACGTGTACTTTCATCACTCCTCTGGAATCTCGTTGCAGCTGCACACAAGCAATTCACAATATTTATAGTTCTTACAGGGGTTCTAAGACTCCAGTTATTTATGGTGTAGTAATTAACTTTGTAGGTCCAAGAAGGTCTGTCAGGACTACGGCCAAAATAGCAGTCGTGCTGCTATGGCAACTCTAACGGAGGGGTGGAGCGTCACTTTACCCCTACCCCACACCCCTCTGAAATGCTTAGTCATCCGATTTACTACAAAAATATATGACTCATGGAGTCAATGACACATAGCTAGCTCAGTGTACCTGAAGTCAAGCAAATAAAAAAAATTCCTTTAAAACAACTTTTTTTAGGGCTTACCTAACGGCGCGACCGATCGCAGGTTAAATCCTAAGTATCGTATGTTCAATCAGGGTCCATTAAATCAAGGGTTTACTGAATATAAAACAAATTTAGCATTTTCCCACTGAATATTTATTTTGTTTTAAAAATTGATATAACATGAAAACAGAATGAGATATGGCCATTCAAACCCTTGCATACTATGTGAAAAGTACTCATTTTGAGGCCTTTAAACTGTAATTTTTTAAAGGTAAAGGTTTTGAAAAATTAATTTTACTTGAGGTTAAAGTTCATAATATTTCGTTTAAAATAAGTTCTTAATGGATGCAACAGAGTTATGACTATAAAATGATTCGTATGATTACGGACTATGTATCAGAGCATGGCATTTTTTGAAATTTTGGAGCACTCTTTCTTTTATTTGTTACATAGTAACTTTCCTCAAGATACCGATGATACAAAAGGAAATATCAAATATATTTATATATGTACAATTATATTATATACAAATATAAAAAAATTGTGTTACATTATTATTATGTAGTATATATCACAAAATTTGTTATAATGGAACCATTATATAGAAAATCAATTATTTAACTATAATACATATGAAAATGTAAAAAATAAAACAATAATAATATTGTATAAAATTAGTAAATCTATTATTGATAAAGTTACTTCCCTATTTATAACTACACTTCATTTAGTTATTTATATTTAGCACCAATTGAGCAGGGTCAGTTTTTTTTTCAATATGCATATATAAACACTAAATTCACTATTCAAAAACATTAATAATCTTCAGAACACATGATCAAATATGTAAAAACTGAAAATACAGTACTAATAAAAGGTAAATATACAAAGAGATATTACATTTACATAGAGAAGTAATACCGACATGGCGTCCGCTTGGTGGTTGCTATCGGCGTGGACACTACTAGAGAAGTCTGGGGTGTCCATGTTGGGTGGTAATCATTGTGCGGATGTTGTGTGGGGGAGATAACTGAGCATCAGGCTTGTCAATTAGCTGAAAATCAGACCAGCACTACGTGGTTCGGATTCCACGTAAAGCTGTAGGTCCCTTAGTTGCCCTGGCTGTTGGGCTATTAATAAATTGCCCTTTCTGAGGAACAGTTGAACTCAGTTAGTAACCAGACTACACTCATCTACACTCATAAAGCCATTCATATTCGCCTTAAAATACGCACAACGTTGTGTCGGCGTCTCATATGTAAGAATGTAAGAATGTAAGAAGTTTGTTCTTGGTTTGCTAATCACTTCCATGATTTGTTTTTCTTTATCTTCTACCTTATCGATAACAACACATCTTAGTAACAATCAAAATATACTATCAAATTAGATATATTTCTGTTATTCCAGTGGTGACAAATCATAACGTTACTGTCAACGTGCGTTTAGTAATAAAAAATTAAATCGTGCGCGGTGTAACTGACAAAAATAAACAAGACACTGCAAGTAGGGTTAAATACTTTTTTTTTTTCAAAAGTTAAATGAGAAGAGTATTTTGTAAGGGTGGTAACATCTCAAAGGGCGACTAATTAAATCGTATTATAATAAAAGAAAACTTTAATATGTAATTATTTCAAGATAAATATATTCTACATGTTTAGGGACGGTTTTTGTCAAAATTATAATAAAAGGGGTAATTTTTAAGGGTAAATTTTCGTAAAACGCCACAATTTAAGTTGTATAGTATTATATAATAACTATTTAACATATCTCAATACCATATACAATGGTTAAAAACATTGTTTTCCTATATATTACAATAGGGGGTGGGTTTTCCCCCTTAAAACAAAAAGTGTAACATGCACTTATATAACTTTTGAAGTAGAGGGTAAGACGAGCTTAATTTACATTTTTCAGAAAATTTGGTTTTTCTTGAAAACTTTCGGAGGCTTTACCTTATTTTCACCTTCAGAGACTGGACTAATGGCACAAATTATATCTTTAGATGTTCTCCTTTTTACTAAATATTAATATACATTTACTTAACTTCTAAGGTGAAATCCCTGATGCCTTATCTCTTCTACTACATTAATTTTTTTTAATTAACAGTTGCATAATCTAATATTACAAAATAATTCCTAAACCTGTACCTAAATGTATCTAGAATAATATATTTTTTTTTTAAAGTTCATTTCATACAAATAAAACTTTCAAGTAACATAGATGTTACCAGCTGATAATACTTATTTAACTTTTCAATGAACCAGTTTTTAATTATTTAAATATTGTCAAGAAGTTCATGAATAAAGAAATATATAAAAAACTACGTACATAGCATTACTAAGATGCAATACAGCTAGCTATCAAGAACAAAGAATAGTAATTTTAAGAATGAAACTGTACAAATCTACTGTATATTTCAAGTTTTAATATTTTTCTTGTTTATAAATATGAAAGTAATTCAGCTCCTACAAATATTTACACATATAATAATTAATTTACAAATTAAATTAAAAAGGATTTTACTTACTTTCACTTCCATTTGTAGGAATACTTTTTAGATGTATATCTGTATAGTTGTCATGTGGAGTATCTAGTGGAAACGGACTGTAGACCACAACTTGGTGTCCTGCTCTGGCAAGAGTCTTCAGGATTGGCTGAAACACTACGTGATGACTGCGCCCAAATAACGGTAGCACTGCAAGGATGCGGGCTGCATTTGTTCGATTAATGCAAATGGCAAGTATAACTACCAGGGCTAGTATTAACTTGGTCATCTGAAATAAAACTAATTATGCATCCATATTCACACAGTTGCTTAGAGCGAATGTCACTGATGCACCAAAATTATGTAGCGAATGTCACTGATTTATCATACCTATGATCTTAGTTTAACCAATATACAAGAAAGTTTGAAATCACAGAAAAAAAATCAATATCATTAAGAACTTAAGTTTCACCTAAATGTAGAAGAGCTTTAAAAAAGATTCGTTAGAATTCTTTTTTACGGTTCACACTTTAGTTGGCCATACTGAGAGTCCTGTGCCTGTGTCTTTCAAATGGCATTTTTGTAATACTAGCCGACCTGCTTACAGTACAATCTTAATCTAGTTCTTAATTTAATTCCTCACTCAATAACGTGTTCACTGAGAATATCCAAAATAAAATTGTTTAGTTGCCTATAATGAAATTAATAATTACTAAGTAAATCGAAAGAAAGTTGTAAATTGAAAAATCTTAGTGATTGTGTTAATATTTACATTAAGTATTCATAAATAAAAAACTAATTTGATCAGAATATGGAGGTTTTGTGAAACTGTAATTAAGTACTCTTCTTAGTTCATTACACATTTTTAGACAGGCTCTAATTGTAATATTACTTAAAACATATGTATTCAAATCCAAAAGGTGATATTATTTTAATATTAACGACATCAACCCAAGTTTCGTCCAAGTAAACACTATATATACTGTATACAAAAAGTTAAATAATATATATCGTCCTGTTTTTCCTGATATTTATTTTAATCTTTCTAACGTAAGAGTGTTGACATACAGCAATCTCATTGTATTGTTAAAGATTCTTTGTTATATTTAAAAAAAAGTAAAAATATCTCTATTAACTCTTTCAATGCTATTCTTTTAAAATTATTCAGATTTAGCTAAATCTTCTTTATCTGTTGTCAAAACAGCATAAAGTGTTGGAGGGAGATTTTGTTTGAATTGGTGTTCACACTTTTCACAAAACCCCGTTTGAACTCATAGTTAATTTGTCACAAGTGGAAATGTTTCAATCTCCGGAACAGATTGTACATTATGTAGCTTTATAAAGGCTTTTTAAAAAGCTAAATAACATTTAAAAATGTAAAACATTGTAACTAACTGAACTTACCAATATTAAGACACGATTGAAGCAAACTAATTATTTTCAAACTATCAAACAGACCTCCAAAAATGCGCTGTCAGCCTTATTTTTCTATTTTCCTTTTAAATGTAATTTTGTTATATCAAGATGTTGCAACTATCATTTGGTATTTTACTTTATAAATAATGTATTAATAAACATGGCAGTGGCGTATATATGGGGGGGGCCGAGGGGGCCTCGGCCCCCCCCCCCCCGATATATACAAAAATAAATATTTGTTTATCCATGAATAAAAAAAATGTTCATCACATTTTTATTTGTTATTCATCGCGCATACCAGCTGCTATCGTGCTAACATTTTTCAAGCTTAAGAAGATTGAAGACTTACTTACGCAACACCACTTCAGAAAGCAGACTTAATGGGCTAGCCCTACTTTCCATCCTTACATCCATCCTACTTAGACATTAACATAAGTGATGAAGATGTTATTGCTAAATTTTCAAGCGTAAAAAGAAATGTTGACTTTGTTTTGTAGGATTTACAGTAGTCAAAAGTGTAAATATGTTATGATTTTGTTCAGAGCTGACATAATATTTAATATTACAAAATGTAAGTAAAATTTCTTTAACGTGCTAGTGTTTTTATTTATTTTTTAGTCTTATTCTGATTTCTTTTTCCCTAAATAAATATAAAAATAAAAAGATATAAATATAACTTTAAAAATAGTTAGGGCCTATAACTCATATCATGGGTGGGGATTGATATGTTTGAAAACTAAAACAATACACTCATCTTGGATCTTAATTTATTTTACAAACTGGAAGCTAGTCTGAATGTATTAATATTTCTAAACATATACAATGATATCTGTGTAATTGTGTACATTATAAACACATATCATTTTAACTTAAAACATAATATTATCCCAATTTTGTAGGAGCTAGAATAGCGTAAAATGACATCTCCATGGGTTTACTTTTTGAAAAATTTCCCGGGGGGGTACCACCGGACCCCCCGGTAATGTGTCTTGGTAATACTTGCTTAACCAAGATCCCCCCCCCCCCGAAAAAAATTTGTATATACGCCACTGAAACATGGTATAGGTAACAGTACAATAAAAATGTCTAATCATAAGTAATATAATGTAATATGTTTTATCTATTTATTTCTGAAAAAAGGAGAGGACAATCATCTCCTTTAAAAAACCTCACTCTACCCATTCCTCATAGAATATCTATCTGCACAGGAACATATTCAGACAGAATAAGGGAGAGAACCCGTACAGTACAAAGTGAATATTACTAATAAAAACTTCCAAGAGAGGCCAGGATTTGAACCTGTGTTTTCTCTAACTCAGACTCAAAGTCCTGATACCTTAATCACTTGGCCATTGGCTCCCAAATTTATTTTTGTTTAATATTAAGGTCACTTGGGGTAATTGGGCCACCTTTTTTTTCAAAACAGTGTCTGTTTTCGACAAAACATATTGTAGTGTGTGTTGTAGTATCAACTTTTGGGTGTTTTTTTTTTTTAATTTGGAGGGTGTAAGCAATCAACAACACATGAAATAGTGAAAATTGGCCTGTGCAATACTTTGTAATTACAACAATTTAAAAATTTTTTTTTTTGAGGGGGTGGCCCAGTTACCCCAAGAAAGCGGGGTCACTGGACCACTCTCATCTATTTGATGTTGTTTTACGTTTATCCGTGAAAGGGGCATCTGGCCCACTTTGTATATTAATGTACCATTTAAATAAAAATTGATTTTTCCCAAATAATTTGCAAGTTTGCTGTAGCCCACATTGTAAATAAACCGACATGACGCAGCGGAAGACGCTGCTTATGAAAATCCTGACTGAAAGGGAAAGGAGGCAGTAAACTGTTACAAATTACTTCAAAAACAGTTTTTATTCTCGAAATTTAAATCTAATTACAAGAAATAAGTTATAAAAAAATTTGTAAGAGAGAAAAGAAAGAAAAGTTAACAACACAAACGAAAAAAATGTTTTCTAGGCATTTTTGCTTGGTTTCCATCTCAAAAAATATTTGAGAGGTCTGAAAGATCAGTAGAGAAAGTGATCATGTTTTTAAAACGAGTGGTGCTCATATCAATTGGACGAGATAATTTGCGCACTATATCCGAGCACTTGATGAAAAAAGAACCTTCATCTGTCGCAAAAAATTTCATCGTTTGATTATGGCGCTTTAGGTAAGTACCCATAAAACCACCTGCTTCAACTGATTCAATTTTGGCAGCATAGAGCCTGAAAGATTTAGGAGTTTTCCCAAAAACTCGCACAATACAGTAGTCCCCTGGAGAGATTTTGGAACCATCATCTTCCTCCTCTTCAGAAAAATTCATCTCAAAACTTTCATCCATCGCTGGGATTGACCCAGAATCTTCACTGTCACTGCTTGGTATTGGAAGAGCACTTTTTTTTCTCGAAGATTTTTGAACTTTGTTTTCTTTTTTTATTTTCTTTTCTTTTTCTTTCTCCTGCTTCTTTTTTTCTTTTTCTGCCTTTTCATCATGTTGCTTTTCTTTCATTTGGAGAAATTCTTGAGTGGTGATAATTTCAGCATCAGTGACAACCCTTTTACGTTTTTTCCCTGTTGCTGATGGAGATGGCTTGTTTATCACAAACTCCAAAAGTAGTTCCTCAAAGCTTTTTCGCTGTTCTCCCTGATGAGGTTGGCTGGTTGATGGGTAAATTTCAGGAACATTGGTGTCAGGTTGATTATTTTGTGTCAATTGCTGTCCATTCTGGTGATCCATGCTGGTTGACACGAAGCTTCTAGGTTCATTATTTTCAGCCAATTTCTGCCCACTATGAGGAACCTGGCAGGTTGATGGAGAACTTCCACTAAAACTGGTTTCAGGTTCATTATTTTCCGTCAGTTCCTTTACATTCTGATAAATTTCGTTGGTTGATGTAAAACTTCCAGGTTCATTGTTTTGTGCAAGTTGCTGCCCATTCTCATGCTCAGTCATCGTTGATGGATTACTTCCATGTATGGTTTGAGATTCATTGATTTGAACCACACCCATTTGGGCTGCATTCTGCTCCGCTCTGTACTGTTGCAAGTGACCTGGCTTAAAAACCGTTACATTAATTTTTTCTCGATTGGGTCCTTTCATTTCAGGATCATATATCCCAGTAGCTGAAAACCCCGAGATTAAGTTTTGTTTCTGATGGTTATCTTGCACAATTTTATTAATAATCGAAACAAATTCAGCTTTCGGTATCTTTTTTCGAGGATTTTGACGTTGCCATGCACACAGCTCCTTATCCCAATTTGTTTTTATGGATTTAAACACCCCCACGTCTAATGGCTGAAGGATATGGGTAGTGTGGGGAGGAAGTTTCATTATTGTCACATTATGTTGTTGAGCCAGTTTTATTAAATCCACAGAAACGTGGCTGACGTGGCCATCATAGATTAACAGAACTGGCCGTTGCTCACCAATGTTGGGAATAAAAATTTTCCTAAACCATGACAGAAATAAAGCTGAATCCATCCATCCTCTTTCCGAGACTGATATTGCAGTCTTTGTAACCTCTTCCCCTATCCAATTTTCCATTACAAATTTCCCTCTAAATACGCAAAGGGAAGGAAGCATTGTGCCATCCGCTGCACCACACATTAGCACTGTGGTGTTTTTCTCTGCCAGAAGAAGAGGTTTTCCTTTGACTTTTACTCCCAACTAAAGAAAACCACTTTTGTTTTTGATGGATCGTGGAAAAAAGCAGTTTCGTCTCGCAGTTGTATATCTGCCCTGGTTTTCCCATCAAATTTAATTCAGTTCATTGTCTATACTTAGCAAATCACATTACTATTTAAATTGGATACCAGTGGAGAAGTTGTGTCCAGCTCTTGGTGTCCATGCTTGGAAGATCTTCATTGGTGACATACAGTGATATTGGCAAATATACGTAGCAACCAAGATTGCGGCGCATTTGTTCATTAATCAATCAGTATAATAGGGTATATTAACGGCCATTAATTATTGACCCAAATCCATATTTACTTCTGTTCTGAAGAGCGAATGTCACTATCACTAAAATTATTAGCAATGTCACGTTATATCCTATGTTCTTTAACCTTTTAGGTAAAGTAGGAAAACAAAAAAATAATATCCCTTAACCAGTCACCTAATGTAAAGCTTTAAAAAATTTTTGTTTTTTTTGTTCACCTTTGTTCAATACAGAGTCTGCCTGTTTTAATGCTTTTTGTAATACTACCTGAATGTTATGTCATCTTAATCTTGGTTCTTAATTTAATTTCTTCACATCAATGAACGCTGTTCAGAGAATATCCAAAATAAATGTATTGTGCCATTGAAATTAATTTACTACGTTCGAAGAATTTGTATTGATCATTATGATGAGATCTTAACAAATAATAAATAACAACATAATTTGATAGATATGGCTTTTGTAAACTAATTCAAGTACCCCTATCTACCATTTAGCAGGCCCAATGAATTTTAAGCAATAATGTCAAATCATAAAGGTAAAATTTTGTTAATATTAACCTATTTGAAGTAAAATTATGTCAAATATTAATTTTTTTATTGCATGTTTTATATTTTTTAATCTTTCTAAGTAAAGTTTACTACTTAGTCCTTTGTAGTTAAGGATCTTTGTTAGTATTTAAAAAAAATTTAAAATTCTTTTAGCTCTACAAATGTTTCTTTAAAAATTCAATTTACAAATACCATCTGTGTCAAACAGCAAAGGGGCGGGGATCTTTGTTGATGGCGATTCACCTTCACAATCCCAGTTGACCTAGTTTTAATGAATTTCAACCTCCGAGTGACATTGGGTAGCTTTCATAAATTCTAAAATGCAATCATTTAAAATGTAAAAATGTAACTAAATGAACTACCAATATTAAGACACATTAACACTTTATTTCAAACTATCAAAACCTAAAAACCAGCATTTTTATTTCTTATGTATTGTTATACTGTGAACACTTTGTAATTTTAAAGTATTAATAAGCATGGTTGGTTAGTACAATTGGTTTACATGTTTAATAATGGCTGAAAGTCGTGTCAAAAACTTTGTTAGTGTACTATTGTACAGATTTTGAAGGTGTTCTGAAAATATATGAGTAATAATAAAATAATAATTAAGCCTAAAATACAATGATCCAAAACTTCAATTGTAACTCCAATCATAACTTTAAACTAATTGTTTTAATAAAACTTGTTAACAAACTAATAATATACTTGTTAAAGTAATTTACAACTGTTCCTTTAAATCATAGTGAGTTTAGTGTTGACTAATATGTCATTAGGATAGGTAGTAACAAGGCTGCTCTCCGTATTCCCTGTACTGCCAAATAAAGCGTGAACAGAAAATAGTTATGTGTACCATATTATAAAATATACAGACCCTGTATTTATCAACTTTGCACCCCCTCTACATTTTTTTCATAGATAAAAGTCAAAACATTTATTTGCACATAACATTGTTTATGTTACAAAGATAACTACAATTGGTGCATTGTCACATTACACTTAACCTAGGACAATAAAAATTAAATACAGGTCTTAAATTGATCATTGTCAAGATTAGATTTTAATTAAATTATTGTGTTTTTTTAAGGGTTATTTGCTTCTCTAAATCTACAGTTAACTGGTAGAATAAAACAAAATGATGGTATCTGGGATATGGTAGAATATGATCTTTTGTTATTTTACCATTGAAAATAATTATCATCGCACTAACATTACAAAAACTTTGTATCATCCAACATTTCTTTTGTACTATAATAAGTTTTTTGTAATAGAAGTTGTTTAATTAGATTATCAAACTGAGTGTTATCGAGTTGTTTAGTTAACTTGTCTGTTTTATTATACATTTTTATTCCTATGTAAAGGAGATTTTTTCGAATTTTGTTTTGTTATGGACTGGATAGCTGAGCATTTCTTTATGTCTTGAATTGTAGTCATAATTTAATTTAAATTGTTGGAATATTTTGGGGTTTTTGTGAATAAATTTAAGAATTTCCGAAATGTACAAGCTTGGTAGTGTTAATATTTATAAATTCCTAAACAAGGGTCTGCAGTTTGCTCTATAATTAGTTTTGGATATTATTCTTATCAATGTTTTTTGAAATTTAAATACTTTATCAAAATCTGTAGACGAGCCCCACACAGCGATGCCATACTTGAGAATTGATTGTATGTATCCATAAAAAACAGTTTTACAGGTTACAAGTGAAGTTGAGTCAGATAATACTTGTAGTATCTATGAGTACTCAATGTGCTTAATAGATAATTAATATGAATTTTCCAATTGAGATTTTTATCAATGTGTACACCAAGAAATTTGTGGGATTCTACAAAATTTATATTACCTTCATTTAATATTTCATTTGTACTTGTATTACTTGTCTAAAATATATGATATAGGTGTTTTCTTGGTTAAGTAATAGGCCATTTTTGAGAAACCAATTGTAAGTTTAGAGACAATTTTTCGGCTAGCATAGCGCTTGTATCATCAGCAAATATTGTAAACCTTCCAAAAACCTTGGATGGCAAATCATTTATGTAAATAAGAAAATATATAGGCCCAAGTATTGCACCCTGTGGGACTCCGTATTTAATTTTGCTCCATTTAGATTTAAAGGTTACAGTATTCTCTATAAGTACGGATCTTTGATATCGTTCTAATAAGTATGATTATAAGAGAGCATAGGCTTTATCAGCTATTCCTAGGTTCCTTAATTTCCCAAGTAGTAATCTATGGTCTACACAATCGAATACCTTGGATAGGTCACAAAAAATGCCTGCAGTAGACATGGATACGGTACATCCAAAGCTTTGGAAATTTCATTTTAAAAGAGATTAATGCTTGTTCAGTGTTTTTTCCTTTTCTGAATCCAAATTGCTCATCACAAAACAGACCATTATCCTCCAAATATTTCACTAATCTATAGTTAATAGCTTTTTAAAAGATTTTTGATATATTGCTTAGCAATGAAATTGGACGATAACTTGGAATAAAGTTAATAGCTTAAAATATATTATTAGTATACCGATTATAATAATATTATAAACCGATTGTTAAAAATATTATTCCATTATTAAAAGCTAGATTAAGATTCCAGTCAAAGACCCTTCCTTTGAAAAACACAATGAAATAAGTATACAATAAGTTTAAATAAAAGAAAAGAATTAGGTGCTGTAAATCCTTTATCACTTCCTTATAATAGTTCATAAAAATAAATATGAAACGGATAGAGACAATCTAGTTGAATATGTATATCAATAATAGATGTTAGACAATTATTGTTGTTCTTGGTAGGATCAGGGTGATGTGAATTGTACCTGAAGTAGATCCAGTGCATGCTGTATAGGTTTTTAACCTATACCTCTTATCTATAATATTATACCTCTTATAATAACAGTTTGTGTCTCCCAATGGTTCGTCAATGTAGCTCTCTTTAAATTTTTTGTATTCAATATTATTTGGAACCTTCCCCTGCAAGGTTGCTAGAGGCCAACCATTGATCCCTTTTGATGTTACCACTTCACATTCACTAGTAAGAATTCAAAGCTCTTATTCCCATTGGAGAACTTGCCCTCATCTTTGTCTTCAATACCATTTTGTGTTTTACCCTCTCAGTAATCAGTGACCTTCAGAGACAGTTCTTATTAAGCTTAAGGAAAGCTCTGTCTTCTAGTGATAAATTCATCTAGCAAACTCTTTGCCTACAAAAGTTGTAAGTACCAGCAACCCAGATTCTGATTAAAGTACTGTTGAAACTAATATTATCTAATAAATATTGACTAAAATTATCAATAAAACTCTGTAATCACTTTAAGGCCAGTTTTCACATAGGGTACTGTGCTCCTACCATGTCCCTGTCGTTCTCCAGTCTTCCCTCACTTACTGAAACAGAATTCTAATACATATAGCCAAAATTGCTATATCTAGCTTGAAATTTTACATGTAAGCTAACATGGTACATATAACATTCGTTCATTTGTTGTTTTGCTACATATATCATTTGTTATATAACGTTTGCTTTATAGCATGTTTTGGTATATAGCATGTTGTGCTATATAGTGTAAACGCGGCTTTAGAATATAGAACTCACTATTCTGTCACCAAAATGGATCAGGACGTTATGGATGTTGTTATTGCTTGAGCGGTTTATTCAACAGTTGAAAAAATAAATAAATAAGAAGAAACGTCCGAAACCATATTGGGTTCACCCTCTGTATCGAACTAGAGAAGGCCTTTGGTAGGAGCACGACAAAATAAATGGATTAGACCATTTTTTGATTTCACATGACATAACACGGTAGGAGCACAGTACCCTATGTGAAAACTGGCCTTTAATAAGAGAACATCTTTGCAAAATTTTGTACATTTCAATTTGTATTACATTAATTTCTTTTATGATTTGAAGCAATTTAAAAATTATATTAAATTAGTATTTTATAGTTATCACCTGAATTGATTGAAAATAATTTGTCTTCCATAAACATGATAATTCAAATTTATAATTTTCTTTAAATGGATGATTATAAATGACTCATATTTATTTTATCTTATTTTTATATTAGTCTTATTTTAGTTTTGAGAATCATTTCTGTTTTAATGAGATACCAGTCATATACCTAATTTATACCTAATATATAATATTTATACCTAATATTAGATTGGAAAAGTCATTAAAGAGTTTTAATTACCAATAGGTAAAATTATTTAATAAATTACCTTTAAACATAAGGCCACTACCTGTAAAGAAATTTAAGATAACATTGTCAAGATGGCTTAAATCTACATCTTTTTTCTCAATAGATGAATATCTGGATTGTTCTATGTATGACTTAGTTCCATAATTTTTTATTCTTATTATATTATATTATATTTTACTCTTATTTATATTTAATATGACGATGCCTATTGTAATTGTAAATTACTTAATGGAAAATAAATAATTTGAATTTGAATATATTTTCTTTTAATATGTAATTTATATTTAAACAAAGAAGTTGGCAAATAACATAACTTAATCTGATACCTAAAAATTGTTAAAAATACTGCAAAACTCAGAGTTCTAGGTATATGGTTTTAGTCTTATAATTGCAGTTCTGGTAATTTTCACCTATTAAGCTGTTCTCAGTCATGTAGTTGTCATGGTTTAGAGATAGCCTATTATCGTTCCTGCTCCAAGTTCACTGACTGACCTGTATGCCTACAGTTATTCTGTATTTAAAACTAGAACACTACTGTACATATACATGTAAATGCAGTAGTGCATTGAAATACTACTTTTTCATCTGATAAGCTATATTAATGGAGAAATGCACACTTAATATAAATCATTCCTTAGAATCTGCAATCAATATTTAAGATAAAACAAAATCGGGTATTTATAAAAAATATGTTTTTTATTAAAAGTGATAAGAACAGTAAACCGTTTGTAATATCAGCTAACAAATATGAACAATTTAAGATGCTTATTATAATAAAAGTACACATCTTTAAATGAAAATGGATTTAGATAAAAAGTTATTTGATTATTACAAATCATTTTTCTACATTGTTCTTATTTAATATATTTTCCTACTACATCATTAAGTATTCTGGGCGGAGAATGATGCTCTGAGTGACCTAACCTGAAAACAATTAACTCACAAAGATATTTTAATTGGCAGGACGTTACAACACAGCAGCCAAGGCAATCAAGGGACTTGTTGAGCCCTGGCAGAACGTTATAACACAGTGACCAAGGCAATCTAGGTATTGTTGAGCCCTGGCAGAACGTTATAACGCAGTGACCAAGGCAATATAGGGACTTGTTGAGCCCTGGTAGGACGTTATAACGCAGTGACCAAGGCAATATAGGGACTTTTTGAGCCCTGGTAGGACGTTATAACGCAGTGACCAAGGCAATCTAGGGACTTGTAGAGCCCTAATAGGACGTTATAACGCAGTGACCATGGCAATCTAGGGATTGTTGAGCCCTGGTAGGACGTTATAACGCAGTGACCAAGGCAATATAGGGACTTTTTGAGCCTGGTAGGACGTTATAACGCAGTGACCAAGGCAATCTAGGGATTTGTAGAGCCCTAATAGGACGTTATAACGCAGTGACCATGGCAATCTAGGGATTGTTGAGCCCTGGTAGGACGTTATAACGCAGTGACCAAGGCAATCTAGGGATATTGAGCTCTGGCAGGACGTTATAACACAGCAGCCAAGGCAATCAAAGGACTTGTTGAGCCCTGGCAGGACGTTATAACACAGTAGCTAAGGCAATATAGGGACTTTTTGAACCCTGGCAGGACGTTATAGTGCAGTGACCATGGCAATCAAGGGACTTGTTGAGCCCTGGCAGGATGTTATAACACAGTAGCCAAGGCAATATAGGGACTTTTTGAACCCTGGCATGACGTTATAATACAGTAGCCAAGGCAATATAGGGACTTTTTGAGCCCTGGCAGGACGTTATAACACAGTAGCCAAGGCAATATAGGGACTTTTTGAACCCTGGCAGGACGTTATAATGCAGTGACCATGGCAATCAAGGGACTTGTTAAGCCCTGGCAGGATGTTATAACACAGTAGCCAAGGCAATATAGGGACTTTTTGAACCCTGGCATGACGTTATAATACAGTAGCCAGGGCAATATAGGGACTTTTTGAGCCCTGGCAGGACGTTATAACACAGTAGCCAAGGCAATATAGGGACTTTTTGAACCCTGGCAGGACGTTATAATGCAGTGACCATGGCAATCAAGGGACTTGTAGAGCCCTAATAGGACGTTATAACGCAGTGACCATGGCAATCTAGGGATTGTTGAGCCCTGGTAGGACGTTATAACGCAGTGACCAAGGCAATCTAGGGATATTGAGCTCTGGCAGGACGTTATAACACAGCAGCCAAGGCAATCAAGGGACTTGTTGAGCCCTGGCAGGTCGTTATAACACAGTAGCTAAGGCAATATAGGGACTTTTTGAACCCTGGCAGGACGTTATAGTGCAGTGACCATGGCAATCAAGGGACTTGTTGAGCCCTGGCAGGATGTTATAACACAGTAGCCAAGGCAATATAGGGACTTTTTGAACCCTGGCATGACGTTATAATACAGTAGCCAAGGCAATATAGGGACTTTTTGAGCCCTGGCAGGACGTTATAACACAGTAGCCAAGGCAATATAGGGACTTTTTGAACCCTGGCAGGACGTTATAGTGCAGTGACCATGGCAATCAAGGGACTTGTTGAGCCCTGGCAGGATGTTATAACACAGTAGCCAAGGCAATATAGGGACTTTTTGAACCCTGGCATGACGTTATAATACAGTAGCCAAGGCAATATAGGGACTTTTTGAGCCCTGGCAGGACGTTATAACACAGTAGCCAAGGCAATATAGGGACTTTTTGAACCCTGGCAGGACGTTATAATGCAGTGACCATGGCAATCAAGGGACTTGTTGAGCCCTGGCAGGATGTTATAACACAGTAGCCAAGGCAATATAGGGACTTTTTGAACCCTGGCATGACGTTATAATACAGTAGCCAAGGCAATATAGGGACTTTTTGAGCCCTGGCATGACGTTATAATACAGTAGCCAAGGCAATATAGGGACTTGTTGAGCCCTGGCAGGATGTTATAACACAGTAGCCAAGGCAATATAGGGACTTTTTGAGCCCTGGCAGGATGTTATAACACAGTATCCAAGGCAATATAGGGACTTTTTGAACCCTGGCAGGACGTTATAATACAGTAGCCAAGGCAATATAGGGACTTTTTGAACCCTGACAGGACGTTATAACACAGTATCCAAGGCAATATAGGGACTTTTTGAACCCTGGCAGGACGTTATAATACAGTAGCCAAGGCAATATAGGGACTTTTTGAACCCTGGCAGGACGTTATAACACAGTAGCCAAGGCAATATAGGGACTTTTTGAACCCTGGCAGGATGTTATAACACAGTAGCCAAGGCAATATAGGGACTTTTTGAACCCTGGCAAGACGTTATAATACAGTAGCCAAGGCAATATAGGGACTTTTTGAACCCTGGCAGGACGTTATAACACAGTAGCCAAGGCAATATAAGGACTTTTTGAACCCTGGCAGGACGTTATAATACAGTAGCCAAGGCAATATAGGGACGTTTTGAACCCTGGCAGGACGTTATAACACAGTAGCCAAGGCAATATAGGGACTTTTTGAACCCTGGCAGGATGTTATAACACAGTAGCCAAGGCAATATAGGGACTTTTTGAACCCTGGCAAGACGTTATAATACAGTAACCAAGGCAATATAGGGACTTTTTGAACCCTGGCAGGACGTTATAACACAGTAGCCAAGGCAATATAAGGACTTGTTGAGCCCTGGCAGGATGTTATAACACAGTAGCCAAGGCAATATAGGGACTTTTTGAACCCTGGCAGGACGTTATAACACAGTAGCCAAGGCAATATAGGGACTTTTTGAGCCCTGGCAGGACGTTATAACACAGTAGCCAAGGCAATATAGGGACTTTTTGAGCCCTGGTAGGACGTTATAATGCAGTGACCAAGGCAATAAGGGGCTTAGTGTTAGGGATGGGAAATGTAGTTCATTAGACGGAGTTAGTTCACTCCGGAGTTATAATGACTCGGAACTAGTTCCGCGGAGTAGTTCCAACTCCGAACGTCGTTCCAGTTCAACGTGGAGGGAAGCTCAAGTGAGTCGCTCCGAGTGGATGCGCGCGCATTACGTACTTCACTCCTTTGTTTTGATCGTTCCAACAACTCCGGAACTATGTTAGTTCCATGGAGTGGGGAGAGAAACGTCGACACTGCAGCCGCTCTGACAGTGGTTGCGCGCGCATCTCGTTCTCACTCCTTTCTGATAGTTCCAAAAAGTTAGAAACTAACATATGATTTTTAGGTTATATCCAGCTAACAATTTGAATTGTGTATTTTATTTAATTATTTTACAAAGAAAAAGTATGGATGTCTTATGAATTTTCCAGCAGAAAGTAAAGTATTGTATATTTTATATGCGTATATTTATGACATATAATACTCATTTATTCTAGTTCCGAAATGAACTAGTTCCGCACTAGCACTCCGAGTTGGAGCTGTAACTCCTTAACCGGAGTAGTTCCTTTGTTGTCGTTCACTCCGGAGTTACCCATCTCTACTTAGTGTTTAAGTTAATCTGAAGAATGTTTTTATTTATGGTATTTAAAAAGTAAAAAACAGATATGAAAACAAAGTAGGGTGATGCACGCAACAAGACATGCCCAAACATAAATTAGACAACACTTGTTTGCTTATCCCCTATGTATCTCATTAAACAGGTTAAAATTAGTGAATTATTATCTAAAAATATGGAATGGATTATTGTGAATCATGACTCAGTAATCTGAATTGATTCCTTTCTATCCTTAAAGGAGTACACTGAATTTCTATTTCTATTGTATGAACAGAACAAAATTTAACTAATTAAAAATAGTAATAATTAAAAAAAAAAACAGTATATTAGTCACCATAAGCTAAAGAAATTAATCCCTTTTCACGTTTGAAATATTGAAAAATATTGAAATTTAAGAATTACTAGTTTGAAGCCTTTTGATGTTGAAAAGCTGCCTTAATGACATGCTGATGAAATAAATATTACAGAGAAAATATAATTTGTGTGTTATCAATTTATGTGCTATCAGAAAAAAGGTATCCAACATCTTAAAGAAAATTAGATTGGCTTCTCAATTTTATACTGAGAGAAAATTACTATTAACGTATATTTCATTTTCCCTTGAAACTCATAATATCTATAACCAGATGAATTAATTCTAAACAGCCAATTTTCACTCTCAGCAAAAAGGATAGGCTGAGTTGTCCTGGCCAAAGAAGATTTCTAATTGGTTAGTTATCCAAGATTAAGTTGTAATTTAAAGTCTAAAAATAACAAAACTGAATAGTATAATAGACCCTCTAAGATAAAGGTAGGCTCATGATAATGATAAATAAGATTAACTTCACATTTAGGAGAAATGCTATTGGAGTGCAGCTATTGAATTTCTATATACGCCCACAAATTATTGCTTTATTTATATTTTATAATAGTTTATTTTCTTACAATTTAAAATAATTTATATTTTTCATAATTAAAGATCAAATTCATGAAAAAAATAGAAAAAAATATTGCTTAGTTAGTAAGATTTAAAAACAAGTGATCAAAATTACCAGTTTTAATTTTGTATTTGTATAATATTTACACTCCTATTGGTTTTATTATGGTCTTTTTTCATGGGCTATCTTAAGGAGCAAAAACAGATATAAATAATTAATCTTAATGATTAAAATAATTAATTTTGCTTGAAATAATGTCTTTCAGTATCCACTTATTTTTTTTTTTTTTGGGAAATTGATCTAAGATTCTATAACATCTTTCTTTTAGCACTATATAAAATAAAACTGTGTAATTATATACCATTACAGGCATTACTAGATGAATGTTGGTAACATACCTTGAAGGTAGAGTAAACAGCGATAGTAGGAGAATCCCCTTCCTTGCGATACAATCCACCAAAGGGAAAGAAGTAGACTAAATATTTTGCTGAGTCACAGCCTTATGATGAACAACTTGAGATAAATACTATATTTACTCGGGAATCAACTTTGGCAAGTCATTCTTGTTAAATCCTGTGTGGGATGATAGGCAAGAAATGAATCAAACAAACTTAATTATGTATCTCATCTACTGAATGAATTCTCAATAATTTTATGAATGACTCAAATAATTTTAGAATATATTTGTTGTATGTTTTAGGTAGAGTATTTTACTACCTATTATCTCTTATCTTTTTATGAATTCATTTTAATAATAATTTTAATAAAACTGTATACAATTTGTTTGTACTGTAAACAAAACAGCCTTTTTCAGAAATGAACAGATGCATGCTATTCATGCAAAATAGGGCTGGAAACAAAAGTAAAAAGAATTTAATTTCTTTGATTAATTAACTTATTACATTACTTAAGTTTAAAAACATGGCTCTTCAACAACAAAGATACAGTGTGACTCATGAAGTTTTCCCCCCCACCTCTTCAGTACATTCTACTAGTAAAATTATCTATATAAAGATAGATCCGAAAACGATTTTTTGGAGTTACAGCTAGCAAAGATTTCAGCATGGTTCCTGGGCAAAGGTGAAATAAATCCATATTAAACTTTTCAAAATGTAAATTAGGTGAAACATGTAGTTGTATTCCATGTATTTTTACCTGGAAAATCCACTAAAATTAGTTTCAGAACTTAACCTTTAGGGTCTTTGAGTAATTTAGGATTAAATAAAAGAAATTTGTGTATGAAACCCAGTTTTTTACATTTGAGTACAATATCTTAAATGTGTATAAATTCATCAAATCTTCATACCCAGATTGTAGAGAATTTATTTTTTAGAAAATTGATTTAAGTAAAATAAAAAAATAAAACAAAATTAAACACAACAAATAAAATTTACTTATTATTTGTACATGACTAATTAAAAAAAAAATCATAAGATCAAGCCATCATTAAGCATTTATAATAGATATTAAAAATAAAACCATACTTATTAATAGTGTTGTCTCCTGTTTTTATTACGTTTCTTAACTTTCTAAAACATCCCTTTATTTACTCATCCAAATCCATAATATTTAAACATCTTATGTTATCTCCAAGAGAATTTGTTCTTGTCTTTTAAACAAACTTTTTAACCCATATTTATTTTAACGCAATGATTCAATAGATAAATGGAGTAAGTTTAGAGGCCAAGTGAGGCCTTTTATCACCAATTCTATATCCAGGAAATTTAATATTTAAATGAGCAGACTCAGCATAAGAAAAGTGGGGAGACGCTCCATCATGGTGGTAGTACTGATGTCATTCAAGATGCACAGGTATACTTAAGCAACGCAACATCTCTTCTTGAAGGAAATACAAATTTAGGCATCCAGGTAATACAGCACAAGTGTAATATATTTGTGTTGTGTAACGTTCATGTATCAACATGTATTATGCTAATTAAAAAATTATTTCCAGGTAATATGAATGATCTAATCAGATGATTATGCAAAAGACCACAACATACACAGAAGCTATTATGGAGTTGAAAGTTTCATTCAACTACCTCATGATGGTTTTCTTATGTGCATGAGTGTTCGTTTTGCAAGTTATGAATCTGAGTCTACTTGCAAAACGAATGAATTTGTGCTTCTTACTTAAATAAAATATGCTCATAGTGTTGTTGATTAGTATTTGCAAAACTCCAAGCAAGCTGACCAACCCCTGGCCAACCTTATGTTTGTTGTTATATAACATTTATTTTGATTAAGTGAACCTCATGCTGGGTCTGCTCACATAATTATTACTATTCCTGTACAGAGGATTGGTGGGATGGAAGGCCTTACTCTTGGCCGGCCCCTAAAATTACATAATTCATCCAGTGGATTATTGTATTTGGAGATGGGTAAGAAATAATGTCTAAATGACAAGACAGAATTCTTGTAAAGAATTAATTGTCCGTATTATGGATTCAGATGAGTAGGCAAAGGGAAGTTCTTGAGAGTTGAGGAACGTAAAAAAATTGTAAACAACAATGCCTCCACATTATTAACCCTCGAGGACACGCGTCCGGGTGGCATAAACCCCAGCCGGATGATGTGTTACTAAGAAGAGAGCAATAACCTTCAGTTTAAACAAACACCCATCTGGGTACCTTTCTGCTATTACCCCGTCCACTTGTCTACAAATATTCCACCAGTTTCCACTTTGCCCTTGCTCAGTGCACATGAATAAACTTAGCTTGGGGTGTATTCCATACCACACGTGTGCTTAGGTTTCAAGTTTAACACCATTATTTTTTTCACTATCATTTTACTAGTTTTTTAGTGTAAATAGTGTATATAGACATATTGTAAAAACATTGAAAATGAAGTGTTTTAATTTAGAACAAAGGAGTATTTTGGAAATGTTAGTTGAGAGTGAAGAAGAAAGTAATACAATTTCTGATATTGATAGTAACTTGGAACATATTTCTTTGATAAAATATTTGTAGATTTTGTAAAAAAAAACTCAATAATTCATTGGCAGATTATTAGTGACCATATCAATCATACTCAACACTGCGTCTATAGTTGATTTGCCCTTTCTGAATCCAAATTGGTACTCAGAGAGCTGGTTCTGTTTATTTAAAAAATGTAACATTCATTTTAGGAAAGTTTTTCAATATTGAGCAAAATATTTGAAAAACTTTTCCTAACAAGAATGTAAAATTTTTTGAATAAACACAACCTGCTTTCTGAGTACCACTTTGGATTCAGAAAGGGCAAATCAACTATAGATGTAGTGGTGAGTCTGAGTGATATGGTTGTGGAGGGATTAGAATGTTGTGAATCCACCCTTGGTGTTTTTCTAGACTTACCAAAAGCTTATGACTGTGTTGATTATAAGGTACTGCTGGATTGGAATCCCAGGGTATTCGAGGTGTCCCCCTTGTCTGGCTTGGTTCATATGTTAGCCAAAGAACTCAATTAGTTCAAATCTCCAATCTTTCTTCTAAATTAATCAATCTGTGTTATGGTGTCCCTCAGGGATCAATTCTCAGCCCAGTCCTGTTATTAGTTTATGTCAATGACATTAGAGCATCACTGCAACAGGAGAAAATCGTACAGTATGCAGACGATACAACCCTGTGTTTTAGACAACTCACGGGATCTTGTAGAACAACAAGTATTTTTAGAACTGAATAAATGCATTCAACATTTCAAGAGACTCAATCTAAAAACAAATATTTCAAAATCAAACTTTTTAATTTTTCCTTACATTCTTGTGGCCTAAAATGGAGCCCCAATGTAATGTTTTATTTATTTTATTTATTCATAAGACGCCGATCGTCAAGATATGGGCGAATATGGATTTCGAATGAATGTGACGAGTGTAGATGAGCGAATGTGGTCATTGTTACAAACTAAGGCCGACTATTCCTCAGAAAGTGTCATTAATTAATAGCCCAATGACAAATGAACAGCCGGTGATTATCAGCTGATCCTTCTCAAAATATATTGACTCTGATTGGGATCGAACTGAGAACCTTTAGCATATGAAGCTGGGATTGAACCAACTACGCTACCGACCAATGTTGAAAGACACTATACTAGAAGAAGTTCACATGTTGAAATTCGTTGGATATTTCTTATGAAAATGTTCGACTTTTTTTCACACACACACGCACGCACGCACGCACGCACGCACGCACGCACGCACGCACACACGCACACACGCACACACGCGCGCACGCACGCACGCACGCACGCACGCACGCACGCACGCACGCACGCACGCACGCACGCACGCACGCACGCACGCACGCACGCACGCACGCACGCACGCACGCACGCACGCACGCACGCACGCACGCACGCACGCACGCACGCACGCACGCACGCACGCACGCACGCACGCACGCACGCACGCACGCACGCACGCACGCACGCACGCACGCACGCACGCACGCACGCACGCACGCACGCACGCACGCACGCACGCACGCACGCACGCACGCACGCACGCACGCACACACACACACACACACACACACACACACACACACACACACACACACACACACACACACACACACACACACACACACACACACACACACACACACACACACACACACACACACACACACACACACACACACACACACACACACACACACACACACACACACACACACACACACACACACACACACACACACACACACACACACACACACACACACACACACACACACACACACACACACACACACACACACACACACACACACACACACACACACACACACACACACACACACACACACACACACACACACACACACACACACACACACACACACACACTTCATCCACTTAGAGCAGCCAGATACATCCAGACCGAAGTGGTCAGGGTCTCTGTGTCAAAACACGTACAGTGTTATTGACCCACCCGCCGACCCACACATGTACAGTGTTACTGACCCACCTGCCCACTCATACAGGTACAGTGTTATTGACCCACCCACTCGCCCATACACGTACTGTATGTGTGTACGTGGGTGGGTGGGTCAATACCACTGTACGCGTACGGGTGGGCGGGTGGGTCAATACCACTGTATGTGTATAGGTGGGCGGGTGTGTCAATACTATTGTACGTGTATGGGTGGGTGGGTCAATACCACTGAACGTGTATGTGTGGTTGGGAGCCACTTAACAACTGTATTGTACCTAACGTTGTATACTGATATTGACCCACCCGCCAGTATATTAATTCACCAGTCAGGTGAATTAGTATGTCTCTTGAGATGAGGATTCTTGGTGAAGAAATTACGGAAATGTGAGAGGGATGAGATGTAGGAGCGTAAAGTTGAGTTTTGACAATGCAAATTGACATTCGAAGATTGTTTGAGAATAGGTTTTTGCTAAGTTCGAAAGCAAACTTAGTTCCTTCAATTTTTTAAGAAAAAGGCCAGGGATTATTCCTCTAAATACGATAATTAATCCCACCACCTTTATTCCCTTGAGAGAGCATTTCTCCTTGATGAAAGGGATTGTTACCGAATAATGTTCTTTTTCCTCGTATACTTGCTCCAAGTGATGAAAGTACCTGGATCAAGGGTTGACATGGAATGTCCATACTGACGTGGTGTGCGCTAAATTAACATCAGCCATATTTGTTTTGAGGTCTTTGGCCAGATACTACCCTATTCAGGTCCTATTGATGGCGTATTTATTATGGCTTGATATACCCTCACTTAGCTTATGACTTCGTGTTATGGGGATCCTGTACGAATAATCAATTTCTTAGATTGTTCAGGCTACAGAAAAAGCCAATACGAGTAATCAAAAAAGTCAACTTCAGAGACTCTTGCTAGCCAATTTTTTAAAAATTTGAAGATCTTAACGTTACCCTGTCTCTACATTCTTGAAACAACAACTTTTTCATCTCTAAATGCTCCTTGACTCAGGGGCGAGACATACACGAATATAACACAAGAGGCAGGGACAACTACAGGATTGGGAGACACAGAACAGTAACGTTTGAGCACTTGCCCTCGGAAGCAGGTGTTCATCTTTACAACAGACTGCCCAATTCTATGAAAATGGCCACAACTCCGAAAGGCTTTTTAGCCTGTCATGCATTTTATGCTGTGGACGAGTTTTTTTCAAACCATATATGTAGTTGGTAAGCTGACACCGGTGCTGGAAGTGGGATTAATTGGAAGAGTGAATGTTTTCTAAATCTGTATGTATGAATGAATTTTGTAGAGTGATTGAAACAAAATTATAGTTATTTTAAAACCATTCTGACTTTTGAAATGCATTTATATATGTACTTACTGCAATAAAACGGATTTGATTTGATTAGTGAACGTTTTTTTAACTTGTAGTATTTTGTTAATATTTAATAATACAATTTGACCAACCACAATCAACCATTATGCATTACTACTTTATTTAAACATTTGTCCAATAAACCTATGTTTATACCCTTATAAATTGTTTTTATTACTTTTCTCAAACCCATAATAAAGTAATTTATTTTATATTTACTGCCTAAGTATTTTTTTAAATATTTTTTATAAATACAATATAACATATTACGAAAATTACATTCTACAGCAATTCTAGTTCATAAGAATTTAAAACTTAATCTAATACCTAAAAATTCATTTTAGGTTTTCTAAAAGAAACCATTTAAAAGCACTATATTTTAAAAAAAGAAACAAATTAAAATATTTGTATGTACAAAATAAAAACCAAAATGGGGTGGAAAAGACCCCACATGTGTTTGTGCTACAAAAAATCATGCGTATGCCAGAGGGTTAATAATTATAGTCTCATTTTTGAACTTCTATTATACAAAAATGTGTAAAGATGACCCCAATCTGATGAATTTAAAAGAAATTAGTAATGTAATATAGTAAGTAAAAGTGAATATATATATATATATTTACTGAACTTAACATAAATTGTCTCAGAAATAAATTCTCTACTATTAAGTAATGCATATCTTATGTATTTGCTTAGATATGAGATGCCGACACAACTTTGTGCGTATTTTTAGGCGAATATGAATGATACATGAGTGTAGGATGAATGTGGATGACCTGTGTAGTCTGCTTACTAACTGAGTTTGACTGTTCCTCAGAGTCATTTATTAATTGACCAATAGCCAGGTCAACTAAGGTACCTACAGGCTTTACATGGAATCCGAACCACATAGTGTTGGTCTGGTTTTCAGCTACTGTAATTGACAAGCCTGATACTCAGTTCTCTCCCCTATACAACAGGACAGCCCAGACTTCTAAAGTGGTGTTTATGTCGATGGCAACCATTGAGCGGATATCATGTCAATATTAAGAGGACCGATTATAGAACCTATCGCCTAAAATCTCCATAGCACTTTGTCCCTAAATAGCTGGGTTAGAGCACTGCGCTACCACTGTTATCCATTTATCAAAGTTATTTTGCATAAAACGTAAAAAACTGGTTTTAATGAACAAATATACAACAACAGATTATTGTATCCTAAATTACTCAACAACTACTATATGTATAGTTCTGAAATAAAGTTTAGTAGATTTTCCAGGTAAAAATACATGGAATACAACCATGTTTTACCTAATTTACCTTTTTTAAAAAGTTTAGTATGGCTTTAACCACTCTTTGCCCAGGAATCATGCTAAAATCTTTCACTAGCTGTAACTTGCTGACAAAGCGTTTTCCGACCTACATATATGTTCCCGATGGTCTGTGGATTTTAATATTTTAACATATGATGTTGTAATTAATTATTATCATGTGTTTTATTCTTGCTTTTGTTTACTTTTGTTGTTGTGATGTTCAGTTTTGAGAAATAAAAGTGAGTTTCAATGTCTTTAAGAATTTAAATATTATTCTGATTTCTACAAAACTATAATTAACTTTCTCATACCAAAAGGTAAGGTCCTCCGTACGAATCATGGTCCGACCGGGCCTGGATAACCAGAACTATGGAAAAGTAAGACAAATGTTTCTATAAACCTCTGAGTCAATATAATTACCTCTTTATCTACCTCAATCCTCAAACAAACTCTACCTCAATAATTTCAACTTTTCTCAATCTCAATCTTTTTTTACCTCTCTAAACTTGTATTTTTTGTATATGTTTAACTTTTTACAATGAAACCTCAAACTTTTGCTCGATTGACAAACCTCATTAAAGCTAGGCTGAATAAAATTCATGACTGTTTTGAAAATCTGTCTGAGGACCTCTTGAAACACTTGAACATCAAGATTCTTGTATACCAGGCAGAGGTTACACTCAAACAAATTGAATTTGACGAAAACATGAAAAAATTGTTAGATTCAAACGATGATTTTGATGAACAAAATGTCATTGACAAACAGGATGAAATTAATGAACTTTGTGTCACTATTCAAAGTAAAATTAAAATTCTTTTAAATATTAATGATGATATCCAGTCAGAAGCAAGTAATGTAGCAAGTAACGAAACTATTCAAGGACAATTTTCCACGTCGGTGATACGTTTACCTAAAATAGAATTGAAGCATTTTAGTGGAGACCCTCACACCTGGATTGCTTTTATCAACCTGTTTGACGCAACTATAAACTCAAACTCATCACTGTCCCCTGTTGTGAAAATTCAGTATTTACTTGGTACATTATCAGGTGAAGCTCTTAATTTAATCAAATCGTTACCAATCTCAGAAGGTAATTACTTCATAGCTTACAAGACGTTACGTGAACATTATCATTCAGTGCGTAGACTCTCCTCTGTGCATTTAAACAAGATAATAGATCTCCCCAATATCAATCTCTTTCCTGTTAAGAACCTAAGACATTTTCTAAATGCATTTCAAGAAAACACTCAAGCCTTAAAAGTATTGGACTGTGATATTGTTGAGAAAAATCCTTTGTTAGCTTCTATGCTTTTACGGAAGTTTGACACCAAACTGCTACATAAATTTGAAAACTCAAAAGGAAACTCTCAAACTCTTCCTACTGTAACAGAAATCATCACGTTCCTATCTGACTACTGTACTCATGCAGAAGACGCTTTCTTGCATTCTTCTAACAACAAAAATAACTCCTCTCATTGGACCCCTAAGTTTTTAAATGAAAAGTTTCAACCTCGACCTATCTCTCTCGTGTCTGCCTCAGAACCTTTAGAGTTTACTTGTTTTGTTTGCTCAAAAGACGGACACAAAGTTTATTCTTGTCCAATGTTTAAGAGTAAATCTCCCCAAGAACGGCATCATATTGTTAAAACACAACATCGATGTTTCTCTTGTCTTGGAAATCAGACAATTGATTGTAAGTCCAAGAACTCTTGCTTCAAATGTCACAAGAAGCACCATACTTTATTACACTCAGATTCCTCATCCTCTCAATCTCAAATAAGTTCTCCTAATAAAGAACCCACTACACACTCTTCTCAACCTCCAGATAAACAAAATAAGTTTGCTGGTATTTCCACTAACTCAACCTCCAATTATTCTCAACCTCTAAATAATTCTACAGTTTTGTTATCTACAATTCTTGTAAAACTTGTAACTAAACAAGGTAATGTACATGTTTTCCGAGCACTGATTGACTCTTGCAGTCAATGTGACTTTATGACCGAACGAGCTGCTCAGCTGCTAGGTATTCAACGTCAAAAATCAACCCTTCATGTCAATGGTATATCTCAATCTCTCGCTACTACCAAAGGAATGGGACGTGTTGACATTGAAACTCTCCAAGGTGATAAAATTTCGGAAAATCACCCCATGTTGATTTTGGATAAAATTACCTCGGACATGCCCAAATATCATCTTCATTCAGATTTACTAGAACTTGTTAAACCTTTTGTTTTGGCTGATCCCACTTTCCACCGTCCTGGTCCCATTGATGTTCTATTAGGTGGTGGTCTTTTTCCTTTCATTTTTACTGGGGAAAAAGTAAATCTTGGAACTAATATGCCTTTCATAATGAATACGGTGTTTGGTTACACTCTCATAGGCCATGCTCCTTGCAATGATGGTTCTTCTCAAAACCAGATTTCCTCTCATCGCACAACTCTACTAACTGTCTCTGATTTTGATCTTCACTCTGCCATACAACAATTCTGGCAACAAGAGGAACCCCCCACATATTCCAAACAAACTTATGAAGACACCTTATGCGAAGAACACTTTATTAAGACACATTCTAGAGACGTATCTGGTAGGTATTGCGTTCGTCTACCTTTCAAACCTAACCATCCTCCAATAGGTGATTCGACATTCTCAGCTAAAAATAGATTTTTAGGACTTGAAAAAAGATTCACTACTCAACCTAAATTCAAGGAAGCCTATGTCAAGTTTATGGACGAATATTCAGAAGTCGGACATATGAGACCTTGTGATTCAGTTCCGGATGAAAACTATTTTCTCCCCCATCATGGTGTCATAAAAGAATCAAGCTCAACCACAAAACTGAGGACTGTCTTTGACACTTCATGCAAAACCTCAAACGGTGTTTCACTAAATGATATTCTCCTCACAGGATCAAAATTACAGGTGAATTTATTTGACGTACTATTTCACTTCCGACGTCATAATGTGGTTTTCACTTGTGACATACGACAAATGTATAGGCAAATTCGCATTCATCCTGACGATCAAAAATATCAAATGATATTTTGGCGCAACGATTCTGCTCTATCCCTCCGAACATTTTTCTTGGAAACTGTGACTTTAGGGATGAACTGTTCCCCTTTCCTCGCCTTGCGATCTCTTCGTCAACTTGCTCAAGACGAACAGGAATTCTATCCTGAAGCTGCCTCAGTTCTACTAAACCACACTTATGTGGATGATGTAATCGCTGGCCATGAAGATGAGGGAAAAGCACAACATTTGCAAACTCAACTGATCAACTTACTCCAAAAGGGTGGTTTCGAACTTAAAAAATGGACTTCTAACTGTCCAAACCTCTTGGGTCATTTTCCTTCCAATCACCATGAGGTTCCGAAGTTTTTGGAATCGTCTGATCAACCTTTCTTTAGTATCTTAGGTCTACATTGGTCATCTAAACTTGATTTTTTCTCCTTTAATCTCCATATAGATAATACCCCTGCTAACACTAAAAAAACTATCCTCACCCTGATCGCAAAAATTAGCTATGACCCTTGTGGATTCCTGTCCCCAGTCATAATGTGGGCAAAACTATTCATGCAGCTATTATGGGCTAAAGGTTTTACTTGGGATGAACCCCTCCCTCATGACATAGTCGAGTCATGGAATTCGTTTGTCACTCAACTCCCTAGTATGTCAGAAGTAAAAATACCCAGACCATTAGAAATTAACAATTCCAAAGTTATTCAATTACATGGGTTTTTGGACGCTTCTGAAGGTGGTTACAGTGCAGTGGTATATTTACGAAGTTCTTCTGAAATAGAGCCTACTCAAATAAGACAACTCATTTCAAAAACCCGTGTAGCACCACTAAAAAAAATCTCATTACCACGACTTGAATTGTGTGGTAGTCATCTCTTGGCAAAACTGATGACCCATTGTCTCTCTTTGTTGATGCCACACTACACTATTAGTCAGACATATGCTTGGACTGATTCAACAATCGTCTTAAGTTGGATTCAAACTCCCCCTTACAGGTTGAAATCCTATGTTGCTAATCGGGTGGCTGAGATTCAAGAACAGGTCCCAGATCATTTATGGCATCATGTGAACACACAATTTAACCCAGCAGATTGTGCCTCTAGAGCAGCGGTTCCCAAACTGTGGTACGCGTACCCCTTGGGGGTACGTGAGGCATTGTTAAGGGGTACGTCACGCTAGCCGATACGGCGCGCCAGATAATGCGAGGGAATTTTCAAGTTGCGGGAAAAGCGAGGGAATTTAGTAGTGGTCACATCACTGACGCGCTGCTTCAGCCTCACACGTGCCACTAGTGCAAAAGGGTGTGTTTACAAAGGTTAGTCATTCTTTTACATACTGTATTTTATTTTATTATTAACTTGAAAGTTTAAGTTGTATGTTAGTGTTTTATCTAATAATGGATAAGTGGTTAAGTCAGTCTTCAAGCTTTCAGAAAAAGTCGAGATTTCAACACCACATGAAGAAGGTAATATTAATAATTGTCAGGTTTCTGATTTTTCTTTACCGAAACGTAAATGTTCTCCTGTGCCTTCTGCAACGCCATTAGCGCAACCAACTTGCTCAGATAAATCGAAAAGGCGGAAGTACGATGTTAGCTACTTGGCTTATGGATTTACATATAACGATGTCCATGACAATGAAATTAGGCCTCAATGTGTAATTTGTTTGGAAACACTTTCTCACCATTCCATGAAACCATCTCTTTTGAAGCGACATTTCCAAACGAAGCATGATAGTTACAAAGATAAACCATTGGATTTTTTCAAACGTAAGGAATCTGTACTGAAATGTAGCAAGAAAACTATCAGTTCTTTCACCAGTTTAAATTTAAAAGCTGTTGAAGCTTCTTACAAAGTTAGTCTTAGAATCCCCCAAGAAAGCAAACCACACACTATTGGGGAAACATTAATTCTTCCAGCAGTTAAAGATATTGTGTCAACTATGTTAGGAGAAAAAGAAGTTAAACAGATTGATTCAATTTCGCTTTCTAACAATACAGTTTCAAGAAGAATAAGTGAAATGGCTGCTAATGTAAAGGCAATATTACTCAATAAGATAAAAAAAAGTAATTATTTTGCCATTCAAATTGACGAAACAACAGACATAACTAACATGGCTCAACTAATATGTTTTGTTAGGTATGAAGATGGAAATACTGTCGGAGAAGACATGTTGTTTTGCCAAAACTTACCTTCACATACAACTGCAGTCGAGATAGTTGGAAAATTAGACGGCTTCATTAAAGAAAACGAGCTGAATTGGGAAAAATGTGTTGGAATTTGCACAGATGGGGCAAATTCAATGGCTGGGGTTCATAAGGGAGTTGTGACTCAGGTACAAAAACTAAGCCCAAAAGCTAAATTTACTCATTGTAGTCTTCATCGAGAAGCCTTGGTTACTAAAAGATGTCCACAGGAGCTGAAAGCTGTATTAAATGAGACTGTAAAGACAGTAAATTTCATCAAAGCCAGAGCACTAAACTCACGTCTTTTCCACAACTTGTGTGATGATATGGATAGTATTCACAAACAACTACTTCTACACACAGAAGTAAGGTGGTTGTCAAGAGGAAGAGTGATATCTCGAGTCTTTGAACTTCGACATGAAATATTAATTTTTTTATCTGACACAGACTTTCAGTACCGTGATCGTTTTTCAGATGAGTTGTGGTTGAGCCGATTGGCCTATTTGGCAGACATATTCAGTATGTTAAATGACGTAAACAGGAAATTACAAGGAAGCAGTATTACCCCATTTCAAGTTATGGACAAAATCAATAGTTTGAAACTAAAACTAAGCTTTGCAGAAGGGGAAGCGAAGAAAAATAAAATCTCTCTGTTCCCCTGTCTTGAATCTTTTATAAAAGAAAACGAACTTTTCCTGTGTCAAGCCATTTTGAATGACATATATGATCATTGTAGCTCTCTCCATGCTAACTTTAGCAAATACTTTCAAGAAGACTTGACATCATATTCATGGATTAAAAATCCTTTTGCTGACATTGATAAAATTGTTCAAGATAGTTTTCCTCTGAAACTCAAAAACGAACTTTTTGAATTAAACTGTGAGTCAGATTTAAAAGAAGAATTTAAGAAAACCACACTTATTGACTTTTGGATTCAACGACGCTCAGGCACAGAGTATGGTGGTATTGCTGACAAAGCTGTTGAGTTCTTACTCCCATTCCGAACTTCATATCTGTGTGAAACGGGATTCTCCCACCTTATTTATATAAAAAATAAATACAGAAACAGAATGAATACGGTGGAACATGATCTCAGACTCAAGTTAAGCCCAATTTTGCCGGACATAACCAGTTTAAGCCGTTCCATTCAAGCTCATCCCTCACACTGAAATATTGTATTGGTATTGTACACGAATACATTTTTGTGGCATTCATATTTCTGTAAATTGTTTAGAATAATTAAATATGTATTATTAACTTTGTCGTGTTTTATTATTCTAACAAACATAACAATTTTTAACATTTTATTAAAATTATTTTTGAAATATTTTAAAAAATAATACAGTACTACAATAAACTTAAATTATTTGTAATTTCAATTTAATGAGTTATAAGTGTGATTTTATATAAGTTGATTTTATATTTTAAGTGTGTTGATAAATAGAATGATATAAAAATTGAGAATATTTAAAAAATACAAACACACAAATGATATGCATACAATTTTTTTTATTTAATTTATAATATTATATTTTTATAATTAATTGTTATAACATCCATCTTTTTTTTATAACAGCTAAAGGCTTTAACTTTATTGTTTACTTTGTAGTATAATAAGTTAGCATACACAACAAGCGTGTACGTACGTACACCATAATCTATATACAGTAGTTTGGAGTAGGGGTACAATATATTATGTATGGTTATTAAGGGGTACGCCATCAGAAAAGTTTGGGAATCTCTGCTCTAGAGGATTAATGCCACAAGATCTCAAAGATCACCCTCTTTGGTGGGGAGGACCTCAGTGGTTGCAAGAACATGTCTCTTGTTGGCCAATAAGTTCCTTCACACCCATTAAAGAAGAGAACTTAGAAGAAGTAAAACCTCAAGGATCAACGGTATTGACTATCACTAAACCTGAACCCCTTGTAATTTTTAAACGATTTTCCTCTTGGAACAAACTCGTCAGAGTGTTTTCTTATGTATACCGTTTCTTTAATGTCAAAATAGTACCTAAATCAGGTCCTTTATCAGTGGATGAACTTAAGAAAACTTCTTTGAAAATTTTTCAATTAATTCAATCTGAAGTTTTCCCTGGAGAAATTATTATGAATTATTATGAAAAAGGGAAACCCTTGCTCTAACCAAATCCAAAGACTATCACCATTCCTCGATGAAAGTGGAATAATCAGAGTAGGAGGAAGAATCAGCAACTCACATCTTGATTACGATGTTAAACATCCTGTAATACTACCAAAAAATCACCATATTGTCAATTTATTAATAGATCATTACCACTTAAAGTATTTGCATGCCTCTCCTCAACTTTTACATTCCATACTGGCCCAACATGTATGGATTTTAGCAGCTCAAAGCTTGATTCGATCAAGAGTTTTTAAATGTGTCAAATGTTTTAGAACAAAACCTAAAACCAAGACTCCACTAATGGGAGATCTTCCAGAATCTCGAATTATTCCTTCACAACCCTTTTTGAACTCTGAAGTGGATTTTTGTGGCCCGTTCACTGCCAAAGCTCATAACCTCAGATCCTTACGTCTCTTCAAACTCTACATATGCATATTTGTATGTTTTAATACAAAGGCTGTGCACTTTGAAACGGTCTCTGAATTGTCTTCTACTGCCTTTATTTCAGCATTGACTAGATTTATTTCAAGACGTGGTTTGTGTCAAAATATCTATTGTGACAACGGAACTAATTTTGTGGGCGCAAACAAAATCCTAAAATCAGTGGTCAACTCATTTCTGAATAACCAAGATAACAAACGAAGAATTTCAGAATTTTCTATTCAAAATTCAATACAATTGCACTTCAATCCCCCCTTAGCTCCTCACCAAGGAGGGCTATGGGAGGCTGCTGTCAAAAGTATGAAATACCATCTTCGAAGAGTTGTAGGAGACACTGTTTTAACAATTGAAGACTACAACACAATCGTTGCAAAAATTGAAGCTGTTCTGAATTCCCGACCACTAATTCCTCTTTCATCTGACCCTTCCGATATCTCAGCTTTAACCCCTGGACATTTTTTAATTGGAGCCCCTCTGATTTCAATACCTGAAAATGACTTGAACAAAACTCCCTTTAACAAACTCAAGAATTGGCAAGTTACAAAAAATTACCAAAGACATTTGGCATTGTTGGTGTCGGGATTACCTCCATACTTTACAGGAGCGGCAAAAATGGAAAAAAAAAAAAACACAAAACTTGAAAATCGGGGATTTAGTTGTGATACAAGATCTCCTTACTCCACCACTCAATTGGCCATTGGCTCGAATTGTGAAAATCCATCCAGGTCCTGACAACATTGTTAGAGTAGTCGCCCTTCAAACTAAAAATGGAACGTTAAAAAGGCCTGTGATAAAGATTTTCCCCTTACCAATAGAAGACAACATTTGTTAAACCTGTCGGTTCAAGTGGCCCGGCATGTTCCCGATGGTCTGTGGATTTTAATATTTTAACATATGATGTTGTAATTAATTATTATCATGTGTTTTATTCTTGATTTTGTTTACTTTTGTTGTTGTGATGTTCAGTTTTGAGAAATAAAAGTGAGTTTCAATGTCTTTAAGAATTTAAATATTATTCTGATTTCTACAAAACTATAATTAACTTTCTCATACCAAAAGGTAAGGTCCTCCGTATGATTCAATATATATATATATATATATATATATATATATATATATATATATATATATATATATCAGACAATTTTACATTATTTTTATTAGTAAAAATATGTAGAATATGCTGTAGAAATAAAGGAAAACTTCACAAATGAATTTTCATGTTTTTCAAACGTCACAGTTGTTGATGTGTTAACATATTGTCACCAAATATTAATATTTTTTGAGATTACTTATTATATCTTGACTGACTCAGATTGATAACATAGGATTTTGTTTTAATTTACCTTTTTCAATGTATGTAATTTATTCAATCATTTTTAACTCTAATATTTCACTTTTATTAATCATAAATGTTGTTACATAATAAAAATAATGAAAAAAAATAATGAGGTATAAATGTAAGGATGAGTATTATTTTCAAAACTATCTCAACTAACAAATTTGGAATTTCTGCTGTTGTATGATATTCTTCATATAACTATTGTATGGTTTTTAAATAAAGATAAAAAACTGTATATTTTCATATAGTACAGTATATATAAAACATTTAAAATATGTTGGCTATGTAGATGCTTTGATATTTGTGCTGAATCTAATAAAACAAAGCAAAGTAAATATTTTTTCAGGGGCGAAATTTCATGAATTGTTCATATACTAAAATATAAACTTTATGTAACGTTTTGTATTTAGTTTACAATATTATATTGTTGTTCTCCATATTTTTACAGATATATACATATATAGTATAAACTATAACATTTATTTTTCTTTTTATTTATGGAAAAACTCTTATACAACAGCTAAAAAAATAGAGAAAGTATATATGTTTGGTTTTTTAAAGATAATTTCAGTTTACACATATATTACATTTAAATATTATAAATAATAAAATAATATACATGTTTTAATAAATATTATTTTTACTTATTTATTCTTAAGACACCGATTGTCAAGATATGGGCGAATATGGATTTCCAATGAGTGTGATGAGTGTAGATGAACAAGTGTAATCATTGTTACTATCTAAGTTCAACTTAGCTCAGAAAGGACTATTTATTAATAGCCCAATAGCCAGGGCAACTATGGGACCTACAGCTTTATGTGGAATCCAAACCACGTAGTGTTGGTCTGATTTTCAGCTAACTGACAAGTCTGACACTCAGTTGTCTTCCCTACACAAGATCCAGACACTGACTAACATCCAACATAGACATCCCAGACTTCTCTAGTAGTGTCCATGTCGATGGCAACCATTGAGCGGACGCCATGTTGGGATTAAGAGGACTGAGGTTGGAACCTATCGCCTATAATCTCCCAAACATTTTGTCCCCAAGTAGCTGGGTTACAGCATTGCGCATTTAATTATGAGAAGAAATATATATACAACAAGACACTCTACTGTATTATTTATATTTTTACTTATTTTTTAAAAACCATGCACAACACCTAAAAAAGGCCTGCCACTGAGGGAAAAATGACCTGCCACTAGTAGGGTTAAGAGTGTGGCCTTAAGGGGACAACGTTAGAGCTCTCAGCATTTGCCATCACACTATGTGAAAAGAGGTTAAGGCTCTATACTCTATTTCACGTTGAGAATGCAGTACGGTTCTTATGGACAAACACAGCGCTACTAGCCAGTTAAAAAATATAGAGCTCTGTCTGTCTGCCCACTGTCATATAGCTTCCTCACGGCTTTGCTCGGATATTATATTACAGTATTTTTGTTTAAAAAAACATATGTCTAAAATGTCTCATAAAATTTAATTAGGTATTAAAAGTGTAAAAATCAATCATCATTAGTTAAACATTTATTTAACCCTCCAGGTGCTGACATCGCGTAGCGCGATGTCAGCGCTCGCCGCTGTAGTGCTGACATCGCGTAGCGCGATGTTAGGTACGCGATCTATTTAAAACGCACTAGCGGCTTTAAACAACTGAATATTACAAAGTATGTTATATAGTATTGAAGTAGAAGAAACGCGGAACATATTTTACTCTATGGAATACATCTGCATCAAAACAGCCGATATACAACAATTGTTTAGAAGCGTATGTTTTGTTTTCAACACACACAAATCAGATGCTCAGTGTATTGCCGCTTGGTGTTTGTTTACATTGTAAGTTTGTTATTGTAATCTATTATTATTGTTTTATTTTGTGTTTTATTGTATTTTATCTTAAAAAATGAGTGAATTAAGTAGGTCTAGTGCAATAATAAATGTGTTAGACGAACTAAATGAACAATCAGACATTGAGAGTGAAGTTGACTCTGAGTAAATCATCTTGTCATTGCTCCAGAATGTAAATTTTTGTACATAAGATATATTTTTAATTAATTATTTTAGTTTTTTATTGATTGTCATTGTTATATTTTGTGAGCTGAAAACATTTTGAGTTGTAAAAGTGAAATAACACTACATGTTACAATGAAATGTGTAACTTGTCATGTATTAGTGATTTTTTACATAGGACAATTTTCCATTTTTTACTCTAACTGAATGTGTCTAAGAAGATAACCTATAACATGTATATTTTTTTGTGTTTATTATTAAGTTTTCTACAATATGTCTATCTTGGATTTTCATTTTATGTCTTTTGTGAACTGATACATGAACTAAAATTAAAAAAATTGAAAAAAGATTTTCTTCTTTGTAAAGAATAACAACCAGCAATAGTTTACCATGAAAAGATAAGTCCTGTATAAGTATATTTTCTTATTCTATGGTTTTTTCTGGAAATAATGATATGTAATATGTACCATTTTCATTAGGTTTACAGTATTTAAAAAAATATTTTATATACAGTTGCAAACATGATGAAAAACGCCTAGCACTTAAGAAAGTTCAACCCAGCACCTGGAGGGTTAAAGAACTAACAAATTATTAACTATAAGAGTCTATAGATATTTTCGTATATGTTTATTCATTTACAAGAAAAATTTTACTGATACAAGGAGAGATATAGTACAATAGAAAATAAATTATCAAGTATAATGCTGTAAATTAATGTCTACTTGAAGGAATCAAGTTTTAATTAGCCTATTCCAGAAAAAAAATGAACGTTTATTTATTGGTACAACCCATGTTTGTACCTAAATTAACAAGCGTTGAAATTATTTATTGATTTAATACAATTACGATTGTATATAATAATTTATGTTAGGTTATTAGACGTATTTTATAACAATATTCAAGAAATGTATGAATTGTGTCACAATAAATAATTAATTATTTTTAGTAAAAATAAGCTTTCAAACAAATAAAAACCAGCTTAGTGTGTGTGTCCTATATTATCTCTAATCCATCAATACCTCAATTGAGGACAAGGCGAGTGGTTTGGGCCTTTCCCTCCTTTCACCTTATCTGTTGATGCAAAGGAATAAACAAACATCCCCCAAGAAGGAAATACAAGCCTACATTCACTGTTGGAAGGAGGTTTGTGTTTATTGCTTGTGTTTTTCTGAGTGTCTTGAAAAAGTAATGGAGTGAATTCAGTAATTATAATTTTAGTAATTCATTGTGGTCTTTAACAATGGAAAAGAAAGCCAAAGGAAAAATAATTAAAAGTGGCGAGAGGAAAACAGTGATAAATATATATAAGTATTTAGAAAAGTGTTACCCGGAAAAAAATTTCACTTTATATGTAAAAAAAAAAATAAAAAACCAGTGAGGCTACCTTAATTAATGAAAGAACTAGGATTGAAGAATTATAAATTAAGGAGATTGTGGACAGATTGTCACGCAAAAAAAATCTCAAAAAAAAATATAAAACAAAATTACAGTTAAATTTTTATCTGAATTTTGACTATGTTTTTATCAAAATAATAATAATAATAAAAAAAAAAAATAAATAAATAAAAAAAAAAAACACTGCCTCCTGAGGAGATATGTTGATAATACTTAACTAATTTCAAATTCCTTGTATGCTTAAATGAACAAACTAAACAAAAATATTGTATTTATAAATATATTCAAAGAGAGTTAATAAACAGCAATTAAGTTAAGATCAACAACTTACTAAACTTTTGGAACGGGTGGGTTACTAAAAATTAAATGTGACACTTATTTATATATGTGACACATCGATGCACTTTCTTCTTGGGCCGTGAAACATGGATTGAAGCTTAATGAACAAAAGACACAAGCAATTGTCTTTGGACACCCAAGACTAATTTCTAAAGTTAATATTGACACATTTCCTAAGCTTCAACTAAATAACTCTACTTTAGATTATTGTGACAAAGTAAAGAATCTTGGTCTTGTCATGGGTAGGACTTTGAATTGGACTGATCAGATTATGACTACGTGCAATCGAGTGTTTGCTGGCATTCACTGCTTGAAACGCTATGCATCTTTTCTTCCATTTAACGTTAAAGTGATGCTGGTCAAGACACTTGTTTTGCCTCATTTTAATTATTGTGACATCGTAACTAGTGACATGACTGTTAAGCTCTCGGACAAGCTTCAACGTGCGCAGAACTATTGTATAAAATTTATTTTCAATCTGCGGTGTTATGATCACGTTACGCCATTCTTCAAAGAACTGTCTATTCTGAAGCTTAAACAGCTTCGTGAGTATCATTTACTATTACTGATTCACAAGATTTTAAAAACAAAAAATCCCAGTTACTTGTCCGAGCGTTTCAGGTTCATGAACGAAATACTGTAAGTTCTAGAAATACTCGTCAGGGGGCATCAATATTATCAGTCCCTGTACATCGTACTACTTTATATAACAAATCTTTCACTGTAACAGCTTGTCGCCTATGGAATGCGCTCCCTGACAGCATCAAAATAATCGAAGGTTACCCTCGTTACGGGGTGGAAGTTAAAGGTCATTTGATGCGGGATCTGTAGTGGCGGTGGGCTGGTGGTTTGCAGGGGCTACACTATGTGGGGTGCGAGTAAGGTATGAATGGGTGAGTTTCTTTAAAGCGTTTTTTTTCTTTCTTTCTTTTGAATTTACTATTAAATTTGAATAGTTATTGCCAATTTCTTTTGTATTGATTAGCTTTATTAGATTAGTTAATCTTTTAATTTTTGTTTATTTTTACATAAAATTGTTTTATATTGCATTACGTAGAGTTTAATATGATTTTATGTTATCTATTTCAAGTTGTATTATTTATCTGAGGTTAAGTAGTAGAGAGGACTCTATAGTCCTAACTTCGCCTCCAATAAAGCCATTTTTCATTTCATTTCATTTATATACTATAAAACACCTACTGTATTGTAAATGATTTGACGTCCTGTTAAAATAACTGAAAACAATAACTGGCTTTATGCCTGTAATTTTCATTGCCTAATATTATAAATTCAACTTTAAGCAACATATTTTTAGCATTATAAGTTTTATATAAAAATAAATAATATTTCTCCTGGATTCATATTTTAGCACCGATGGAATTGTGGATGGTTCAGAGTGAGACCAACACAATGACAACTACGTGCGCCGCACAGACATGTTCTTTGTCACTTATTATCGACTAAACTATGCATATTGGTGAAAAAAGTTATAAATAAAAAATATAGTACCAGTTTTTATCTACAACTTTCCTGCTGACGAAACTAATTTTTATTTCTATTATATTATTACAAATTAGTTTTATGATATAATCAATTCATACTAACACAGTAAGCATTCGCTTCTTCGGTATAAAGTTTACACACCATTTAAAAATGTTCAATCAATATTTATTCACTTAAAATACAGTGTAATTGAATTGTGGCCTCTCAAAACTGAATCTTCAAGGGCTATACGTTTTAAAGCTTATTGTAATTTTTTAAAATTATTAACTTATTGCTTTTCTTTTATATCTTTAATAACAGGCAATAAATATTTTTCCAACCATTTCCATGCGAAAATTTGATTTTATGATTACTTTTTATCAGCGAGCCAATATTTTTATATAGTGCTGTACCTCAAAAACTCCCATTTGATTATCATTTCTTATGGGCTTACCATACTGCATTCTTAATATGAAATAGAGTTTAGTTTTCTCATAGCAGGTAGGTTTTTTTTACATAGCATGTACACTTTTTATTTACATAGCTACACTCTAAGTATAAACACACTTTGGTAGTACCTGCAATAAAGGTGAGTTTTAATCAATTTAATTAATGTTACTAGTTATAAATGTTGTTTTACATTAAAAATAATACAATACAAAATAAAGTAATCCTTTTATTTAGTGCCTTTTAAAGTTCAATTTCTAAACAATAAATAACAAAGTATAATAACATGAAAAGTATTGTCTTACTTAATTAAATATTTAGTTATTAATTGTTAGATTACCAATATCTTAAACAAAAAATATGAAACACTGATGCAATATGAAAAATAAATTTATTAAGGTATTTAAAGATATAATTAAGTTAACTATCTTTACAAAAACACAGCCATAAAATTAAATAAGTTCTAAGAATACTTTTATAACAGTTACTAACAATAAAAGTTAAACTAAAATAAATGCAATAAAACAACAAACGAAAGAATGAAAGCTATATCGATTGATATAAATATATTTAACTTGAGGTTTAATTGGAATGTTTTATAACAATAAGAAAAACAAAATTTATATCTTACTATTTTGTAAAGCATTTGAGTATACTAGAAATATAACTTTAAACATTCATCAATTATATAAATCGAATTTGTACATGAACAAAACATGTTCCCACATACATAAAATAGCTAATGTAAATAATATTGAAAACAGTCAAAGTTTAACTCTAGAATACTACTGTAGCGTTCAACAGACTAATTGAAAAGTATTTAGTATATTACGTATTATTTATTTAAAAGTTGTTTTAGACCTCCCTTAACTACTATATTTAAACCTGGAACCTTATTGACCATTTCCAATCCACATCTTGAAGAAAAAAAAGGGGAAAAAAATCGGGATTGCTCACCTTGAAATTGTCATTCTTTATGTTGTTTTGTCATCTAGCAGACAACACCTTAGTATTTATGTTTAGTACAGTTGTGTTGTGTGACTTGATGTAACCATTCTCAAACTAAATAAACTGAACCAAATATTGAATTAACATTACAAGCCTCTATAGAGTGGGAGAACAATATGGCTGTGTGGCTACTTCAAGACTGTTACAAGTGGGCTTGATGCAATTGTCATTCTTTATGTTGTTTTGTCATCTAGCAGACAACACCTTAGTATTTATGTTTAGTACAGTTGTATTGTGTGACTTGATGCAACCATTCTCAAACTACATAAACTGAACCAAATATTGAATTAACATTACAAGCCTCTATAGAGTGAGAGAACAATATGGCTGTGTGGCTACTTCAAGACTGTTACAAGTGGGCTTGATGAAATTGTCATTCTTTATGTTGTTTTGTCATCTAGCAGACAACACCTTAGTATTTATGTTTAGTACAGTTGTGTTGTGTGACTTGATGAAACCATTCTCAAACTAAATAAACTGAACCAAATATTGAATTAACATTACAAGCCTCTATAGAGTGGGAGAACAATATGGCTGTGTGGCTACTTCAAGACTGTTACAAGTGGGCTTGATGCAATTTTTCGTTGATGCTGCCTGAGTGTCATGTAGTCCTAAATGGATGGAAGAAATGATTTAAATAGGCCCACTTTGCTGATTATGAAAGAGTTATCTAAAGTTATCGTAAAGTTGAAAAAAATAATACCAGTCTCCTAAAGTTTGCAGTGCTATTTCAACCCTTATGGCTATTTAATCTTCATGAAAATGCTTTTGTTTTTCTATTTAAGCTATTAGGCATACTTGTATAAAATTTTCTTTTCCAGATTTTGGGAAGTTTGAAAATAAGTGATGAGTGAGTCAGTGAGTAAGTGACGGCTTTGACTTTTCAATATAGATATTTTGAATTACTAAACATTAGATTTTCAGACAAAACTTTTAGAAGTAACGTGAGGTTTAGACAACTTATAAAGAGTTTCAGTGCATGCCTGATTTGCATGTCAGAAGAAATAGTTTATTAACATTGCCACTTTACAGCACAGCTGATCACAAAGTAACATTAAGATACATACATTAAAATGAAACGTGAAAGCCTTCTGAAATATTATGTACGCCAACACAAACTTTTAAACATGAATTTAACAAAAACAATGTTAAATTCATTATTTCAAAATAGAGTTGTGAGTCTTTTCAAGGCTCAGGTTCCTATTAGTCTTGAAATGGGAATCAAGGTTTAATGGAATTATGATAGTTGTTTTATACAAATGGTTTTTTCAATATTAAGAACTTAAATAAATAAGCAAAATATAAATAAATATTGTAAATGCAACAGATCTAGTTACACTATTTTTTTTAAAGGAGAGGCCGTTCTCCTTCAAAAACAGAAGATTAATAACCATAACAAAACAGAAGAAATATTTTAATAGCCATACTGTCAGAAGTGAAAATATAGTTGCAACACAGTGTTATATATTTCATAAGAATTGCAGAAAAAGTTAATTTAAAAAAAAAAAAAAAATTTGAAGCAATCTTGCATAATGAATGAACAAAGACCTAGTTATATAAAACAAATGGCCTAAAGAATATTTCAATCAACACCAACAAATTAGGAGTTGAGTTGTGTGGGCATTACCATAATAAAGTATATATTTTGATGTCTGCAGGTATAATGATACAGAACCAAGCCAAATCTATATCTATAAAATCCAATGTATGTTTGTCTGTCCTTTATGCGCTACCAAACTGTCCAGCCGATCGCCATGAAACTTGGGGAAGTTGTTCTATATACCCCAGGGAAGGTTTCTGTCCTATTCCCGTTTCTTTAATCCCTCAGGGCTCCGTCCCTTGGACTTCTAAAGTTTCAATGTTAATCAAATAGTAGGATGCATGAAGGTATAATAAGTCAAATATAAAAAGAATATCAGCTGTGGGTTTTAAATATGTCAAAATTAAATTAAACTATGTGTTAATTTTTTAAACTGTTTATATTTTTATGTTTTGATTTCTTGTGAATCTATATTAATTGATTGATTTATTTGATTAACAGCTGTTAAATAAAAACAAATAGAATAAAATTGTGGTAGGCATATTTTCAAAATTAAAAATAATTGAGTACAGTAGTAAACTACACAAAACATCAGCTGTTGTAAATTGGATACTGTGTAAACTGAAAGGTAGCTGCACATTTCAATGATACAATCAAAACTCAACATTATGACCGGCGAAGTATTTATATATACATAAAACCACTGTAAGTGTATGGGTGGGTGGGTGGGTCAATACTAGTGTATGTTTATGGGTGGGTGGGTCAATACTGGCTCACCCGCCCTCCCACAAACGTACAGTGGTACTGACCCACCTGCCCACCCATACACGTACAGTGGTATTGACCAACCCGCCCACCCATACACGTACATTGGTATTGAAACATGGGGGTATAGACTCTCCCAAACAGATAAGTCTAAGTTGAACTTTAGCCTTATACAATTAAAATATCTTCAAAGCAAGGGATTAGAAAAATTTTGATAGTTTCAATGTTTCAATTTGTAGAGCTTACTAGCTTTAATTGATATAATATGGCTGTTTTCAATACTATAATTTTTGCAAAAGTCACAATAACAGTAATGTGAAACAATGACTGACTGAATATCGAAAAAGGGTATAAGAAGAGTATTACTGAACTTGACCCTGGATTGTGAGGGGCGACATAACTAATGCTGTTCACTTAACATTAATAAAACATGTTTATAATCAAGCAAACACTACAAAGTTGGTACCAATTGCCGTAGAATATTCTGTTGTATACATTTAAGATTTTTAATAATTTTTTTATGCAATTTTATAAATGTAGAAAATAAAATTAGAACATGCAACTTGAAACACCCACTCAATTCGCGCCCAGTGGAGGTCTGGAGGGAGTAAAATTGCCGATGTTTGTCATATGACTGAAAAATAACCAGAAGACAAGAAGTACTAAATATCAGTCTGCAGAGAATGAAAAACTCTATTCAAGAAAACAAATTTCATTGTTTTAGCTGTATTGGCTAATTTACAAAAAATGTTTTTGTATACCCTTGTGTTTTCGTGATTTCCCAAGAGAGGAGCAACATAATTTATGCTGTTCATAAAAGTTTAGCTAATAATTTATTTATTAAGATATAAACAATAAAAAAAATAGCTAGAAAGGCAGAGACTTGTCTTTTTGGGAGGAAGCACAGCCCGCCAACGCCATAGTGAATCTAGCCATTTTTGTTCATATGACGTAGTATGTTATTATATTGCGCAAAAACCTTATTTATGGCAGTACAGTAATAAATTGTTTATATTTCTATTCAGAAATATGTGTTCTACCAAGTGTTTGTGTTATAAAAATTCCCAAACATTATTTTATATTTTTTATAATGTTTACAATATGCACTATTTTCCAAGTGCTGCTTACAAAATTTGCGCATGCTGACTTATGGTGTTATAAGTTTTATACTTTTTGGAATATTTTCATATATTTTACATTTTCTTTTAGATCGATTGTACTAATACAATATATGTAGCAAAAAAAATAAAATATGTTACATAACCCGTATTTTTAGATTGTTATGTAATTTTTCACTGACATTTTTTGTTTCCGTGGTACAATTTTTACTTTTTTTTGTATATTTTCATAAATTTTACCTTTTTTATAGCTAATAGATTGTACCAATAAAGTACATGTAGCAACAAATTATAAAAAATTATATGTACCCCTTATTTTTAGATTGTTCTGTAATTTTTCACAGAAATTTTTCGTTCGTCCCCAAGAAACTAAAAATATAAAAATTTGGTTATGGGTACTATATGACTATTTTTCCTAAAAAACTTTTTCTTGTCTTTTCAATGGTGATTTTTTTGAGTTTTTGTATGTACTATTTGATTACCTACAATGATCATACTGTAACTTTGCATATTTTTAATTTTTGCGTTTTATGTAAACAAACACTTCCAAAAAAAACCTAGTAGTTTATCTAAAATGTAACGATACATTATTATATAGCACTAAATAATAAACAATTTAGCTATCTTGGAATTATTTACAAACATTTTTTAGTGCTCCTAAGGGGGGTTATCAGTTTTAATTTGCATACAAAATTTAAAACATTTGTTCAATATTTTTATGAAAGTAATTATTTACTAATTTTTTTTGTAAGTTTTGATGGTTGTATGTGAAAGTACAGTTCTTAAGAAGAAAAACGATATGATAACATTTACATTTGGAGTATATATAGTATTTTCTATGATTTTCACAAAAAGGTTTGCAAAGCACCAAAACTGGCACCAAAAATATTCGCACAGTTAAAAATAAACAGTGCTCACGATCTAGGGTTTAGTAGCATTCATGATTCTGTTGCAAAGAAGGATTAAAACAAGTGCAATAATTTCATGATCTCTGTTACCTAACTATATACAGGATGATTCAAGAAGTTATGAAAAAAAATTGTGGCTCATTCCACATGTAAAAATAAAGATATATAAACATGGGTTTGGAAATGCTTTGTTAAGCTACTTACGTCTAAGATTGCCCAGTCTAAGAAAGATTTTTGTCCAGAATTTGGTACTTTGGATTAAATAAGGGATTCTTGGAAAAGTAAATTAAGGTGCACATTTAATCGTTTCTTATGGTCTTTCTCAGTGCATGAAATATATTTCAGAGCTGTAAGAAGTAGTTTTGAGAAAACCAGGGACTACAGTATTGAACAAAATGGAGTGAAAACATTTTTTTCAATTTTGGGCTTTAAGAACTTTGATACTTAACCATTAAACAGATATAATTTGAACTAAAAGTTGCAGAAAATGTTATTCTGAACAAAACTGAGTATATAAAGTAAACAGAACGCAAACAAATGTTTGATTCAATTAATTTTTATTCAGAACAATGTAAAGTAAAAGTAACCGTACAAAGGTTCATCTAAACCTATTTAATAAATTAAGATAAATTTATAATTAAAATTAATTACTGTATTTAAATTACTAAATTAAATCAATCTAATTCAATTCCACAATCTAAGTCACAGTTCACACATGATGGTATTAACAATTTAAGAGTCCAACATTTATGAGCAGAAGTGAACCCTCATGCAACGTGAAAATCTGAGGCTTTAGCAAAACTTTCTCTAACAATCAAAAGCCATACATGGTGTAGCTTGGATTACACCAAACTAATGTTGATAAAGCAGTTTTAACCAATTGTAGTAAAAATTATTACAAATAACATTATTTTGAACAGTGCATTACACAGCTGATTAGTCCTTACTGGTCATTACTGGTGTTATTGTTTATCATGATAATTAAAAATATATTGAATTTTATTATTATTATGTAGTTGTTTTAGGATACTTATAAATTATATTTAGTGTTTGGAGATTTTAATATGTGGGTAAAATTTTTGAATAGGTAAAATTTTTGGAAATAATACTGGTTAAATTACCTTTTTTTTCCTGTCAACAGTTCTTCAAACATAATCTGCTATGTACATTTCGAAGCATAGAGCTTCATCATCAGGCTTTCCAAAAACGTCACTATTTACATTACACTAAACATTAAAAACATTTAAAATATAAACATTTAAACATATTAACATAGCACATTTGCCGGCCGGCGATAGACCTTCATAACGTTTTTGGAAAGCCTGATGATGAAGCTCTATGCTTCGAAATGTACATAGCAGATTATGTTTGAAGAACTGTTGACAGGAAAAAAAGGTAATTTAACCAGTATTATTTCTATAATATAACAGTTCTGGAGGCTAATAAAACAAAATGAGTAAAATTTTTGTTATATTTCAGAGTAGCCTATGTTGTACTTAAGTTCAATGTAAGACGAGGAAAACAATTACAGTACTTAAATGTATACTAGTTGTTATACTTATGCTGTAAGGACTCGCAACTGCAAAATAATAAGTAATAATGTCATGGTTAAAATACTTTTTAATGACGTTTTGTCAAATTATGGCTTCAGGAAGACTTGGATCTACAACCGGGTTTAGAATATAAATTGTATAACATTTTTTACTAACTTATAATGAAGGCAAATTAATTGTAAAATCTACTTTTTGTATAAGCTTTTAGTAGCCTAAGACTATTTATTATTCTCTTAGTGGCTGTAGGTTGTACAACAATGATGAAATTCCCATTTTCCTTATGATCTCTTTTTTAATTTGTTCATATATATAAAAAGATCTATTTTGAAATATGCTCAACTTTTGCACTTTATGGATCATAAAAGATTCATAAGTTTATTTACTATAAAATAAATTAGTATTTGTTAATAGCAGTAGCAGAACTAAAGTTACAGAGTTAGTTTTAACATAATGCATGTTTTGGCTGAAAGTAAATTTGAGTGTGACAGAGAATAAGTGCCTTAATTCTAGGATGGGAAAGGGTTAACTTACAATTCTGAGATATGTTTCATGCACTTTTCCAGGTCAAAGACCACAAGTAGTGATTGAATTTGTGACTTAATTTACCTTTCCACAAAATTGAGTAGCTGTTATTTAATGCAAGGTACCAAATTCTGGAATAAATATTTTGCTGGCCGAAACACACTAACAGAGCATTTCCAGTCCATATTTATATAAGCTTTTATCTTTCTTTTTACAAGTATACAATGAATACAGTTCCTGCATATTTTTGTATGAATCGCCCCACAGATAGTTTAAAAAAAATTACAAATTATTTACATTCGTTTTATGCTTCAACAAATATAAAACAAATGGCTTAATAAAAAATAAAAAAATAAATAAAAAAATAAATAAACAAAAAAACAGGTACTGCTTAACTGTACTGAGATCATGTTTAAACATGTCAATGGCTAAATAATACATGCAATAAATATAATTTAAAAATAGCAACTATTTGGTTATTAACAACTGAAATATTACATGAATAAATGAGCATAATTTTGATCATATGTTTACATGCTTAAAATATACTGTAATATACTTAATACAATAATCAATACATGAAATCGGCAAACTTACCATTATAAGACAAAAACAAAACCTAACTAAGATCTAGATTTTTACTTCTTCATTGGTATTAAGAGCACTTTACCCTTCATCCGAGGAAGCCAGAACATGTGTGCTTATGATGTCTTTTAAAAGTGTATTCACATATTTTGACTCTGTCTTGATAAATTTGCTGATTTATAATCACATTATTCAAACCATGGCAAAATAATTTATAACTATAAGCATAATTTATAACAATAACAAATACAAACAAAGTTTGTTATACAGCTTAAAATAGTAATCATACTATAAAATATACATGCAACTTATATAATTTAATATTTCAATAAATAATAGGCTTATAATGTATTAACCACCCACTCTGAGAGAAAGCCATTATTACACCCTAGTTGTATTAATACTCCATGTTAGTATGAACATGCTCAGATCTATTTACAATAATAATTCTAAAATCTAATTCCTTAATTTATAATACAAACTTTACTATAAATTATGAAAACCATTAACAGACCAAAAGGAGGGTTTCATTTTAAATATAATTTGTAATCCTAATTTTCCACTGCACATTATGTTTGATTTCATGGCACTTTAATCTGAAAAGTCTAAAACATCATACCTTTTTAAGAATCAATTTACATTATACCAACTTATTCCACTATTTATATATCATCAAAGAGTCCTCGAGGAGGGTCCCCAATGCGAGTGGGGATGAAGTCCTGCCCAAAAGGATCTTCTGCGTTGCTCTGGTATGTGTCAACAGGCTCCGCAGCAGCCAGCAAGTTGGAGTGGGAATCCTCCCTGACTCTTTGTTGAGCTGAAAACCCTAGAGACAGAGCCAAACAGAAATTAGGAAGAACAAAATATTCATAGTCTTAATATAAAGAAAAATGTGCAATATTTTCAGCTGCCATTATGTAATTCAATCCATTTAAGAAAAGTCTGAAAGGAATCTAGTGATTTTTTAAAGTAAAATTATCGAGCAAATGTGATTTTGTATATACATCACCAAAAAACTGGTGTATAGACTCATATTTGAAGTGGTGAAATTGAAGAAAATTAATTAATGTTTTTTAGTCAATGTACCTTACTTTAGTAACTAATACTGTTTATTTTTTATCCTCAAATTTATATTTTGGTGGCTGAATTTCCTAAGGTTACAGTCAAGAAAATGCTTTCAAAAATATTTCCTTAAATTTAATACATCAAACTTTGATATTAAAATTTGTCTGTTATTTTGATAATCCACAGATATTTCATAGCAGAACACAATGATTGCAGGGTTAATATTATTCAATCTTATAAATCATGTAGCTTTCTTAGTATTATAAGATTATATTTTTTAAAGTAATTCCATTTTTTACTTATAACCATATAATAAAACATATGTGATATTATTATACAGAACCCTTCTCAACTCACATACTGCAACCCACCCTCGTACTATCAAAACATTGATGGACCCATCGAGGGTGTTGTGAAGGCACCAGGCTCAGGAGGATGACACAGAACAAAAACCCTTCTCAACTCACATACTGCAACCCACCCTCGTACTATCAAAACATTGATGGACCCATCGAGGGTGGGTGTGAAGGCACCAGACTCAGGAGGATGACACAGAACAAATACCCTTCTCAACTCACATACTGCAACCCACCCTTGTACTATCAAAACATTGATGGACCCATCGAGGGTGGGTGCGAAGGCACCAGACTCAGGAGGATGACACAGAACAAAAACCCTTCTCAACTCACATACTGCAACCCACCCTCGTACTATCACAACATTGATGGACCCATCGAGGGTGGGTGTGAAGGCACCAGACTCAGGAGGATGACACAGAACAAAAACCCTTCTCAACTCACATACTGCAACCCACCCTCGTACTATCAAAACAATGATGGACCCATCGAGGGTGGGTGTGAAGGCACCAGACTCAGGAGGATGACACAGAACAAAAACCCTTCTCAGCTCACATACTGCAATCCACCCTCGTACTATCAAAACATTGATGGACCCATCGAGGGTGGGTGTGAAGGCACTAGACTCAGGAGGATGACACAGTAAAAAAAAAACACAAGTTGAATGGCAAACATATTTTTTATTACAATGAAAATTAAAAAAAAAAACACAACATTCAAAAGTATTAAAAAATATTAAGTTACAAATAAAAAGTTAACACCCATAATAATCTTGTGTAACCTGTGATCACCGTGTGCTATCCTACTTTGGCGTATATGGAGCGTCCCCTGGGTGGCGGATAGGAGAAAGGCCGGTGAATCTGCTTAAACAGTCCTCCCGGCTAGGTCTAAGGGATCTGCTGGCCACATGTAGGTGTGGCCCTCCATTCATATTGGGGGTTGAGCATAATGCTAACAACTCTATCTTGCAAAACACCATTGTTAACGAAACGCCAACAAGCCTCGGAAGTGGATAGATGACATGGATTAAGACCCAAGCTTAGAACAAAGGAATTGAGACTCGGCTCATGGAACATTAGAACCCTGGCGGTGCCAGGTAAAGTAGATATTATCAATGAAGAATTTGAAGCCTACAAGATAGATGTGGTAGCACTACAAGAAACCAAATGGCCATTCTGTGGAAAAATAAACACTAAAAGTTACCAAATACTATATAGCAGCTGTGACGAAGGAAGACACTATACAGGCGTAGGGTTTGCTGTAAAAAAAATACTTTTTAGAATCGGTCATAGCCTATGAAGCAATAAATGAGAGGATATGTACAATTAGGTTTAAAGGAAAGTTTAATAACATATCAATGATAAGTTTCTATGCACATACTGAGTATAGTGAAGACGATGAGAAAGATATATTCTTTGCTCAGCTAGAGGAAGCATTTTTAAAGTTACCAAGCTATGATACCAAAATCCTTCTTCTAGATGCTAATGCTAAGGTAGGAAAAGAAACCATGTGGGAGAGAGTGGCTGACAAACACAGCCTACAAATATATCAAATGACAATGGAATAAGACTGCAAAGCTTTGCTTCTTCGATAAATCTATCCATTGTCAGTACTAAATTTCCACGTAAAGATTTACATAAAGTAACATGGACATCACCAAGTGGAAATACGAAGAACCAAATCGATCATGTTCTGATTGATAAGAGACATATCAGTACAGTAGTAGATGTCAAAAGTAAGAGAGGGGCAGAGTGTGGTACAGACCATTACTTTATTCTAACAAGAGATAGACAAAGAATAAAGATTGAAAAAAAATGTTAATAAAATAAAAGAGAGAATGTATCTGGACGAAGATAAGAAAATAGAGTTCCAAGTGAAAATCTCAAACAGATTCGAAGCCCTACTAACAGAAGAAGATGAGGAAGAGACACAAGTAGAGACAAAGTGGGGTGGTTACCAAAGTGGATCAAGGGGGACTATAAAAGATCATCATGGGGGGCTACCTAACTGGTTGATGGTCGGTTAACCTAATCGATGATGGATATTACCCAAGATGATTAACCAAGGTTCCCAACAGGATCACAGGAGCTATGCAAGTTGGTCATGGGGGATGCCAATGTTGATCACAGAGTCTAACCAAGGTCATCACCGGGGGTTGCGTAAGTCGATGACTGTGTGCCACTGAAGTTGATCACAGGGGCTGGTAAACGGAGAGGTCAACGTAAATAGTGTACAAGGTTTTAAGTATCCAGCCTATTTTAATCATGCTGAAATAGGCGGTTCCAGGGCCGGATTTAGTATTTTGGCGCCCCTAGGCACAATAATTTTTCCACCTCCTAGTCTGGTTAAAGTTACTTTCCTAAAAATCTTTACTAAAAAATATATCAAGACTTATTTGTTAATTGCTTAAACACCACTTCATGGTGTCATTTTATCATTGCAAGTTTTTTGAGGAATTTACTTGGTTCTGGGCTTAACAAAATACTGTTAATGTATTAAAAACAGATTGGTTAATAACTTTGTTTTTTTTCTATTTACTCATTTAGGCAAATAATAAACAAAACAAATAACTGTAATAGACGAGAGGGCTTCCTAAGTTCATCACGTGGCACTAGCCAAGTTGACTATGAAGACTACCCAAGATGATCATAAGTGGTTAGCTGGTCAACAGAGTGGTATAAACGTAAATAGTGTGCAAGGTTTTAAGTTTCCAGCTGGTTTTAACCATGCTTAAATGGAGGATATATTCAAAAAATCAAATTTTTACAAAAAACTCAACTTAACCAACAGTTTGTGAGGAAACTGTTGCATATACAGCATATAAGTATTTGAACAACAACGACATTTGATGTCTTCTAAACTAAATATTGCAACTACAGAAAAACAAATAATTTAACAGTACACGAAAGACAGCATTTTCATAAAAATATTTGGAAGTTTTTGTTTGTTTTAAAGGGTATAATGTCAAATATAAAAACAGTTGAATATTCTGTATTTCCAACTTATTTTATTCATACTTAAATGGGAGGAACTATTCTATAAAATTACGTGTTATTGACAAATCTCAACTTTACCTATTTTTTGTAAGGAAATGGTAGAATATTTTACAAAAAGTATATTTTAATTTTTGTACACAATTTAATTGTCAGTATAAATATTTCATTATATGTTATCTTAACTAAATATTACAGCTTCAGTAAAACAAAAACCTCAGTTGTGCAAACAGGTAAACGCTTTCTCGTCAGCCATTTTGAATGTTGTCTATGTTATGAAATTGCCAAATAAAATTTTATATCATTTTTGATAACAGAAAAGTGAAGGTAAATATTATGTAGGGTTTTAAGTTTATAGCTTCTTTTAATCACATTTAAATAGGATGTATTATTTTTTCTAAATCACATTTTTTTGACAAAATTCAAATTTACCGACTTTTTGTGAAGGAACTATAGTATGTACTATAAAAAATGTATATGGAACATTTTGTATAAAATATTATTGTTAATTTGAACACTTTGTTTGATTCTATCTAAAGTAAATATAACAGCGTCAGTAAAATAAATACTTCAACTGTGAAAATAGGTCAGCAGTTTCACGTCAGCCATTTTGAATTTTTTTGGGTTAAGAAAAGTGCAAAATCTAATTGTATAGCATTTTTCTTGACAGAAAAGTGAAGGTAAATAGTGTGTAAGTATTTAAGTTTCTAGCTTATTTTAATCATGGTTAAATGGGAGGAACTCTTCCAAAAAAATCACGTTTTCGACAAAATTCAACTTTACCGACTTTTTATGAGGATACTATAGTTTGTACCATAAAAATGTAAATGACTTTTTTGTACATAATTTAATTTTGAATCTGAATATTTCGTTAGATTCTATCTAAATTAAATATTACAGCGTCAGTATAACAACAACCTTAACTCTGCAAAAAGGTCAGCAGTTTCATGTCAGCCATTTTGAATTTTTTCTAGGTTATGAAAAGTGAAAAATCAAATTTCAAAGCAGTTTTGGTAACAAAGTAGTAAATCTAAACAGTGTGTACGGTTTTAAGTTTTTAAATTATCTTAGTACGGTAATAAAATATGAAAAACCTAACAAAATAGAATTTTTTAAACAAAAAGTGAAATTTAATGATTTTTGTGTAGTTAATATCAAAAATACAAAAAAATTACTCCTTAACAAAATTGTAGGAAATTTATTTACAAATCTGGAGTGTGCTGTCAGATTTGCTCTACAACCAACAGTTTGTCCACAATGAAGTCGCAAGTAAAACTCTGCACCCAATTCAAAATTCCCATCCGCCATTTTGATTTTTTCGGGGGGTTAAAAATTAAAAATTTTTAGTTTTCAGAATTTTCCCGTTGGTTGCTTGGTAAAAGCTACAATTGTGCCAAATTTCAAGTTTCTAGCTCATCTGGAAGTGGGTTAGAATTTGTATACGTGAGTGAGTGAGTTACACATGCAACTCTATAGAAATTAGATATATCTTTTTTAAAGTAATAAAGAGATGCAGTGTACGATAGCAGAATGAAACTATCACTGTGCGGCAAACTGTATATGGTACTGGCTGGTACTGCAAATCACTGGCTGCTAGGCCCAGCATGCCTCATGTTTCTCTGTTCACAATGGTAATCAATGTACAATATTAAATTTAGCCTAAATAAACAAAACAATAAATAATGAGACTGTTTCAGTAACCCCAAATTGTTGAATAGAATATTAAAAATGGATATGCTCGGAAATTGTTAGTAGAGGTGGAAAGCTGGAATAATGTTGTGGTGAAATTAGGCATCAAATGTATTTGACTCATGGGCACAAGGTAATGCTAGCCTTGCTGATAAGAGACAGAAGAATGAAAAGTAAAAGGAATTTTTTCATATGTTTATCTTTTCACCATTAAGTACAGTACACACCTTAAGTTGTGAAAATAAAAACTTTATAGCAGACATATTTCTAAATATCATAGAATGTAAGGTAAGTAATAGCAATTGTTACAGTATTATTTTATGTTTATATTTATAACAACTTGTTAATAATTGTGTTGCATAATTAAAATTTCATGATCTGTCATTTTTAGGTTAGGTTAAAGGGCATAGGCCAGGAATTAGTAAATTGGAGAGATAGGACATCAGGAAACTTACCTGAAAAGACAAGTTCACTAACACCAGAGTAGTAGTAACAAACACAAATTATCAGTAATTTTACTTACATATAAAAAGTTGTAATGCTTCTTTTTGGGAGTAGAGATAATCTACTAAAAGGAGAACATTTAATTTATTACGAAACTAAAATTATTATTTCTCAGGTTAAAAGTTTGAACTCAAGAAAAGAATCATCTGACAGTACCTGGGCTGGATTGTCTTTGGTAATTTTTCCTACGGCCAGCATATTCTTCATTTCTCTGTCGTCTCCGCTTTTCTATGAAACATCAAAAATAATATTAGCCTTTTTAAAGTATAAACAACTTTTCTTCATGTAGAAATTAACATTATGATATTCAATCATGGAATCTGTCCACAGTCAATTACAATGTGTGTGATGAACAGTTCCAATAAGTTATGGAGACAATATTTTGAGTACTGTTTTGTTAATAACAAATATACTTCATCCACCTCTAAGCCTTAATGGCCACACACAAAATGATACTGACCAATGACCATATAATTATAAGTACCTAGTTGGATCCAAGATACTCAAATGGTTTTCTAAAATGATAAAAATTCAATTAACTTGGCAGAAGTTTTTCAATCACTTACAGGATTAGGCAAATTCTCTGGTAGAGAAAGTTACAAGTGTCAGCATTCAAAATCTATTCTATGTTTTATAGAAGAGAATGAATAACATTTTAATATTCTACTTTTTTTCATTACAAGCTAGAATGGAAGGATGTTACTCATTAAGTAATACCTTATTACCACGACTAATGAGCTACTTGCCCTCCTCAACAAGATCAGTGGTGAGTTCGTCATCATCGAGAAACTGAGGAAAGCCTCTGAGGAACAGCAGTCTAGAGCCAATACTGAATTATGTAGCAAGAGGGAATACCAGGATGCAGATGGGGAAGTAAATACCTTCTTACCTCGGCTTATGAGTTCCTTGCCCTCCTCAACTAGATCACTGGTGAGTTTGTCGTCATTGAGAAACTGAAGAAAGCCTCTGAGGAACAGCAGTCTAGAGCCAATACTGAATTATGTAGCAAGAGGGAATACCAGGATGCAGATGGGGAAGTAAATACCTTCTTACCTCGGCTTATGAGTTCCTTGCCCTCCTCAACTAGATCACTGGTGAGTTCGTCATCATCGAGAAACTGAGGAAACCCTATGAGGGACAGCAGTCTAGAGCCAATACTAAAATAGGTGGCGAGACAGAATACCAGGATGCCGATGGGGAAGTAAATGTTGAAGCCATCTGAGATTATGGACACAACATCCATATGACCCATTATCTATGGACAAAATATATTATCTATTTTTACAAATAGGTTTTAAGGTTACAATACTGGAAAAATGACATATTTGTAAATCTAGCTGTTTACCAAATGCTACAGGTAAAATATATAGAAAATAATTTTTAGTTTTTATTTTAAAACATGTAAAATATCAATAAGCAATTCTTAGCCTATAACACAAGTTTTCATACAGTGGTATATTTATATATAATGAATGTGAAAGTGGCAGTAAGGAGTGAAAAATAAAATTTCCTAAAACTTGTGCAAAGAGTATGTAGTACTTGTTGACGTAAATGACAATAGTAACATATTTTTATGATAAAAATTAGAGATGTGCCAAACTTCTGTTTGAAAGAAGCAGCTTAGCTGAAAGAAGTTGGCATCACTAAGCTACTTAGTTAAGCTGCTTATTAAAAGCAGGTTAGCTCAGCTATAGCACACATATTGGCACGTTGTTTCTGTTTACCGTTGTTCATTGAAAATTGCTTAGCCAGCTTTAAACTTGTTTTTAATTAAATTATAAGATCAAATAGTTACATATAAATATCAAACAGTTACAGCAAATCTACAAAGACAAGGCTATACAATTTCTTGGAAATAGTTTAATCAAATTTGTACATACCTTTCCATTAATAGAACATTTAATTCAAAGTACAGTATATCGTACATAATGACAGTGCATCGCAACAGTACAAGAGAGCTGCAGACAGCAACTAATATAGAAAAGCACTTACTGTTCACTGCTCTTGGCCTAGGCCTACCTACTTTCTGTAACTGTTGGGCGAGAATAGCTACTGCCGAAAAACAGGATTCTCACTTACCTGTTTAGTAGCTGAGCTGCTTACTTCAATAAACTCCCACCTCTAAGCTGCTCAGCGTATTTACCACATCCCTAATACACATTTGCCGCATCGCAACAGTGCAAGAGAGCTGCAGACAGCAACTAATATAGAAAAGTGCTTACTGTTGACTAATGTTGACTTTAATTGTTTGACGAGGATAACTGCTGCCGTAAAGCAGGTATTATAACTCAACTGTTTGAAATCTGAGGTGCTTACTTTAATAAGCTGCTGCTTCTAAGCTGATTAAGCTTGTTTAGTACATCCCTAATAAAATTACATTTTGATAGAATATGTACGGTTGTTCTAAAAAAGGGGTAAATGTATAACCCAACATTACATTAATCTCATTCGGTAGTGCAATCTCTCTTTTTCTTTGGTGTCAGTTCATTGGAGTTTGAACAACATTGTTTTGAACTGATGACAGGCTATGTTGAAGCACTAGTATGGGTGATGATACCACGAATAGTTTTTGGAAATATTTGGTTTTTATTGATTTTCAGAGTGTATTATGTTTCATATTAGGGAAATTCCAAACATTATGTAAACTGTTATAGTACAGCAATAAAATCTCATATCTAATAAAGTCTTAAAAATTTGTTACTGAATAAATTCCACGTTACCATTTGATTCACTGCCATAAATACATTTTTAATAGTTTTCTGTGACATACTCAACATTAAGAATTGATTAAGTGAAGAACCAAATCGGAACCACTGGTAAAAATAATTATAAAAATAGCTTAACAAATGAAATTAATACTTTTGGAAAGTAATTAAAATTATTTTTAAGCTCAGGCTAATGATTTGCAATTTCAGGTATTAATTTATACCTAACTAGAACTGATTTGAAAACCAACTGACTAACTAACCTGTGTATAATAGGTTTCCATGTTGTTGTTTTTGATGATGTGACTGTCCATATGAATGAGTCCCAAGAAATTGAGGCACAACGGTGGAGTAAGTCTGCACACCATCCTAAATAGGGCATTTACAAGTATATCAACACTCACTCAGTTAAGTGCAATATGAATCAGTACGATTTACACTAAATAATCTATACCTGAATTATTAGCATATATTATTACAGTTGACTTGCAATAGTCCGATATTTAACAGTCTAACACGCTTGGTAGTACGATGCTGTCTGAATCTGTGAATCACCAATCTAGGCTATACTGTGTGCAGTGAGAATGTTTCATGTCTTGACAGGATTGACACATTTTAAGTATTTCCGTAAGATCCTAGCTGTGTTCACTAGAGGCTGACATGCAGTGTAGTACAGACGACACAAGGTAACAGAATTGAGGAGGCCGTGGAGATGGAATATGTGATCAGCTGTGACTAAGCTATGTTGGCTGCTGACCATTCTGGTGCAAGGAACATGAACTTGATCTTATCAATGTTCTATGTTGAAAGACATTCAATAAAAAGCCATCACCGAATGTTTGCATAAAAGGAAGCACGAGACTATCACGGATTTTTTCATGTTTAGATTTTAGTATGTAGGCTACTTATGATGTGCCCATCCACCCAGCCATGGACAGACAACTCATGACTTTCCCACCCACCCATCTTATGTAGAGGCTACTTATGATGTGACCATCCACCCAGCCATGGACAGACGACTCATGACTTTCCCACCCACCCATCTTATGTAGAGGCTACTTATGATGTGACCATCTACCCAGCCATGGACAGACGACTCATGACTTTCCCACACACCCATCTTATGTAGAGGCTACTTTTATGATGTGACCATCCACCCAGCCATGGATAGACGACTCATGACTTTCCCACCCACCCATCTTATGTAGAGGCTACTTATGATGTGCCCATCCACCCAGCCATGGACAGACGACTCATGACTTTCCCACCCACCCATCTCATGTAGAGGCTACTTATGATGTGACCATCCACCCGATCAAGAACAGATGATTGTGAGGTTAATCAATATTTAATGTAATAAATCTGTCAATATAAAAAAATTAAAGCATGAACTATTTTGAATCCTTGACATTTATTTAGTCCAATACATAGTGCCTAAAAAACAATCGCAACTTTGATTTTCTAAACTTATACAGTGATATTACAGGCAACATTTGGTAATCCGACATTTTTGGTAATGCAACACCCCACCGGTCCCGTAACTGTCGGATTATCAAGAGTCGATTGTATTTACAATAAGTGCATTCCTATTAATTTCTGATCAGCCTATTAGTAAAACATTCATTTTAGAAATAAAAGGAACTAAACAATCAAACTTAATTTGTGGCAATTTGTGTCTCTGAAATGATCACTTATAGTTTTGAAAGTTTACTGATATTGTTTACAAATTACTCTCATTGACTTCTTTGTAAAGCAGAACACTTTGAATAAACAAACTTGCTTCAAAATTAAATTCTCAAATCTAAACATCAAAAATGTAATTTTCATAAATCAGTAACTATTCACAAAAACAATTAATTGCATTTATGAACTTTACATCCCATTTCCTTGTATATAATAAATGTTATTACATCTTACATATTAGACTAACATTTTCTCCATAGCAATGAGGTACTAATGCAACTTAATAGTCAACTGGATTTGTTTTAGCTGGTGAAAATCAATATAAAATAGGAAATAAAATTAACTTTTATCAAATTTCATTAATCAACATTTAAGACAAGTTTAAATGATTTTAAATGAGTGTAAATAGTTAAACAAATCATTACCATTACAGATAAACAGTTTGATTGAGTTAAAATAAGTTTGTGGTAAATTACAACATTTTCTGTAAAGAGATGGTAACTGACATACATTCCAAAGAATATGAGAAATGCTCATCAGTCTGGTGGTATGGAGCCAAGTAGTGAGGATTAAAACTTACATGCCAGAGAATTGAGGCTATGCTCATCAGTCTGGTGTGTGGAGCCAAGTAGTGGGGATTACAACTTACATGCCAGAGAATATGAGGCTATGCTCATCAGTCTGGTGTGTGGAGCCAAGTAGTGAGGATTACAACTTACATGCCAGAGAATATGAGGCTATGCTCATTAGTCTGGTGTGTGGAGCCAAGTAGTGGGGATTACAACTTACATGCCAGAGAATATGAGGCTATGCTCATCAGTCTGGTGTGTGGAGCCAAGTAGTGGGGATTACAACTTACATGCAAGAGAATATGAGGCTATGCTCATCAGTCTGGTGTGTGGAGCCAAGTAGTGAGGATTACAACTTAAATGCCAGAGAATATGAGGCTATGCTCATTAGTCTGGTGTGTGGAGCCATATAGTGAGGATTACAACTTACATGCCAGAGAATATGAGGCTATGCTCATTAGTCTGGTGTGTGGAGCCATATAGTGAGGATTACAACTTACATGCCAGAGAATATGAGGCTATGCTCATTAGTCTGGTGTGTGGAGCCAAGTAGTGGGGATTACAACTTACATGCCAGAGAATATGAGGCTATGCTCATTAGTCTAGTGTGTGGAGCCATATAGTGAGGGCTACAACTTACATGCCAGAGAATATGAGGCTATGCTCATCAATCTGGTGGTGTAGAGCCAAGTAGTATTAGTAGTTAAGGATTAAAACTTACATACCAGAGAATATGAGGCTATGCTCACGAATCTGTTGTTGTGAAGCCAAGTAGTAGTTGAGGATTAAAACTTACATGCCAGAGAATATGAGGCTATTCTCATCAATCTGTTGGTGGGGAGCCAAGTAGTAGTAGTTAAGGATTAAAACTTAACAGAGAATATGAGGCTATGCTCATCAGTCTGGTGTATAGGCCAAGTAGTAGTAGTTGAGGATTAAAACTTGCATGCCAGAGAATATGAGGCTATTCTCTGGAATCAGTTGGTGGGGAGCCAAGTAGTAGTAGTAGTTGAGGATTACAACTTTTGTGCCAGAGAATATGAGGCTATGCTCATAAGTCTGTAGGTATATAGCCAAGAATTAGTAGTTGAGGATTAAAACTTACATGCCAGAGAATATGAGGCTATGCTCATCAGTCTGATGGTGTGGCGCCAAGTAGTAGTAGTTAAGGACACGTATCCTCAGAATGGTTGAGTAAGCACAGAAACACAAGTAGGCGATGGTCACTGTTGACAGTAGCTAAAACATGAAGAATTAGTAAGGATAACAATAGAAACATCTTTCAAACACTGAAAATTAGCTCTGCTTATTCCTTGTAATAATTCATTCAATGAAATTAAAATAACTTTATTAAAAAAGTATATTTGAAGTATACATGTATGGGGTCAATACATGGTTCGTCTACATCTAGCTTAAATTCTTATGGGATGTACCTTTAAAATAAATTATATCTACAGCATTAGATAGTCCATTTCATAATTTAAATGATATTTCAGCATGAAAGATATTGATCTTGATTTATTTCTTTTTTTTATTTACCAACTGTGCAATGACACTTTACAAATCACAATTCATAATATGTTACATAAAAGCGAAGAGGAAGTGTAAGAAAGGCTGTGTATGAATACTGTTAGTTTTTTAATTAGCATAATACGTGTTGGTACATATACAGTACAAGTAAACGTCACACAACACAAATGTATTACAATATAAGCACAAAATGCACAAATATACTACAATACAAGCACAAAATGCACAAATATTATGGTGATCGATTTCGGTGAACCACGCTCACCTTCCTCAGACCAGAGGGATTCACAAAAGAATCATTCTTTTGTGAATCCCTCTGGTCTGAGGAAGGTGAGCGTGGTTCACCGAAATCGAACACCATAATATTTGTGCATTTTGTGCTTGTATTGTAGTATATTTGTGCATTTTGTGCTTATATTGTAATAAATTTGTGTTGTGTGACGTTTAATTTTACTGTATATGAATACTGTTATGACAAGTGAGTAGCAACCAATGAATTACAACTTACTCATATAAATATGAGTATACATAACCATGAATCATAATGCTACTAAGTAAGAAGGAACGGGAAGTTGAGAAGTTTTGATACCTGAATCGGCTTTGTTTTTCATATATACAAAGTGGGCAATTTTTTGTATATAAAAAGTTAAATATAAAGTTAATAATTTAATGATTGTAAGATCAGACAGAAAGCACAATTCCAGTGAAGTTGTGAAAGCAGCTTTGAACAAAGGCAAGACAAAAGCCCGATACAGTCAAGGTGTAATGGTTGCTTGATGTAGGGACAACAACATGTACTGTGTTTATTGACAGAATACAGAGAATACAATGGCTATAATCTAAAACAAGCAAGGACAAGAGAGAACAAAGTCCAGTATAAAGCGCACATGAAGGTTCTTGATGGTGGTGACCAAATACTTGCATACTCTCCTTGTGAGCACAAGAATATCATATGGCACAACTAAATATTAGTTTACATAATACAAGTATTCACCTTCTACTCATTGGCATTATTGAATATGTACAGGAATCCTTTGACAACAAGAATGACACTGTACAAGTTCTGCAACAAGCTCACTGAATCACCCTTGCCACCCAAACCCAATGTAGCAATGCTAACTCCACCAATAAATAAATTGTATAAACTAATTGAAAATGACAAGCAAAATGAGAAAGGATTTCCCTGAAAACACCTCAGAAACTGTGTAGCCAAGGGGGAGGGGGAATATCTGTATATGAGTGTTCTTGCATTTTGTCCTGTAGGATATTTTTTGATGGCTATCACAAAAGAATGTAGGAAGAAAAACGACAGGAGAGAAGGACTGTAAATAGTGTGTAATTATGCAACTTTGGAATGTACATAAGATAAACTAAAAATCGATTCATATGTTTTCAGCTAGACAGCACATCCTTAGATACATCATTACATAAGTACATCATTAGATAAGTTTCAACAAAAATTAAATTCAGTTCCTAACATAAGTTTTTAGTCTAGCCTTAGCAGCAAGCCTGATAATATAAAAACCTACACAACATTTCAAGTCAGTCAGTCAAACTGTTCTTGAGTTATTAAGTTTTTTTTGTAAAAAAACATAAAAAGACAGACACTAACTGAAGAGGTATTTGAAACAAATTTCCTTCCTCACTTTTTGCTTTTAATTAAAACCTACATATGTTTGTTATCATTAAACTCACAATGAATCAAGGGTTTAGTCATAAGTATAACATATTTTCAAACACTTCTTTTAGTATTTTATATTTTTTTTTAATGTTTATAAAAAGTGGCAGTTATATGCCTAAAAATTAACATTCTATTACTGAAAAAATATTTCAAGATAGCCAAAATATTGCTAACTTTTTTGAAAAATAAAGGATTTTTATGTTATTTGGACAAAAAAATAAATTGTACAGAAAAACACACACAGTAAAAGAATAATTTAAAAATTTGTTACTATGAAATATATTTTTTATTTGCCGGAAGTGTTTGATACAGACTACTACAGACTTCTACAAGTACTAACATTTAGAAAAAAAATGTTCTATAAAATAAATATGTATGTGAAATGGTTACCTCAAAATAAGCTACTTACATATTTATAAACATGTATTTACATAGCAGTTTATATTCATATTGTCTTATAACAATTATAATAAGCTTACATATTGTCGTTAAACATGGAAAAAATCTGTGATTAAGTTGATGGAAAAACTAAATTATTGAGTTGTTTCTGAAAATTTAACTAAAAATAATAAAAAATGTCCCTAACTAAGTAATGGTTTGTTGTTTAAGATCATCTTAAGATCTGCTTCTGCAGTGACAAACACATTCTTCAGCTATTGTTATTTAGATATAGTAGGATTTAAATACTCACTTCAATAGTCAGATAGTCATAGTTGGCCATTTTGATGAATTTAGCGAATATAGAGAGTACAGGATCTTTGTTGAAGAATGTTACTTCTGACCAAACAACAGCGGCTGATAGTACAACAGACACTATTGCAGCAGTCCGCAGCAAATAGCCCTGAACTACGCATCGCCAATACCATTCTAGAACATTAAATAGCACTTTAACTTAACAAAACCAACGAATCGTATCTACACATTATTATTTTATACTAATAAACCTGAAGTAAAAACTCACTAAAATGTGTTTGCAAATGTTGTTATATATTATAATCACTCCTAAAGGTTTAATTTGTTATAAATAGGATAGCACTATCCAACGAATATAGTTTTTATTGAAATATTTTGAATGGGATCATTTTTTAGAACTCATTAGGGCTGCACAGTAAGATTTCAAAGATTTCAATGCAAGTTGCTAAATATACTGGAAACAATAACAAAACATAAGAGTCAAAACATGCTTTTAAAAAGTATGTGTAATTAAAATCCTTTGAATTGTGACTTTGTTTATGTGTGATGTTGTTAAGACATATATGTCCGTTCAGTTGATTAACTCTTTGACTGCAGGTTCCTTGAATCTGAGTGGCAGTCCATTCGGATTGCAAGTATGCTACTAGCAACTAAATAGAATAATCTAGCATTGTTTACTATAACAGTCTAAATTTATTATTCTAAATTCAGTTGGACTTTCCCATTGAGTCAGTATATTCTAACTAAATGATGTTTCAAGAGGTAAAAAACTCCGATTAGAACGAGAGAAACCTCGTGTAGTTAGAAAAAACACTGACTTGTTGGGAAAGTCCAACTAAATTAAGAACAATAATATCTCCAACAATATAATGAACTTCAAACAAACTGTAGTTTAAATTTATTTTTTATTAATTTCAGTTTACCACAAATTATGTTGTAAATATCATCAGTCACTTCAAAAAAAAACAAACTTAAATGGAACAGCTACTTGTTCCATTTAAGATTGTCCCTTAGTACGGTAATATTTAATACATCGTTTTTGCTACTTCTAAACATCTGTTTCTCAACTAATGCTCTGTCAAGCTGTTCATTGTTGCAACAATTAATAACACAGCTTTTGTGATTGCAATAAACATGGAGAAGTGTAGAGTTTAATATCGTGATTATATTATAGAATTAAAAAAGAAGAGTCTGTAAGTGCTGGGATTTAACAAAAACTGCTACAGAATGGTTGTTTATAACAATTTTCATGTTCCTCACCATAGTGTTATTCCTTGAATAAATATTGTAAAAGAGTGAACAATTAAAGAAATAGTGCATATACATTAAAAATAAAACAATCCTAGTAGACCTATGTAGATTGTACATACTCCCACAATGTTGAAATGTATATCTTTTTACAAAACCCAAATAGATCAAACAGGAAACATATGTGTCTGTAGATAGGGAACACCTGTGGATGTAATAGTCTATAAGTGCAAAATACATAACTATGAAAAATCTTGATTATTTCAATAAATTAGTTTTTAATATTATTTCCTATAATAATGTTATTTGTCTTGAAAACCATTAGGTCATAGGACCATCATATACTTCAAATGATATTTCCTAGCAGAATCTTAGTGTTTTTGGACATAAATGAGCAATTTATCTTAACAGTTGGACGTGGTAGTTATTTGATATCAATTCACTCAGATTTGTTATGAGATAGTGCCACACAACAAGAGAATGTTATGTAAATCAATTTGGCATGGTTATCTGTCATGGCTGATTTGTGGGTTGTGGCATTAATTACTCATCAATGCCACATCAATGTTTACTGATTTCTTTGGGAGGAAAGAGGTTTGTACTGAGCTCCTTGAAAGTGGAATTCCAAGAGATTTAATCTCATACCCATTACTTCTGACCAGTTGTCCTTCCAGCCTGCCAACAAATTATCATTACAATCCTCTGTAAAAATAAAATTTTAATAATGATTTCACATCCTACCCACAAGTAGGATGTGCAAGTTAGTACATCTGGTAGTTAATTCTTCTAGATCTTAACTCAAAAATCTTACCAATTGTTGGGTTGAGAATAGCTGCAATTAGAGGCGGCTGAGCTTTAGGAAATGTTGGTTTGAATCTGTGATCTCGACTCAGCTGGTTGCGAGATATGTCTTCTTGCAGGATGATTCGGTCTACCAACAGTTCCCACTGAGTTTCACATCTTCGGTATGTTTGAAGAGCTTTGATCAGCTGTCAAAGGAGGGTGGAAAAATTATTTTAGTATTTGAAAACTTAATTTAATTAATACTAGAATATATATATATATATATATATATATATATATATATATATATATATATATATATATATATATATATATATATATATATATATATATAAAGTTAATTAATTATGTATATTATAGTTAATATACAGGGTGTCCAGCTTCGACTCTCATATATTTTAGAAGATTATTTGTTAGGTCAATACAAGCAAATAATACCATATAACAAGAGCCTTTTCTCGATTTGTTTTCTGTCTGCGTGTCTGTTAAGTGTTTTTTACAATATTTACACCTGACAAACAATACTCTAAAATATAAGACAGTCGAAGCTAGACACCCTGTATAATAAATATATCTAATTTATTAATATTCATTAGTTAGTATGAAGTTTTACTACCAAACAAATTCGTAAGCTTACATAAGAGTAAAAGAAATTTACTGCGGTATTCAGACAACGAGACCAAATTGTTGAACTTTCAAAAATCATTATAGCTGTTTTGCCTGGCCGGATAGTGAGTTAGTGGTACTCCTACCTTGTTTAGCCTAGGATTGTTGTTAACATGTTATAATATTTATAGGTTTGCCAGGAACAATCTTAGAGTATTTAGTCAAGTTAAGTTTCGTCTCCAGGAAAACCCACGGACAATAAAGATGCACGTTAGACAAGCATCTGCTTCCTTCACTCTCTCCAACCACTATAACCAAAGAGTAAGACAATATAGATACAAAAGTTATCCATATTCTGACGAAAATCTTTTTATGGAGACTGCTACTAATTTACTTTGTTTTGAACAATATATTTTAAGAATGAGAAGAAAAACTGCAGAAAACATCTAACCAAAGTGTTTATATCAGCGAAAACTCTATTACATGTCACAGTAACAGTGATCAGTCCAGTTAGAATTTTTGTTCATAATAAGACCTAAGTTTTTACCACACAAGTGTTTAAGTCACAAAACACTTATTCTGTATAGTTAAGTTTCAGTTTTGGTATATTGTTTAGGTAAATGTTAGAAGTAAGTCTAGTAAAGCCCATCAATATTGCTTGGGTTTTAGCCTCACTGAGTTCAAGCCATGCTTGACAGCACTATTTGAAACGGACTGGATATCACAGTTAATGTTATGTACAATAATAGGCAAGTCTTTTAGAGGGAAGCGAGTATAGATTTGTAGGTAATCAGTATAAGTGGAATTTTCAGAAAAGGATAACAGCAGTAACATCATTAACGTAAAGTAAGAATAAGAGTGGCCCAGCACGGAGCCTAGGGGCGCACATATAGTCACCAATTAGCTTCTCTGTTGTTTGCCTTTACACTGCCAACGGCCAGACAAGTTTGACTCGACCCAGTCAATACAATCATCTGAAAAACGACCAGAGAGTATTTTTAAGTGGGAAAGGGGATAGTAAGCATAGTCTAAATTTTTATAAAAATCAAATAACGTCAAGATGGTAACTAAGGATTTGTCAATAGCAAAGCGGACATTATCAGTAATTTTAAGAAGGGCAGTGGTAGATAGTTATGAATATTGAATAAAATCAAGATTGGAAATTGGATAATAATTCAATATGCTCAATAAATGATGACATCTGCTTGTGGATTTTCAAGGAATTATGAAACAGTGGCAATATACACTGATAGGTCTGAAATCTGAAGCAGCTTAAGATGAAGAAACTTTTGAAGAGCTTGTCACTGTTGGTCTTACCAATACCTAGCTCCTTGACCTAAACCACAAGCCTTTAATAGAAATGATGCCAGAGAAAGTTCTTTAGTAGAATCATATCTTGGCGTTGCGAAATTGTTGCTGAGCCTTATTCATGAGTACTCAGCTCAACAATCTTCAGGTGACTTTTTTAACAAAAAAAATCAATGTCCTTTAATCTTAGCTGTTGACATAAGAAGTCACTGATCCATGGGACGGGTTTAGGTAAGTTTTGTTATAAGGGCAGCATGTTTGTCAAGAACAGAAATCATGAAATGATTAGAAATGTTCTTCATGGCATTGCAGATTATTTCATGCCGAGGCATGAGAAGGAAGAAAAGCATCAGAGTCTATTCTCTTGAGTTTCCTATAAGAGATGAATTTTGGTTCACATTTTGGGTGGACAGATGATATACACAAAATATTAAATCTTGACTTGAGAGGCCAAAGGCAGGGAGTTGACTGTAGCGTACAATATGCAATAGGTCAGACACAGCCATGTATCAGTGTCGTGAGTTCCTTGGCAGTATAATTATGTTACAAAAGTAAATCATTCTTTTTAAGTAAGTCTGATCGTAAGTAGCAGGGCCCAAAAGGTCCGGCATAAAGTAACCAGTTACAATGACATGACTGTAACAATCCATAACATCAAGAACAAATTCAAATTCAGAGAGAAAGTCAAGATAGGTGTCTTAAAGCAAACAGATATTAAAACATGTTTACTACTAATATAGAAACATCAAGAAACATGTATTCAGGTCTCCCTAACCCGGTGGTGTCAAAGGAGTGCAGCAGTATTGTGGGTATATTAGAAATAACAAACTTCTCCACCACCATTGGACAGATGATCATTGCGTTAAAGTTTATATCCATTTTAACACCTTTATCTGAGATATTAGACTTGAGCCAAGGTTCAGAAAATAAAATGATATCAAAATTAGAGAATTCAAAAACTAAACAAAATTAATCAATATGACCTAGAAGAGATTGAGTGTTAACATGGGTTAAAGGTAACTGGGGAAAGAGGTGAGAGTGCTGTCATGGGCAGGAGAAACAATGAGGTGAGCTCATGTTATCACATACTACTTTAATATTCCACAAGTTCAGTTTGCCTTTATTCAGGAACTATCCTGAAATCTTTTCCTAGCGGTAACATGCTAACAAATTGTTTTCTGATTTTTGTTTGTGATACTGTACATTTTTAATACTAAAATGTGCTATAGGCGTGGAGGAAGGGGAAGAACTTCATGACTAACCCTATGTATCTACACATAGCAAGTTTTAGCTTGTCAATAGGAGTATTATTTTGGGGATTATATTTAAAAATGGCTTCCAACCTGTTTATGCAGCCTGACTAAAGCCTTCAGACTGGGCATGTCCCCATGCTCATCATGATTCCTTTGTCGCCTCTTCATGCTTTGTCGCATGTCTGGAGGTATCTTGTGCAGTATTGTAGACAAATGAGTATACAGGAGGTCTCCTGGGCGGATATAGTTAGAGATTGACTGCACTGACTAAAATCAAAACAAACAACTTTACTACAAGATACTAACAACAAACTTGGGTCCTCCCATACATATCCAATGTGCAAATCACAATGAATAAACGGCTGAACATAAAAATAGATAAATAAAATAAGTTTTATTTTAAAGATAATTTTAGGATTTGGTGCCAGTATTTTATAAAATTGAATTTAGATTAAAAGAGGCTACATAATTAATCTAGATCGACAAAGACTTTTTTAACTTTCCAACATTTCAGATAAAATGTCTGTCTCATCTTAAATAAATGTTCTTCAGACGTATACAATAATTGTTAAAAACAATGAAGATTTTTTAAATTTGTAAAAACTTACCAACATGTTAAAATGTAAAGAACAAAAGCAACACTTCCCTTTTAATTATTATTATCATTATTCAATTATTAGTCATTGATGACACTATTTGGATATTATCTTATTGAATATTAATGAAAATTAATAATACTTACGAGTATATAATTATATATGCTAATACTAATTAATCAAAAGCAAAACATTAATACACCAATCAATAAAATAAAGAACTACGTTGAGTCAGATCTGGCTACATTTGGTGCTATAAAACCATTTATACCCTGTACTCTCTAATTTAAAATCTCAGTTTCCAAGAAAGTTGGGATCTTTATTGGATAAAACAAAAATATAAATAAATGTACATTTTACAGCTGTAATGAAAATATCCACAAAAAATAAATATAGCTGATAAACAATAGGCCTTATAGCAATAATCTACATACATTTCACAGAAAGCCTTGCAAAGGCATCACTGCAATGCCCAATCCATCTAGAATGAACAATACATATAAAAACCAATAAATAAAAACAAATAAATAACAGTTTGTTGAGCCAAGAGTGAAAGTGAATGTATAAACAAATTTCGTTGGTGTTAGAGAATGAAGTAGATTTATACAAAATAAATTAAATCGATAAAACAATATATCATATTTATCCATCCAACTGCTGGGTCTAGTAGTTGTATTAACTTTATATAGTAGATTACAAACAAATGCATGTAGAGATAGCCTTAGTTACAGGATATTCTGCTATCTAGTAACAAACTTGTTCCTTGCATTGGCCTAGCTTCATTCTCTTGGCTATTTTTTTAAGTTAAATATTTACCAGATCACATACTAAAACCTCTGAATTAAAACATTATGAACAATTTTGCACTTGTATTATTGCAAATGTCTTAAATATGTCTCACAATTACTATACATTTACATCACCAACCAAAAATCTATTAACATTCTATTGATTATAGAATCAATCAAGAACATTTTTTCAATCTAAAATTAAAATGAGTTTAACATTAGATGAATAGAATTTCAAAGGTTACATTATCAAACTAGTGAAAAAAATCTTTGTATGATTTAAAAGACCCTTGAAATGAATCAAATATAAATGTCAAGTAAATTTGAAGGACCTACCTCTAATGTATCCTCAAGTGTATCCTCCGCTTCACACTTATCAGCTGAAAGCTTGGCTGCCTTGAAGTACGCGTGGTGAAGGGTATACTGACAAGATGACGACAACCAGAGGTTACGAGGGATCTCCACTAGAGCATACCCGAGAAGCAGAACCAACAGAAAAAGGCCCCAAGTGTTACTTGCTGAAGAGGCTATGGCTTTCAGCTTTGGCCTATGTACATATTGTACCATATAAATATAAACTACTCATAGTATAATAGATTGTATTGATTCATTCGTAATGATACTAAAGGTTTCATTGTAGAATGGTAAATAATATAGAAAAATAAATAAAGTCCAAAATGGGTTGAATATAATAGTACTATGTTAATTTTTCATATAATAAGAACTGAAAGAATTATAACTTACATAATCACTAATATTAATAAATTCCCAATATATAAATATTGAAGTTTTTTTTTTATATAAATAAAAACTGTTTGTTGAGTCAAGGGTGAAAGTGAATGCATAAACAAATTTTGTTGGTTTTAGAGAATTAAGTAGATTTATACAAAATAAATTATCTCGATAAAACAATATATCATATTTACCCATCCAACTGAAGTCCTGGCTTCATAGCAATATAAATTAGCAGGATGCCACAGAGGAATAGATAAGAGCCATAGTAAATAGCATTGTCCACCAAAGCTGATTTAAACTTCCCTCGGAAAGTGAACTCCCCTGCCTTGGCATACGATTGCATCAGAGGCAATATCAACCTGTGCAACATACAATTAATAAAGAACATAATTTTAGGTTGCTTGCAATCATTCCCGTTTGAGTTACTATGCATGTTGGTTATTATTTATGATGATATTAATTCATTTTAAAATGGAACTTCTAGCTATTCACTCACTCCTCTACACACATGGATTAACTCAACAAGTAGGGACAGCTGATCAGGGATGGCCTGAGCTCTAGCATGCACAAGAAAGATGCCAAACTCATTGTGGAACATTTTAAGTTTATTTATGAGCGAAGAAGAGGAGAATTGTCTAGAATGCTACAAAAACACAAGCAAATTCCTAGGATGTATTTGGCAGCAGCAATTGTGCTTGTGGGAGTCTGTAAAACAGCGGCTTCCAACAAACTAAGCAACTATCTTTCCACAACAATATATAAAATCCGTTTGTGATTGTGATTCTCCAGTCAAGAGCTCAGGCTATATCTAATAATTCATAATATTCTATTCTTTCCTCTCTGCCACGACATGATATTATTGCAAAAAAAAAAAAATGTTTCTCTTAATAACAACACTAATTTCATAGCATTGATCTCAATGAAAGAGGAGTAAATTGAAACAAACTATGCGTTAACTTTTCAAGAATAACTCTCTATGTTAACAATAACTGTTATAGTGAGCCAGTTACGCACCAAGTGAGAAATTGGGAAGTCCAGTAGACAACTTTCCATAGGTTTGGAAGAACATCATCTGGTACATAACTCCATGGGGCCTTGCACTCCTTCCAGTCCTTCGGCGGTATTGGGCTTATGGAGACAGTTTCATTTGTATCATTGCTATATGGTACATTATCATCCAAACATTTCCTGAAGACGGTCTGTGATAGAATAAAAAAACTATAACAATAAAGATATTTTAAACAATTTTAACTACTAATGTCAAAGTTTACGATAACATAACAGACACTATAGTATACTAGTGCGGCTTTTATTGCCTAACGTAGAAGAGATATTAACATACACCCTTGACTATACATTTGTCACATGCCAATCCAGATCAGATGTATTACAACAATGATACTAAAAATACACAGTTTTAAGGTTGGTTTTGGAGTCAGCATAGGGTTTTGGAGTCAGCACTGAAATAAGCTAGCAGAGGGGTTAGACAGGTTGCCTCAGAAGGAAAGTCTTCTTGTTTCCTCCAAACAATTGTAGCATAGAAAAGGGCTATAGCAGTACCCTTATCTGAAGGTTGACAAAAGAAATGTGGAAACTGTTCGTTTCAATGATTAACATTGTTAGTTGAACTAGAAACGGAGTGCTAAGTTTAGTATTGGGAGGAAGTACTTAATGCTTAATAATAGCTGGGATATGAGCATAAGGTATAATAGTGTAGTCACACTTCTAAAACGGAATGCTAGGTTTAGTATTGGGAGGAAGTGTTTAATGGCAGCTGGAATATGAGCATAAGGTATAATAGTGTAGTCGCACTTCTAAAACGGAATGCTAGGTTTAGTATTGGGAGGAAGTGTTTAATGGCAGCTGGAATATGAGCATAAGGTATAATAGTGTAGTCGCACTTCTAATCGTTGTATCTATGGTAACCAGTTTAGTATTAGGAAGGGGAATTAGGGTGAAACTGGAAAGAAGTCTAAGGAAACGATTTGTATCCTGAATGTTTGTCATTGACAAACGCAGAAGTCTTTGAAAATAAATTCATGCTAACGAAATAATAGCTAATCACGAAATAATAGGCTAACCAGAAGGAGATGATACCTTTTTGAATTTTTGGAAGAATACATAATTAGGGAGGAATAGGAGGTTAATTGATTGGCAGTACTTGGGTGGCAGTAATTAGGATTTGTTTATAATATCAGAGGTACAGCCTTTATAAGCAGGAAAGATCATAGGATTTCAAGGATTAATGACTCCTTGTTCAGCGAGAGTAAGGGTAACTGTAGGGAATTGAGAGAAGAACATGGGGTATGATGATTTGTTAAGTACGAAGTTAGCTAATATTGTTCAGGAGGTAATAGTAGAGTTTCAAAGAAGGAGGGAGGCTTGAAAGGTTTCAGTCATATTGGTAGGGAGACCATGAGGACCACATAACGTCAAAACTCATATGTGACCTCAAGACTCATTTCAAGCAATGGGAGCAACATGATGTAACAGCTTGTTGCAAGCAATGGGTTTGTTTTACTGTCTATGTCAGTGGGATCTTTAACATGGTATTCAAACACTGTTGAGGAACAACAGTCCAAACCCCTAAGGCAAATTTAAATTTAAGTGGACCTCCCATGATTTGAACCGTGACACTCTGCATTGGAAGCAGAAGACCACCTCTAGGCTAACAGGAGGCCTGAATAAATGAGGACCATCTAATCCCCCCCGATAATACTACAATCATTAACCATATGATCCATAGTTTGAACTTAATTTACGTATGTACATATATAATTGCAGTTTAAAATGAAAAGAAAGTTACTAAAATTAGTCTTGACTAGTACAATATAACTTTTAAAAATAAAAATAATTGGTGTTTAATAATTTGTTAGTTTACTAGTTTAATTTAATTAGTTAGGTAATTTTACTAAATAAAAAATAAATACCCAATAACGATCTAAAAGATATAATTGAGGGAAAGCATATCATGTCTAATTACAATATGTATATCCATTAAACTGCTTGTTTTCTTGAAGATCACACTTAAATTGTTTAATAATGGAGATATTGTTGATTACTACGAGTAATCAAAGTTACTTGTATATAAATTAAAATCAACCTATAATAGTGAGGACTCTAAATCTATGTTTACACAGTAATAAAAAAAATGGAAAATTGTAAATCTGTACCATAAATTTGCTACATCGATTCTCTTTTTTCGAATTAATAACAGCAAATTTGCAGTAACCATAGTGAAAATGATCAAATAAATATTTTATTGCCAATAACAATCATTAACAGTTATATAACTCATCATTACAGTTATAAAACTAACTAAAGTAATGTAAGTTTAAGACTTATGATGGAAATTAAATAAAGCATTAAATAAGATTTTGAAAATCATTATAATCTTAAGAAGCATTATGGTCTAAAGAATTAATAACACACAAATTAATGATTAAAGTTTGCAGAAAATTAAAGAAAGAAATTGGAAAGAAACACACAATTAAAAATAATGATTAACTAGTTAAAATATGACTTACTGTTGACACATCCAGAGGAAGTACAAATATGATGAGCAAGGAGAAGTACCATGCTATAAGTACAGCTAATGTAACAAGAACGTTGTGATGTTGCCAATTGCCGTAGCGATACAGAAGTCCTGCTGCCAAACAGAAGGTAAGCACAATATCAGTGATAAATGGTCCTGAAGTCATTTTCACAATAACACTCAATTTTGTGATTTCAGGCTGTTAGACAGTTGTTCACTCATTTTTTCCTTGCTGCTCCTTCAACTTTTTCTCAGCCTCACTCTTCATTTTTTCTAATTTTTCCAGAGTTACTGATTTTAGAGGCATTAACTTTGGCTTGCACAGAATAAGTCCATCAGGTTCTCGATAATGTAACACTCCAGATGTTGGTATGTACTCAGACGGATTTGGTGAAGTAGTTGCACTAGATTCATCCATCTATTACTCACCTAAAATGTATTCTTTTTTTAGTAAAAATGTTTGAGGTTTTCAATCTAAAATTATTAAAGGATAACATCTTAAATTTTAATCTATAAAAATTAGAGTTTTAGAAACTTCACTTGCTAGTTCACATGCAGGTCTGTGCATGAATCTTACTATACAAGTCAAGTACCAACCGTTAACTTAGTTAGGGCATTGATTATATAAACATACAATAGATAAACCATCCAGTAGGAATATTTGTGCCAGTAATTTTGTTAGTTTGTGTGGCCCGCAACCACAGCTGGATTAAACTGCATTACATTTACATGGGACTACACTAGCGCTCCACAATGGACCACAAAAACAGCTGATATTTTGAGACTCAAAATTTAACATTGGATGGGAAATCTATTTGTGTATAAAATCAATGGTTAGAGTTTCGAACATTGGATCTTGCCCTCTGTAGTCCAAAGGAAGGATAGATATTGTTGTTAGATTACTTAACTTTCTTTCATAAATTAAATAATTAACAACAATCATATAAGTATCAATAACAAAGCGTCAATTGAGCGCCTAAATGTTCTTGAACAATATGTTGGTAACAGTACAAAGTTCTATTGCCTTATGACAGTACAAAAAAGTTGGACAGATATGGAGAGAATAAATTCTATTAAGACTGCACTGCATCATTTTATAATCAAGGACCGAGTTAAAGAATAATACATTTATTTTTAAGATTGTTGGTCTTGTTATTTTTGTATCCATCAACATTTTATTTCTCTCGGTTAGTAATAATTTTCTCATTACAAATCAATTAATTCTTTTATGTGTATAGGCTATTATTTAGTTATTAAAAATTAAATACAAATACTAACAGTATTGTAATAGGAAAATCCAACTATTATCTCCATAATTGTTTTTAACCCTTGTATATACAATCTCAGTTGATCAATCAAAGTGTCCTATGTAAGCTGGAGCAGACTTATAAACTATTTTACAAAAGAGTAATATTCATTGTAGTGCCATACAAAATATTATACAAAGAAGTAAAATTATAAAGAAAGTGCTCTTATAATTAGTTTCTTTGTTGAAAATAAACTTGAAAATAACGTACGGTAAAAGGAAATGGATCAGGATAAGATATTGTAAATGACAGATATGAACTAGATAACAGAATGAAAAAAAAAACACACATTTAAACTATAAACCTCCTGATTAAAATAAAAGTTTGGGTGCAAGAATTTTACTTAACATTTTTTATCTACTAGATAACGTTTTACATTGATATGTGATAGAATGTGAAAGGTTTGGGCCTGTAGCGATGTTTGGGTTTTTTTAGAATAAAAAAGGACTACTGTAGAGTTACCAGTATTCCACAAGATTTTGATATATTTATTGATATGATACAGTTCTTATAATTTACATCAATCAGTGACAGATTTACTACTAGGCAGTCTAGGCAGCTGCCTAAGGCCGCAAGCAAAAGGGGGCCACAAATATTGCGCTAAGTAAAGAGCCCTCCCGATTTTTCTACACAGCTACCTGCTAGATTTTATAAACTAAATTTATTACACTCCATATAGGTTATAGAAATACACCACGTACACAGACATAATAAAAAACTAAGTAGAAATAAGTATTGTTGAGAGTGAAGGTGTATTTGGTGTGGTGAGCATGGCGCTTCTATTAATATTAGAATAAACACTTGATTATCCAAGAATATTTGTTACCTTTTTAGAAACACAATAAATTATTATACTGTTTTCATAACAACGTGTTTTCAATATATATTATATTGTAAAGGAAAGCTTAAAGTCTAAAAAATAGAGTAGGAATGGATTAGTAAACACTGGCCTGGTATATAACCAAGCAACTGGCCCTACCCTACAAGTAACAATGGGTGGCTGCAGTTGGCCTCACTGAGGATTGCCAGTTGGGAAAGCTGTTATGGTTATAAAAGATTCTGATTCTTTAAAGTACTAGCGTCAACAGGTTAGATTTCACGTAATTTTTAAGTGACTATATACTGACAAGAAAATATAGATAAAAGGGTAAAACTCGCTAAAGGCATTTTAAGTGTTGTAATTTTATAACATTTTCCATACCCCCAGATCACTTGGTAAGTAGGGGCCCTGGGCCGATCTTTTATCAAATGCCTGGTCCGCAATTTTTTTCCAGTCCGCCCCTGATTATATTTAGTAATACAAGGATATAGACAATCTAGCTACTTGAGGACAAAGTGTTGTAAAAATTGTAGGCGAGAAGTTTTATGCTCGGTCCTCTTCATACTGACATGGTGTTCACTCAATGGTTGTTATCGACATAAACACTACTAGAGAAGTCTGGGGTGATCATGTTGGGTGGTAATCAGTGTCCAAATGTTGTGTAGGGGGGAGAACTAAGTATCAGGCTTGTCAATTAGCTGAAAATCAGACCAACACTACGTGGTTCGGATTTCATGTAAAGTTGGATAAGCTGAACGTCCCTTAGTTATCCTAGCTATTAATAAATTGCCCTTTCTGAGGAACTGTCAAACTCAGTTAGTAACCAGACTACTCAGGTCATTCACACTCATATAATCATTCACATTCACCTTCAAATAAGCAAAAACTTGTGTAAATGTCTCATACATAAGAAAAAAAAAAGAATCTAAGAGCAGCAAATCATTATATTGATCATATGGGTATATACATAATAAGTTAACTTAGTTACTTCTTCAACATAAAAAAAATTAACTAACTTGGTGAATGAGAAGCAGATATCCTTCTACTAGTGCTTAGAAGTACTATTTCTTGCTTAAAAGATTTATGTACATACCGGCTAGTTAACATGTTTTTTGTGCCTTAACTATTATATAAAAAAGAGACGGCTTAAACAAAATAACGATCTAAACTCCTTGTGAATATTTTAATTGGTGTGAAACTGTCAAACCATCCAATTGCTACTCGACGTGTTTAAGATTATTTCCCTTAGATTTACTTAATTCCTTACCTTTTGATAAGAAATTCAACAGCTTTATATCTTTAATATCTAACATTTTTTAATAGTTTTTTTCTAAACCTTAAAAATTAATTTTGGAAATGAATACCAGTACTTATTAAATAATGGTATTCATAATTGTTCTTTTGTAAGTTTTAAAATTGTTATTGGCAACTTGATAACTAAGAATTAACTTAATTCTTGAATTCTATTGATATTTAGACATTCTATGATAAAGAATTGTATTGCCGTTGTCTATACAAGATTAAAAGTACAAATTGTCTAATAGGCCCAAATGGCCTATTTTAATCTGACTCATCTGAGAGCATGGGTCTCATATTGTTTTGTACAATGAATACAACACAATGTATTTCTCATGACTTATGTCATAAAAACATTTAAACTTATCATTTCTACTTTCGAAAAAAGTAAATAAATGAGTTTTCGGGAACATATGTTAATATTTCAAAGATTGGTCATTACATGGGTATACATTTAAGTAATGAGACACAAGTTATAAGGGAATATCACAAAAATATGCGAATTACAGATATTTACCTATTTGTAAGATTAAAGGAATGTCTGTTCCATTATTCCTGGTACTCTACAAAGAGTGATACCTAAAAGCTGTTTTGGGCAAAAACCCTAACCTATTAAAACTAAGAGGTTTAATTAGCTAGTAACTCCTCAACTATTCACCACAATAATGAATAAACAACTAAAATGTATGCCATAGCCAGAAAACAAACGAAAACAAGTTCAAATAAAATTTTCAAACATTTATAGTTAAGAAGACACTTACGAAATCACCTACATAACGTCAATAAACTATTTGACAACGCCACGACGTGCAGACGACACGGTCAGTGGTCACCTGCTGTAGGAGAGATTTGCCCTTCTCTTTAAAAACTTGAAAAAATGCATGCAGCTTCAATACTTGGTTGTTTTGTCAATTTAAATATAGTTAAGGCATAGACCTTCTATTATACTTCTATTATATTAGGCATAATAGAAGGTCTATGGTTTAAGTTTGACAATGCTTTGGCCCTAACTCAAAATGTGCGTCCGTGTTTGTGTTGTAGTATTTGTTTTATTATAACTATAAATGTTGTTCTTGTCGTTGTTATTTATTGTACTTAGAATTTTGTTAGCTATATTATTACTGTGGAAATTATATCTAACAATAGCTGTATTTTGTCTATAATATTTAGAATTACGATAGTTTCAAATTAATTCGTGTTCTTCCTATTATTACTATTTGTTTTACAGCTTTTTAGTAATTTTGTATTAAATTGTACTGTAATCTTAATCGAATTACCAGACAGTTTAATATTTTTAATATCTCTTTCAATTATAATTTTGTACAACAATAATTAACTGTACAGTAATGGGTTAGCCGTTTATAAATAAGAACGGTAAACAAATAAACTGTTAGCATGTGTGTCAATCGTTGTTTAAATCTAATGTCTTAATCGAACTAAAACGGTAATAATTTGTTTGGCACAAAGTAAAAAAAATTAGTAGTACTAATTTGACTCTGTATACTTCTATATTAGTAGTTAAATTTTTTATAGTGCTTATTTTCTTTGATCTTGACCATTTTGATAAAAAAATTTCACTTAATTTTCAGAAGTGCTGTTCGCTATCTGGTTACTTGACTATGTAGTTTTGCATTTGCTCAAAAGGTTGCGTTTTCAGCAGTGAACTAAGCCAACAGTTAGTAGCAACTGAATGGATTTTAAGGCGAGAACTTGCAATTTATAAATTAAATTGAACGAAATAACAGTTATAAAATTACCTTTTTATGGAATATATTAGCCTTAAAACAATGTTGTACATTCATTTTCTGTAATTAATTATAAATTTTCAAAATATTTAGCATTTTTAGTCCTGTTAAACTGTACCTTTTTACGACAACAAAAAGCAAAAAGTTTAACAGAATATATAGTTGGCGGTTTTTGAGTTACTTTTGTACTTGCTTCGGCAGTACATATACTAAAATTGGAACGATACAGAGAAGATTAGCATGGCCCCTGCGCAAGGATGACACGCAAAATCGTGAAGCGTTCCACATTTTTTTTTTTAATTCAGATAATTATTCATTTGATAGAACCCATATTAATTTATGATTAAATCATTTTTAGTTTCTTTACCTCCTCTTGCGGTTGAATTTATATTATCTATTTCGAACCCATGATCTGTAATTAATTTAAACAATATTTCAAATGGTATTATATTATGTGTATCATATACATTCTATTACAAATTTTCTATTACCCAACAACCATTTACTATCCTTAAAAAGCATCGTCTTTGGTTGAACTTACTGAAATAGTTGCAAAAGAACAATATAATGATTGTTCAGTTATTGTTTATAAATAGCAACATATTATGTTTACAAAGAGGTTGTGGAGATTTACAAAATTTACAATGGGTATATGATTTAACAATTTTATATGGCTTGAATTGACATGACAATTAACATAAAGTGTTAATTAATCGATATGTGTTTTAATATGTGAAAGCATTTTGAAAATAAATTAAAATTTTTGAATATATCCAAAGAGCACTAACATAAGTTTTAACAGAATCTGTTATTATAGGTAGTAATTGTTTTTGTTAACTTGTATATTATTATTCATTTTCGAGCTCAAACTGACCACGCCAATAAGTGTGCAATCAACCCTGTTGTGACAAGCTTGCCTTTCTTAATGCTCACGTTGTGTTTTTCAGAAAGAGTTATCTTTCTTTCACTGGACCAGGCTACTCACTGCTCAGGTTGTTTTTCCTCTTACTTCCTGACCAACTTTCCAACCATAAATCTTTATACTGAACGTTTTCCTGTTTGAAATGTCAGTTTGTACTATAACTAATGCTTTGAAGTTTTCTTTTAGTTTAGCATTCCATTTAATTGTTTCCGTTTCGATTCTATCTTATTTTTATAAAATTTTACAACATACTTTGTTAACTTAGTGGGTTCCTTTATTTTGATATACCCATAGAATTTTAGTCTCGATATATATCAGTGTATTCTTACATTTCCTATTAAAAATTCTCTGGAGATGATGTGCCCTATAAGCACCACTACGGCATTCTCCCACCAACAGAGATGTACAGGTTAAGGGGGGGGGGCTGGAAGGGTCACAAATCTTGAATCTATTCTCAACAAGACCAATGTTAAATGGATTATTCAATCATTTATATAAATTATTTTTAATCTGTTGTTTTAAAAGTATTGAATTGGAGAATATTGATTAATTAATTATACATGTTTTAAAATATATATTTTTTTATATGTTCTATGTTTGTCCTTGATCTTATTGTCATCACCATCGTCATTGCTTATATCACAAGATCAGTGAATAATTAGAGTATGAGTGAGATTAAAGTATTGTGGAAATCGCCATAAAACAATTAAACTGGATATTTCTTCTCTCCCAGGGACGCAAAACATTCATTCATCCATTTTAGTGCTCAAGATCGTCTAAAAATGCGACTATGCAATTCATAGTTCGGTATCCTTCATGTTGGTGGCCATGTTACCCTTTTTATATCAATCCCGACGGTTCTAGACTGAAGTCCTAAAAACTCCTTGGTAACGAGTTGCGGCGCTATCAATATCAGCATAAGTGCTTAAACCCCTATTTACAGGGTACGCAGCCTCTTAAGCCAGCGTGTAAAGCGACCCGCGATGATATCTTAGAGGCTCTTGGGGATTATTCAGCGCCTTTAACGGAGCCTGTGGGTGTTTAGCGACTCCTCACAGTAACCTAGTCTTACCCGACCATGCGGAGCTATGGCCGGGTTGGCAATCATTTTTCTAGCTACTCTTGACACAGAATGGCTGAACCAAGTTATACTCCACCTTGTACTGCTTCGGCAGGTAACTCGTCCAAACATAAGCATGGGGTCCCTGGATTCCCCCACCTCCAATGTGGCAACATCTGGGCTACAGGCACTCTCTTAGGAGATTGCATCCAGTTCGGGTGCTTTCCTCACATCGTCCGGGAGATAGAATATTCCCAAAAGGGAATGTAATGACCTCCTGAATGAACAGGCTGTCCCAACGGAAAAATTCAAACTAAAGTCTAAGCTGAAGAGCCGAAAGTGAAAAAGCCATCAGGATCATGTTTGCTGCTAAAGGCATCCCATGGGACTCTCAGAAGTTCAGTAGGAGCCAGAAAAAAAAATGGAGAAGGTGAGCTCAGCTGACGAGGTTTGAAGAGAGCTGATTTCACCTCTCCTCTTTACACCGAGGGCAGTCGAAAAACCTAGACATGGCTATGTGGAAGCATCTACTCCAGCCGGACCAGTTTTGACCTTTAAAGATGTGCTTTCAGCCTTGAAGGATGCGGTGGTTCCTTTGGACTATCTATCCTCTAAATTCACAGAAGCCCAGAGTGAGGCAGTTGGGGAATTGCTTATGGAGAGGATTGAGCTCTTTCCTCAGCTTCCCAGCCACCGAATTCCTCTTTGATCCTCCTCCGTATTCCTCAATTTGGAGGTACATATATGGAGGAAGGAACATACGCAGTCGTGTGCCACCGAAACTGCGTACCGCAGAAAACACGTGGAGCGAAATCGACTGGGCTTGTGAGTCCTGTAAGCCAGATCGAGTAGTTCTACTGTAGGGAGCAGTAAACCCGTGGCCTTGGCTATAAGGAAATAGTTCCTAGTAAATACTACCGAGGCTTTTAAAAAATGAATTATGAAATAAATGAAAAATATCTCGACTCAGAACTTATAATATTATGCTCCAACGAGGCTACGTAAGATTGGATCCTTAACGTAGTCTCTAAACTCGGCCCTCTTCAGGGGATTATCAGGCTGATTGCTGGGGGTGGGAAGGAGACCCTGAAGGGAACCAAGTTATTCGTCAGAGTGCTTTGTAAACCTTCGTGATCCATCGAGATCGCATCGTTGGAATGGGAGGATTAATGTCTACATCAAAATGAGAACTTTTCTTCTAGTTGTCGTCACAGTCGTTATCATTCATTCGAGCAGGGCAAAGCTTATCACTTCTTATCAACTTGTTTTCGTGTTTGGACACAGTTTTTTTTACATTTTCCAGATAACCATTTGTTAAAATATAATACCGGCTAACTGTAGTGTCTGTGATGTAATTTGTGAAGGTGTCAGCAACCAGGTTAAGTGTGCCGGAAATTGTGGGGTCGTATGCCACCGAAACTACGTACCGCAGAAAACACGTGGAGCGAAATCGACTGGGCTTGTGAGTCCTGTAAGCCAGATCGAGTAGTTCTACTCTAGGAAGCAGTAAACCCGTGGCCATGGCCATAAGGAAATAGTTCCTAGTAAATAATATCGATGCTTTTAAAAAACGAACTATGAAATAAATTAAAAATATCTCGACTCAGAACTCCAGCCTCAAAGAATCACTAATTTTCTTAATGCTGCTTTATAAGAAAATAATAATTTAATGTACAACGTAATTTAGGACCTTACAAATGCTCAGCAGGACAACCAGAAGCTCTTAAATGAAAACGCAGAGTTCTGTAGAAATGAAACCAGATTAGAAATGACGGTAAGGAATCTCGAACGGTTCATTACCACTGTGCGTGTATGGGCGGTTGGGTGAGTCATTACCACTGTACGTGTTTGGGCGGGCAGGTGGGTCATTACCACTGTACGTATATGGGCAGGTGGGTGAGTCAATACTACCATGCGTGTATGGATGGGTGAGTGGGTCATCACCACTGTACGTGTATGGGAGGCCGGGTGGGTCCATTACCACTGTACGTGTATGGCGGGCGAGTGTGTCATTACCACTGTACGTGTATGGGCGGGCAGGTGGGTCATCATTTTATCATTTTACCGTGCAGTGCATATTGTGATATATCTAGACTGACTAAGCAAAAGATGCCAGGTACAGAAGAGGTACAGTGTTAACCCTATTGTCCGTCACCCTATTTTCCGCCAGGTTCTGTTATCCGTTAGTGTCTGGGTTCATCGTGCTAGGATATGACAGTTGACGTATGACTCATCTGTCTAGAAGACGACAATTCCCCCTCCAGCCGTCTAGCCCACATAACCTAAAAAATTTTTGCGTTGGGACAGCCTGTTCATTCAGGAGGTCATTACATTCCCTTTCGGGAATATTCTATCTCCCGGACGATGTGAGGAAAGCACCCGGACTGGATGCACTCTCCTAAGAGAGTGCCTGTAGCCCAGATTTTGCCACATTGGAGGTGGGGGAATCCAGGGACCCCATGCTTATGTTTGGACGAGTTACCTGCCGAAGCAGTACAAGGTGGAGTATAACTTGGTTCAGCCATTCTGTGTCAAGAGTAGCTAGAAAAATGATTGCCAACCCGGCCATAGCTCCGCATGGTCGGGTAAGACTAGGTTACTGTGAGGAGTCGCTAAACACCCACAGGCTCCGTTAAAGGCGCTGAATAATCCCCAAGAGCCTCTAAGATATCATCGCGGGTCGCTTTACACGCTGGCTTAAGAGGCTGCATACCCTGTAAATAGGGGTTTAAGCACTTATGCTGATATTGATAGCGCCGCAACTCGTTACCAAGGAGTTTTTAGGACTTCAGTCTAGAACCGTCGGGATTGATATAAAAAGGGTAACATGGCCACCAACATGAAGGATACCGAACTATGAATTGCATAGTCGCATTTTTAGACGATCTTGAGCACTAAAATGGATGAATGAATGTTTTGCGTCCCTGGGAGAGAAGAAATATCCAGTTTAATTGTTTTATGGCGATTTCCACAATACTTTAATCTCACTCATACTCTAATTATTCACTGATCTTGTGATATAAGCAATGACGATGGTGATGACAATAAGATCAAGGACAAACATAGAACATATAAAAAAATATATATATTTTAAAACATGTATAATTAATTAATCAATATTCTCCAATTCAATACTTTTAAAACAACAGATTAAAAATAATTTATATAAATGATTGAATAATCCATTTAACATTGGTCTTGTTGAGAATAGATTCAAGATTTTTGACCCTTCCAGCCCCCCCCCCCCCTTAACCTGTACATCTCTGTTGGTGGGAGAATGCCGTAGTGGTGCTTATAGGGCACATCATCTCCAGAGAATTTTTAATAAGAAATGTAAGAATACACTGATATATATCGAGACTAAAATTCTATGGGTAACTTATATCAAAATAAAGGAACCCACTAAGTTAACAAAGTATGTTGTAAAATTTTATGAAAATAAGATAGAATCGAAACGGAAACAATTAAATGGAATGCTAAACTAAAAGAAAACTTCAAAGCATTAGTTATAGTACAAACTGACATTTCAAACAGGAAAACGTTCAGTATAAAGATTTATGGTTGGAAAGTTGGTCAGGAAGTAAGAGGAAAAACAATCTGAACAGTGAGTAGCCTGGTCCAGTGAAAGAAAGATAACTCTTTCTGAAAAACACACAACGTGAGCATTAAGAAAGGCAAGCTTGTCACAACAGGGTTGATTGCACACTTATTGGCGTGGTCAGTTTGAGCTCGTAAATGAATAATAATATACAAGTTACCAAAAACAATTACTACCTATAATAAAATAATACTACCTATAATAACAGATTCTGTTAAAACTTATGTTAGTGCTCTTTGGATATATTAAAAATTTTTAATCTATTTTCAAAATGCTTTCACATATTAAAACACATCGATTAATTAACACTTTATGTTAATTGTCATGTCAATTCAAGCCATATAAAATTGTTAAATCATATACCCATTGTAAATCTCCACAACCTCTTTGTAAACATAATATGTTGCTATTAATAAACAATAACTGAACAATCATTATATTGGTCTTTTGCAACTATTTCAGTAAGTTCAACCAAAGACGATGCTTTTTAAGGATAGTAAATAGTTGTTGGGCAATAGAAAATTTGTAATAGAATGTATATGATACACATATAATACCATTTGAAATATTGTTTACATTAATTACAGATCATGGGTTCGAAATAGATAATATAAATTCAACCACAAGAGGAGGTAAAGAAAATAAAAATGATTTAATCATAAATTAATATGGGTTCTATCAAATGAATAATTATCTGAATTAAAAAAAAAAAATGTGGAACGCTTCACGATTTTGCGTGTCATCCTTGCGCAGGGGCCATGCTAATCTTCTCTGTATCGTTCCAATTTTAGTATATGTACTGCCGAAGCAAATACAAAAGTAACTCAAAAACCGCCAACTATATATTCTGTTAAACTTTTTGCTTTTTGTTGTCGTAAAAAGGTACAGTTTAACAGGACTAAAAATGCTAAATATTTTGAAAATTTAGAATTAATTACAGAAAATGAATGTACAACGTTGTTTTAAGGCTAATATATTCCATAAAAAGGTAATTTTATAACTGTTATTTCGTTCAATTTAATTTATAAATTGCAAGTTCTCGACTTAAAATCCATTCAGTTGCTACTAACTGTTGGCTTAGTTCACTGCTGAAAACGCAACCTTTTGAGCAAATGCAAAACTACATAGTCAAGTAACCAGATAGCGAACAGCACTTCTGAAAATTAAGTAAAATTTTTTTATCAAAATGGTCAAGATCAAAGAAAATAAGCACTATAAAAAATTTAACTACTAATATAGAAGTATACAGAGTCAAATTAGTACTACTAATTTTTTTTACTTTGTGCCAAACAAATTATTACCGTTTTAGTTCGATTAAGACATTAGATTTAAACAACGATTGACACAAATGCTAACAGTTTATTTGTTTACCGTTCTTATTTATAAACGGCAAACCCATTACTGTACAGTTAATTATTGTTGTACAAAATTATAATTGAAAGAGATATTAAAAAGATTGAACTGTCTGGTAATTCGACTAAGATTACAGTACAATATAATACAAAATTACTAAAAAGCTGTAAAACAAATAGTAATAATAGCAAGAACACGAATTAATTTGAAACTATTGTAATTCTAAATATTATAGACAAAATACAGCTATTGTTAGATATAATTTCCACAGTAATAATATAGCTAACAAAATTCTAAGTACAATAAATAACAACAATCACAAGAACAACATTTATAGTTATAATAAAACAAAAACTACAACACAAACACGGATGCACATTTTGAGTTATGGCCAAAGCATTCTCAAACTTAAACCATAGACCTTCTATTATGCCTAATATAATAGAAGTATAATAGAAGGTCTATGCTTAAACTATATTTAAATTGACAAAACAACCAAGTATTGAAGCTGCATGCATTTTTTCAAGTTTTTAAAGAGAAGGGCAAATCTCTCCTACAGCAGGTGACCACTGACCGTGTCGTCTGCACGTCGTGGCGTTGTCAAATAGTTTATTGACGTTATGTAGGTGATTTCGTAAGTTTCTTCTTAACTATAAATGTTTGAAAATTTTAATTGAACTTGTTTTCGTTTGTTTTCTGGCTACGGCATACATTTTAGTTGTTTATTCATTATTGTGGTGAATAGTTGAGGAGTTACTAGCTAATTAAACCTCTTAGTTTTAATAGGTTAGGGTTTTGCCCAAAACAGCTTAGGTATCACTCTTTGTAGAGTACCAGGAATAATGGAACAGACATTCCTTTAATCTTACAAATAGGTAAATATCTGTAATTCGCATATTTTTTGTGATATTCCCTTATAACTTGTGTCTCATTACTTAAATGTATAACCATGTAATGACCAATCTTTGAAATATTAACGTATGTTCCCGAAAACTCATTTATTTACTTTTTTCGAAAGTAGAAATGATAAATGTTTTTATGACATAAGTCATGAAAAATACATTGTGTTGTATTCATTTTACAAAACAATATGAGACCCATGCTCTCAGATGAGTCAGATTAAAATAGGCCATTTGGGCCTATTAGACAATTTGTACTTTTAATCTTTTGTAGACAACGGCAATACAATTCTTTATCATAGAATGTCTAAGTATCAGTAGAATTCAAGAATTAAGTTAATTCTTAGTTATCAAGTTGCCAATAACAATTTTAAAACTTACAAAAGAACAATTATGAATACCATTACTTAATAAGTACTGGTATTCATTTCCAAAATTAATTTTTAAGGTTTAGAAAAAACTATTAAAAAATGTTCGATATTAAAGATATAAAGCTGTTGAATTTCTTATCAAAAGGTAAGGAATTAAGTAAATCTAAGGGAAATAATCTTAAACACGTCGAGTAGAAGTTGGATGGTTTGACAGTTTCACACCAATTAAAATATTCACAAGGAGTTTAGATCGTTATTTTGTTTAAGCCGTCTCTTTTTTATATAATAGTTAAGGCACAAAAAACATGTTAACTAGCCGGTATGTACATAAATCTTTTAAGCAAGAAATAGTACTTCTAAGCACTAGTAGAAGGATATCTGCTTCTCATTCACCAAGTTAGTTAAATTTTTTATGTTCAAGAAGTAACTAAGTTAACTTATTATGTATATACCCATATGATCAATATAATGATTTGCTGCTCTTAGATTCTTTTTTTTATTTATTTTTTTTTTTATGTGTGAGACATTGACACAACTTTTTGCTTATTTGAAGGTGAATGTGAATGATTATATGAGTGTGAATGACCTGAGTAGTTTGGTTACTAACTGAGTTTGACTGTTCCTCAGAAAGGGCCATTTATTATTAGCCAGGATAACTAAGGGACGTCCAGCTTATCCAACTTTACATGAAATCCGAACCACGTAGTGTTGGTCTGATTTTCAGCTAATTGACAAGCCTGATACTTAGTTCTCCCCCTACACAACATTTGGGCACTGATTACCACCCAACATGATCACCCCAGACTTCTCTAGTTGTGTTTATGTCGATAACAACCATTGAGTGAACGCCATGTCAGTAGGAAGAAGACCGAGCATCTGGGGTCTTGCAGGGGCAACCTCTTCGCCGGAATCAACGAAGTGTAGCAGAGTATGATGTATTCATCTGGTCATCTCTGCCACAGAGTGAAAGTTGGTCATCAATGAATATAGAAAAAACATAGACAAGCATACGCTTATAATTAGCATTGTAGTGACTGACGCCACTCCTGCCATAAGAGAAACACTGTGGCTCTCTAAACTGGAAGTATCTGTTTTGCCCACTTTTCAATCAAACTAATATTTAACATGCTAATATTGTACGTACAATTTTGAAATTTAAGACAGGAATATGTGATAAGCAATGGATGGTAACAGTAGTGATGAAATTAAAATTTAGTTTGTTCTGTATTTAACATAATTAATAAAAATTACCATTTACCATTCATGGTACCACTTACCAATCATGAGATAAAAAAGGTAGACGGATACATGTAACAGCAATTTAAAATATTACGATATTTTACTTTTTAATAATATAAGGAATTATTCATTTTTAGTGTTCATGCCTTCGTCAATTCTTTATTTACCAAAATTATACAAATCCATAACACAATGAGATGGCTTCCGGATTTTTTATGTCTTTTTACCGATTTTTAAATTCCGCTAAAGTTAAAAAACAAGTTACAACTCAAACATGTTTGTTCAAAGATTTGAGGAAAAAACCAGAAAGGCAAACAAAGAAATTGTAATAAGCTATCACTACCACACATCCAGTTATGATACTCATAATTGTAATAAGCTATCACTACCACACATCCAGTTATGATACTCATAATTGTAATAAGCTATCACTACCACACATCCAGTTATGATACTCATAATTGTAATAAGCTATCACTACCACACATCCAGTTATGATACTCATAATTGTAATAAGCTATCACTACCACACATCCAGTTATGATACTCATAATTGTAATAAGCTATCACTACCACACATCCAGTTATGATACTCAAAATTGTAATAAGCTATCACTACCACACATCCAGTTATGATACTCATAATTTTAATAAGCTATCACTACCACACTTCCAGTTATGTAATAAGCTATCACTACCACACATCCAGTTATGATACTCATAATTGTAATAAGCTATCACTACCACACATCCAGTTATGATACTCAAAATTGTAATAAGCTATCACTACCACACATCCAGTTATGATACTCATAATTGTAATAAGCTATCACTACCACACATCCAGTTATGTAATAAGCTATCACTACCACACATCCAGTTATGATACTCATAATTGTAATAAGCTATCACTACCACACATCCAGTTATGACACTCATAATTGTAATAAGCTCTCACTACCACACATCCAGTTATGTAATAAGCTATCACTACCACACATCCAGTTATGATACTCATAATTGTAATAAGCTATCACTACCACACATCCAGTTATGATACTCATAATTGTAATAAGCTATCACTACCACACATCCAGTTATGTAATTAGCTATCACTACCACACATCCAGTTATGATACTCATAATTGTAATAAGCTATCACTACCACACATCCAGTTATGATACTCATAATTGTAATAAGCTATCACTACCACACATCCAGTTATGACACTCATAATTGTAATAAGCTATCACTACCACACATCCAGTTATGACACTCATAATTGTAATAAGCTATCACTACCACACATCCAGTTATGATACTCATAATTGTAATAAGCTATCACTACCACACATCCAGTTATGATACTCATAATTGTAATAAGCTATCACTACCACACATCCAGTTATGATACTCATAATTGTAATAAGCTATCACTACCACACATCCAGTTATGACACTCATAATTGTAATAAGCTATCACTACCACACATCCAGTTATGACACTCATAATTGTAATAAGCTATCACTACCACACATCCAGTTATGACACTCATAATTGTAATAAGCTATCACTACCACACATCCAGTTATGATACTCATAATTGTAATAAGCTATCACTACCACACATCCAGTTATGATACTCATAATTTGAAATAGTAAAGTGCTTATTGTAAGATTTAGATTTTTCGAACACCGTACATGTCAAACTTGTAAGTGATGGACAAGAATGGCCATTCTGTGATATTGCCAGCTTATCCTCAAAATAAATCGAACTAAAATGTATACTTTTTCTTTATTTTTATAACTTAACCTTTGTGCATGTAGGGATAGATTGGTGGTTTATTTTATTTTTGTAAACTAACGTTTATTTAATTATTTACTTTATTTTATTCATGTTACTTTAAATTTTACGGTATTCAGCTGTGATTCAGGGTGGTTCATTTTCTTACTTTAAAACCATTCCCACTCCTTCTTATTTTCAATTAATTACAATTTAAGTTTAATTATAATGAATGGGGCTAAACTAGACAGTTTCAGAGAAACCACTGAGGATGCCACATTACAGTATGGGCGAAACGTCTGGTTATCTTGTAAATATTGTAGATAGTACCTTGACACGGTTGTCACCGGAAAATGTAGATTCTAGTTATGACACCGGCCGCTTAAGCCTAAGTTCTAACATTATAAAGTATTTTGCTATACCGGGTATCCCCCACAAAGACGTTTAATCGTTTGATTTTGTATAGGTTACCCATTTATGCATCGATCAATTTGAAACGTTGCGTACTTTTTTATAGTGGTTTTAAAAGTATGCTGTGAAAATTTAATTTCGTACAAATTTACAGGGGCTGGATGGTGGCATATTGAAAAATTATTCTTTTAAAGACGGAAAATACAGTGTTTTAGATGTGAAATATTTGTACTGTCACATTCTAATGGCTTAAGACATTTTGATCAGAAAACTAGGTCATAGCCAATTCAAAACCTAAAACCAAGGTCTAAAATCACTCAAAGATTTCATTTACTCACATTACCACATTCTAGATTACTCAAACTGTAACCGATCCACTGGTGACAGCGCGTATCAAATGCATCGTACACTTCTAAAAAGAATTCCGCGGTATACGTAGAAGTTCTCCTTCAATTTTTTGTTTTAAACCTTCATCATTGTTGAAAATATAGGCATACACATGTTCCGTTAAGTATCCCCATAAGAAAAAGTTACAGACAGTCAAATCTGGGGATCGAATTGGTCAATCCGAAGAAAGTATCCAGCGCCCAAGAAAGTTGTCATGTAGTGATTGTTTGATAAGGTTAGCGTTATGAGGTGAAGCACCATCTTGCTGTAATATTGCTTCATTCATTTCTGGAGTCATGAAATGCGGGAAGACACGTTAATACCTAATTCTGTTTATTGCACTGTCCAAAATATCATAAGATAACACACCATTATCACTGATAGCTGCCTCAGCAGTAATGCCTTTTGATTTAAGTGGACCCTGTTCAAGAATGTGGGGATTATACATTTGTAATAATTACAATAATTGTGCCTATTTACAACACCACTGTGATAAAAAGTGTACTCGTCTTAGTAAACAATTCGAGTATGCCAATGAGGACCTAACTCATCAAAGTCAATGATAAGGGAACAAAAGTGAACTCTTCTGTCCGGTCCATCTTCAAGTAAATTGTGCTCCAGATGAATTTTAAAACTTTTAATTTTGTTTCTTTTAATAATTTTATGTAAAGAAGAATTCGGAACACCAGTTTCATATTCAGCCTTCCGCACCAGCTATTCTGTTTCCTCATTCCATCTTCTTGAGTACTTTTTTATAATACTACCTGTTTCTAACAATAGATTTTTCAACTTAGTTGTTTTTGGATTGCTTGGTGGTTCAACTCCTGGGTAGGCAACTATATATTTTCTACGTGCTTCTACGACGTTACCAAAGGCAATAATACACGCACAACGCTTTACTTTTTGTTCAACAGAATATGCCATTTCCTGAACTTCACTACAGCAACTTAGGTTAATGTTTTAATTAATTGCTCAAGCTACATTGGTCAACAAAAACACCAATTATAAACCATTCTGCCCCCATTAGAGAGATGAAAATTTCACAGCATACTTTTAAAACCTCCATAAAAAGCGTGCAAAGCTTTGAAAAGATCGACGCATAAATAGGCAACCTAAACAAAATCAAACGTTTAAACCTTTTCGTGGGACACCCTGTATAATGTATGAATATTGTGACATTCCGAGTGGCCTCTATCCTGGGAACCGGTGATGCGGAAGTAATGGATGGGTCGCTGACCACCTGCCCTGCTTGTTTACAACCTTTGGGGCACAATGGCTTACGTATGAACGCCCCTTTACCTCTTCAATAGACTTCTAGAATCTTCTGGGTTGACGAGCCAGCTCTGTCATGGAACTTCGGACGCAGGGGAATTCAAGAAGCTTCTAGATGGAGACCTGCAGGTGATATATACGGCCTGGATACCAGCGCTAGTCAGTTAGTCAGTCAGTGAGTCTACAGCCTACAGCCCAGGTGTTTGCGGCGACAGTGAGACAGTTCTACAGTGCGAGTGAAGTGTCCGTGTATAGAGAAGTGGTCTACGGAGAAGTTACCGGTGAGTGGTTCGTTGTGGGGATCAACGAAGGAGCATTGCGGTACTTGTGGACGACTTCTGAAGGGACACTGAAGAAACTGTGAGTGAACTGTTAGCATTGGACTGTAGGTAGTAGGGAAGCTAGTAGAGTCACTTTATAGTTAGTCATTGTAAATATTAGTAGATAATCTAGGAAAGCCACTTTATAGAGCTAGGAATTGTAATTAAAAGAAGGGAATTTAGTAAAGTCACTTTGCAATTAGTAGTGGTAATTATTGATGCCATCGAAGATTGTAATTATAAATTAGTTTAACTGTAATAGTAGGCCTAATAGTAAATTGTACTTTTCTCAATAGTTAAAGTTAAGGAATTAATCCATTTAATTATAATAAGTTAATTTTTTTATATTCAATAAAATTAGTAATTGTTTAGTATAACGTGTTGCTTATTTGTAAAACCCACATAGTGATTAATTATTTATAAATTAGGACAAATATTAAAAACGTCACACTGGTGTCAGAAGTGGGATAGATTTGTTGAGCAACACGTTTAATATTTTTATCTATTGAAAGTTATTGTTAAGCTGTTTATTGAATTCATTTACTGTAATTCTATATTGTTCAGACGTAGTTTTGCAAAAGAACGATGGCATCTAGTGGAGTTAAGTTAGTAGACTTAAAAGTGGCTGATTTAAAGCGGGAGTTAGAAGAAAGGGACTTAGATCATATTGGAACAAAATCAGTTTTAGTAAGTAGACTTAAGCAGGCAATGCTAGAAGCAGGGGATGATCCAGAAACATTCCTTTTTGAAACTGAAGCTAGTTCACTTAAGTCTATGATTACCAGAAATGCAGAGAAATTACAAAATGACTTAAAAGGAAATGCAGAGGAATTACATAAATTACAAAGTGACTTAAAAGGAAATGCAGAGAAATTACATAGTGACTTAAAAGAAGTGAAAGATGACTTAACCGAAAAACTAAATAGTAATTGTAAAACCTTGAAGGAAGAGTTAGCTACAGAATTTAATTATAAAATTTGCCAAGTTGAAGACGAATTTAAAAAACAATTAGATGACTGTTCGAACGAATTTAAAAAACAATTAGATGACTGTTCGAATGAATTTAAAAAACAATTAGATGACAGTTCGAAGCAATTAGGTGATAGGATTAGGTTTTTAGAAGAAATGGTTCAGGGGAGGAAGGAGTCAATAACCTGCAACGAACCACCTGGGATCTCAGGAAGTGGACAGCAACCGCCCAGTCTTAAACCTCGGCCCAGTGTGTGTCCACCCGTAAATAACGCAAGTTTGCCTACCTTCGACGGAAAGATGTCCTGGGAAGATTTTATTACTTTGTTTGAGACTGCCGCTGCTGTCTACAATTGGCCATCATCAGCGAAGGCGTCCATGTTGTGCCTTTCACTTCGTGGAGAAGCTCTGAGCGTACTGCAAACCGTTCCACCTGCTGAGCGACAGAATTACGAAGATTTGATTAGACGGTTGGAAATGCGGTTCGGACATAAACACATGGAACTGGTCTACAGATCTCAGCTCAGGAGTCGTCACCAGAAGTCCAATGAGAGTCTTCAAGAATTCGAAGCTGACATCGCACGATTAGTGAGGGGCGCTTATCCCACAGTGGACGAAGCTGTCTACGAGAGCCTATCCATTGAAAGGTTCCTCGATGGGCTGCGGGATGCTGAGACGCAGCAGGCTGTAAAGTTGGCCCGGCCTAACACGTTAAACGAGGCTCTGACGCAAGCCTTAGAGTTTGAGGCCGTAAAGCAATCCGTCCGGGGCCAGGCACGTCTGCGAGGAGTCTACGCAGAGGAAGAAGAACCTATGAAGATAGAAGACATCGTAAGAAAAGTGCTTGATGCCCTGAGGGACCGGAAGAAGGAGATTCGCTGTTGGGGGTGTGGAGAGTTAGGCCATCCCCGAAGTAAATGTCCGAGTAAAGCTTCTCGGGGGCAGAGGCAGGAAAATCTAAAAAGGGTTGATGGGAAGGGGCAACTGTCAACCCAGCAATTTGAGGCCCCAGCTATGAGCATCATCGTAGCATCTTTGTCAGGTCAGACCAACAGCCTTTACATAGACGGATTGGTAAACGGGGAGCCCAGAAGCCTTTTGCTGGACACTGGTGCAACGATGACGATATTGAATGAAGATATTTGTCCTTCCTCAATGAAAATAACTCCGACGACCTGGACAGTGAAGACTGCGACTGGGGACTTTGCCAGCGTCCGCGGGGAGACAGTTGCCACCTTCTGCATCGGGGGTGCATGTCTTGAGCATCGCGCTCTTGTAGCTGACATTGAGGAGGACGTTATACTCGGCATGGACATGATGACGAAACTTGGCTTACAGTTAGACCTCAGGAAAGGAGTGACGACCATTGGGGGAGAGGAAGTTGCTCTTCAGCGCAGGAAGAATTTATCTTCTTGGGTGCGCTTGTTGAAGGACGCCACTCTGCCACCTCGAACTCAGAAGATCGTCAGAGCAGAAATGGACAAGACTATTCCGGAAGGCCAGAACTTAATGCTGGAACCAGTTATAAACGACGAGGAACTTGGACGTGGGGTACTTGTAGCGAAAACACTGTTCAAATCTTCAAAGGAAGTTCCAGTCCGTATAATGAATTTGAATGACCATCCTGTTGCATTGAAACAAGGTAAGCTCCTAGGTAAATGTTCTTCGGTTTCTTCTGTTTCACGAGCTGATAGGAATATCTCTTCAGACCATAAAAATCTTCCAGAAGACATAGCGGAGTTTGTAAGAGATGCATGCAGGGGAATGACATTGGATCAAACGAAGCAAGTCGCTAGGCTAATAACAGAGTATCAAGATGTGTTTGAAACTGCTACGGGGCCAAAAGGTAGGACAACTGTGGTTCAACATAAAATTGATGTTGGAGACGCTAGACCAATCCGTCAAATACCTAGGAGACTACCCTGGGCGAAGAGAGAAGAGGCAGAGCGAAAAATAAAAGAAATGGAGCAAGATGGAGTGATTGAGCCCTCCAGCAGCCCATGGACTTCGCCGGTAGTACTAGTAAAGAAGAAGGATGGGACTTCCAGGTTCTGCGTGGATTACCGACTACTGAACAATGCTACGAAGAAAGACAGTTATCCCTTGCCCCGGATTGACGACACTCTGGATGCTCTCGGAGGCTGTAAGTTCTTCTCGACCCTGGACTTGAAGAGCGGGTACTGGCAGGTGGAGATAGCTCCGGAGGACAAAGAGAAGACAGCGTTTTCCATAGGGAATGGAAACGGACTTTGGCAGTTCACGGTGATGCCCTTTGGACTCTGCAACGCTCCAGCTACCTTCGAGAGACTCATGGAAAATGTGCTACGGGGCCTGACTTGGGAAACTTGTCTAGTGTATCTGGACGACATCATAGTCCTAGGGAAGACGTTTAACGACCATCTTCAGAATTTGGAGAAAGTTTTTAAGAGGCTTCGTTCTTCCAACCTGAAGTTAAACCTAAAAAAATGTAATCTTTTCAAGAATAAGGTTAACTATCTTGGACACGTAGTGTCATCCGAAGGAGTGACTGTGGACCCGGAGAAGATTAGCACCGTGAAGGAGTGGCCTGTCCCACGTAACAAACATGAGGTGAGGAGTTTTCTTGGACTGTGCACCTACTACCGCCGCTTCGTGAAGGGCTATGCTGATATCGCTAAGCCTCTGACCAAGCTCACTGAAGAACAGCGTAAGTTTGAGTGGACTCCGGAGGCTAGTGAGGCTTTTGAGACACTTAAGACTTCTCTTTGCAGCGCTCCAATCTTAGGGTTCCCACGGTTTGGAGAGAAGTTCATTGTGGACACGGACGCCAGCGATGTGGGTATAGGGGCAGTTCTCTCCCAAGTTCAGGACGACCATGAAGCTGTAATAGCTTACTTCAGCAGAACGCTATCCAAAGCAGAGAGGAATTATTGCGTCACCAGAAGAGAGCTACTTGCAGTCGTGAAGTCATTAGAGCACTTTCACAAGTACCTCTATGGACAGCCTTTCCATTTAAGGACCGACCATTCTGCCCTGACTTGGCTAATGAACTTCAAGAACCTGGAGGGACAGACAGCTCGATGGGTGCAGCGTCTTCAAGAATACAACTTCACCTCTGAACACCGACGAGGGAGAAACCATTCCAATGCCGACGCCCTGTCTCGCCGACCTTGCCCAGAGGGTTGTAAGCACTGCTCCAAGGTAGAAGAAAGGAATCTGTCCGTGGAAGTGCGCTGTGTCTCTTTGGAGCCAGCTAGTGGATGGGAGCCCGAGGAACTCCGTAAAGAGCAGCTTGAGGATTGTGAGGTTGGACCACTGCTGCGGGAGAAGGAATCGGGGGCTCGTCCTAGCTGGGAGGCCATTGCAGCTAGGAACCATGTTTATAAGAGCTACTGGGCACAGTGGGACTCAATGAGGGTTAAGAACGGAGTGCTTATAAGAATCTGGGAGGCCCCTAACGGTAGGAAGCAGATTGAACAGATTGTGCTCCCCAGAAGTAAGAGAAAGGAAGTGCTGGAGGAGATCCACAATGGAGCATCTGGCGGGCACTTAGGTGTCAACAGAACGGTAGACAAGCTACGTCAGCGATTCTACTGGTTGAACTTGAGGGCTGATGTAGAGAAGTGGTGTCGCCATTGTGATGCCTGTACTGGAAGCCGAGGGCCACAAACAAGAAGTCGGGGCAGAATGCAACAGTACAACGTTGGGGCACCTTTCGAGAGGATCGCCATCGACATCGCCGGTCCATTTCCCATGTCAGATGCAGGAAATAAATATCTCCTGGTGGCCATGGACTACTTTACGAAATGGCCAGAAGTATACGCCATACCAAATCAAGAAGCCGCAACAGTAGCTGGGTGCTTGGTGAACGAATTCATCTGTCGGTATGGAGTGCCACGTGAGCTGCACAGTGACCAAGGGACGAACTTCGGATCCCTGTTGATGAAGGAGGTGCTTCAGCGTCTCGGAGTGCACAAGACACGGACAACTGCACTTCATCCGCAATCTGATGGGATGGTCGAGAGATACATAAAGACACTCGTTGGACACCTCAGGAAAGTTGTGTCCACCAATCAGCGGGATTGGGATCGGAAGGTGCCCATTTTCCTCCTGGCGTACAGATCTTCGGTCCACGATACTACGGGTTTCACCCCAGCGAGGATGATCTTTGGAAGGGAGCTGCGGCTGCCTAGTGACCTCATGTTCGGCCTGCCACCTGACGCAAAGCAGCCCGCAACGGACTACGCCTGCGAGCTCGTCGACCACCTACACGACACTCACGAGTTCGCTCGTCAGCACCTAAAAATGGCCAGTGACAAAATGAAAGCTCGCTACGACCGGCAAGCTAATTCCACTGGATTCCAGGTGAACGACCTGGTGTGGCTCTACAGTCCCATCCGGAAGAAGGGGAGATGCCCGAAATTTCAACAGGATTGGCAAGGACCTTATCGGGTAGTGACACGAATCAACGATGTGGTCTACAGGATTCAAAGACACCCAAGAGGCAAGATGCTTGTGGTCCACCTTGATCGCCTAGCACCGTACCATGGAGCGGAAGCTGATCGGGACGATCAGCCTTAAGGAGGGGGCAGTGTGACATTCCGAGTGGCCTCTATCCTGGGAACCGGTGATGCGGAAGTAATGGATGGGTCGCTGACCACCTGCCCTGCTTGTTTACAACCTTTGGGGCACAATGGCTTACGCATGAACGCCCCTTTACCTCTTCAATAGACTTCTAGAATCTTCTGGGTTGACGAGCCAGCTCTGGCATGGAACTTCGGACGCAGGGGAATTCAAGAAGCTTCTAGATGGAGACCTGCAGGTGATATATACGGCCTGGATACCAGCGCTAGTCAGTTAGTCAGTCAGTGAGTCTACAGCCTACAGCCCAGGTGTTTGCGGCGACAGTGAGACAGTTCTACAGTGCGAGTGAAGTGTCCGTGTATAGAGAAGTGGTCTACGGAGAAGTTACCGGTGAGTGGTTCGTTGTGGGGATCAACGAAGGAGCATTGCGGTACTTGTGGACGACTTCTGAAGGGACACTGAAGAAACTGTGAGTGAACTGTTAGCATTGGACTGTAGGTAGTAGGGAAGCTAGTAGAGTCACTTTATAGTTAGTCATTGTAAATATTAGTAGATAATCTAGGAAAGCCACTTTATAGAGCTAGGAATTGTAATTAAAAGAAGGGAATTTAGTAAAGTCACTTTGCAATTAGTAGTGGTAATTATTGATGCCATCGAAGATTGTAATTATAAATTAGTTTAACTGTAATAGTAGGCCTAATAGTAAATTGTACTTTTCTCAATAGTTAAAGTTAAGGAATTAATCCATTTAATTATAATAAGTTAATTTTTTTATATTCAATAAAATTAGTAATTGTTTAGTATAACGTGTTGCTTATTTGTAAAACCCACATAGTGATTAATTATTTATAAATTAGGACAAATATTAAAAACGTCACAATATAGTATTTATGCTGAATAAAACTCTCAAATTGGAGCCTTGAGGTATTCTTGAACTGGCAACAAAATTCTCTGAATACATCCCACTAAAATAACACATTAAATTTTCTACCCGAAAGGTAAGATTTAATTCACTCAATTCAAGCGGGGAAAAAGCAATGAAATAAAAAGCAATTCTTAAAAGAAAAAAAGAACAAACTATTGTGAAGAAAAATTATTGTAAAGAAAAAATTAAAAACTGTCTAGAAAATTTAAAGGTGCGTGTGCTTGATGCTCAAAAAAAAAAAAAAAAAAAAAAAAAAAAAACAGGTTTGTAATAGGCCTATATATTAAGTAAAAACCAATAAATTTTAATTTATTGGTGTTTATTGAAAATTTTATAATTTTAATATATTTAAGTAACCAATATCAACTCGAACTGAACTTCACCAAGGTTTGTAACAATTGAGTGTCCTTTTATAAAACATTTTGTTACGATATATTTATGTTATTATTATACTTTCAGCTTTCCTAACTATTCAAAATTAACCTGTTAGGTAATAATCATTGTAAAAGTATAAAAACAAATAAAAGACCATTTTACTGAAATAAACAACATAATTTACAACGAAGCCGGTGATGAAGTTAATTGGCAAACAGCAGATGGTGAGCGTATGAATTCTAAAGACAATGATAGGCCAAAGAAATCATGACAAAACATTCCACAGTTTATGACGGTTATAAAACAGCGTTGAGCATTTACAAACTTTAAATCTAAGTTTGAGATTTATAGCAAGGTTATTCTTTTGTTTTAAATAATTTAAATGTTGAGTTATGATTGCAAATGAAAATATGTTGACAAAAGATCATTTATTATACCTTTATATGTGACAACAGAATTAGGTAACAGTGGTTCCTATGACAGTAGATGTCTATAAAAAATTTTTCTTCAACGTGTGTGTAAAAAATCCCCAATCATGATTACACCATGCACAGACTAGAACTATTGTTAAGCCTAGAATTTAAATGTAATTCTTTTACAATCTTTTTATACACAATAACGCTTTAACAAATATAAGGGACTACCACAATGCACAAAAATAGTGTCTGCTAGTAAAAACATGCGCAGAAAAAAATTAGATTATATGTATTTATTTATTCCTTCTGATATTTCTTAACTTTGTTTAGTCAGGATTTCTTTGAATTGTTCTTCTAAATCAGTCTTATAAAACACGAAAATATCTACCTTTAAATTATTAATATAAATAAAAACCGGTTAAAAGTAATAGTAGCTGTATAATTACTCATAGCCATACTAATAATAGAACATTTATATTAACTAGGCATGAGAGAGAATCATTTTGCTTTCGCCAGAATGAAAGCCTTACAAATAACATCTAAATATTAAAAACACAATGCTAGCCTTGTTTTGTAGTTATTATTTTAAAATAATATGTAATTTAGAAATTACTTAATTTTTATTTGTCATAAGGGCCCATGTTAAAATATCCTATGCCTTGCTCATAGTAAAACATACTGAACCTATTCCGTTAGTTTTGATTTTAAATATATTAAAAATAAATAAAGTCTTAAACTGAATGGAGATATGTCATTAGTATTTTCTTGTTTTTAAAATATGTTTCCTTAATTTACAAATAAAGCATTCCCACTAGAGTCCATATTAAAATTACAATAATATTTATTTATTAAATTTATTAGTAAACACTTTTTGACAAATGTTGATTTTTTACCCAAGCTATAAATTAAAACTGCCAAACTTAAATTGACATGTTCTTTTTTTATATTACATGTATTACTATTTTTTATATTAAGAACAAATATAAATATGTTGCTCATATATTGCTATAACAAATCACTATTGTTACTGTTATTTGCATAGCGTTTGTGTATATTTAATCAGTAACATGATTGTTTTGTTTTGATTATCTAAATTAAAAATTAGTTTAGAAATTAGAAGTGAAATTAAGTTTCATCCAAGTGTGAAGGATTGTAATTAAAATAAAATGGAATTTTAAGGTTAGTTGTAAGAGAGGGCCCAGTGGCCCTAAATTCCCCCTTTTGTAAATATTTTAAATGTTTGAAAGTAGACATTTATTATTAAGGACAGGATAATTATCTCCTGATTCCAAGATAGGTTTTTTTATCTCTCTTGAAATATTTGTAAGTTTACATAAGGTATTCATATTTACCTCACTGCTTAGCTATGACTACATTTTTATTTTATTCTTTACCTATTTTGAACCAGTGTTTTATAACAGGGTTCGATTTGATTAATAAAATCATTGGTTATAGAAACAAACAGACGCACCAAAGCTATGGATTTGCTGTAAAAACTCGCCTGTGCTGTTATCTAACGGTGAATGGTCTCAAATAATTGCTCAGACGACTGTTTGGGAGGGTGATTACCACTCCCCATGTGAATCGGCTTGTGCAAAAAGGTTCTAAGTCACTTTTTTTCCCATTTTGACTTTATACCAGAAACACGTTTCTAAAGGATAGATGCACATTTTCATGCAAAAACATTCTTAGTCTGATGCTCCGTTACCACAGTAATAACTGATTCAAATTTCAGTTCCGTGCAAAAAGATTCTTGTCACTGACTTAGAACGTTTGTGCATGGATTGTGCGAAGGGGAAGATAAGAAGGCTGTGCTGGATTACGTTGGTAACTCTGCGAATACAGCCGTGAATTTCATCTGTTAATTTGTTGGACATGTCAGTCCGTCAGTCTTTTGTCAGAAGTGTGTGAGAGGTTATGTTTGTTTAAATTGTATTCTAAAAGTTGGTTGTATTTACTTACTATATTGTTTAAATGGATGAAGAACCCAGTACTAGTAGAGGCAAAAAGTTTAAGGATGAGTCAAGTTGGAAGAGGAATAAAATCAAACATGCAAGAGTAAAAGGGAATGAATATGTTGACTACAAGAATAGGGTTGTTCCTGCTGTTACTTCTGGACCACATTGTGAGTAAGTAGACAATCTCCTTTAATTCGTTGAGATTCATCACGTTATTTTAACTTGTAGAGACATAGGCCTAATGAAATATATTATTAATGGCAATTGTGTTTGTTTTGGGTAATCTTTGCCAATTTTATTTTTTGGTTTACGTTGTGTTGATTTTACCTAGGTATCGTTGATTAGTTAATAATTTAATAACTAGTTCTGTGATGTCATCCCGCCCCTAAACTCTGTGTTAGCCATAAAACCCTTAACTAACCTAACTCACTGATAATTTGTCGTAAGTCTAAACCTATTTCGTTGTTTCAGATGTAATCATCAGTGTACTCAACGATTGGCTGAAAATGAAGACGAAATATTTGTTAGATTAAGAAGTTTTGACACGAAAAACGAGCAAGACGTATTCCTACAATCTCTAATAACAAGCCAAAATGTAAAAAAACACAGGCCCAGGAAACAAGGAGCAAATGCAAGGACGCCTCATGAAAAAAGCTTCAATTATTATGTAATGGTAGGAGATCACAGACAGCAGGTATGTGTTAAAGCCTTTCAGTCTTTGTTTGGAATAAAAATAAGCCGCATAAGAAGACTACGAAACCTTTTGTTGTTAGGGAAATCCCCCAAGGACCTACGCGGTAAACAAACTTCTACTAATACAATTCCTGGACAAGTAAGGTTGGCTATAAGAGAGCACATTGATAGTTTCCCTGTAAAAGAAAGTAAATACGCAGGGAAGTTAATAAAATATCTTGATAGCAGGCTGACCTTAAAAACTATGTTTAAAATGTTTAAAGAAAAACACCCTGACATGAAATGTGGCTACTCATATTTTTGTAAATTTTTTAATGAAAATTATGCACTAAAATTTGGAAGGCCACAAATTGACAGCTGTCCAACATGCGAAGAACTTGCGGTAAAGCTTAAATCTCCTCATTTAAGTGAAGCCGCTAAAAGACTAGCAGCCGCAGAAAAAATTTTCCATGAGAGAAAATCTCAAAAGTTTTAGAGTAGGCTAAGATCAGAATCTGACAACGCAACTGCCAATAGTCAAAAAAATGTATTGGCTATCGCATTCGATTACATGCAAAATTTAAGTTTACCAATGATCCCAGTACAAGATACATTTTACCTTAGACAACTTACAGTCAATGTATTTTGTATCCATGACATAAAACAAAATAAATAGTACGGGAGCTAGCAACGTTTGAAAAACAATAATTTTAGAACAGTTGGTTTTTTTATATACTGTCTCTCTTGCTCTTTCGGTTATAGTTCGGGCTACCTGGCTGGCGGTAGTGGTTGCGTTTATTAGTGCGCATCTTACCTGCACAGGTAAAAATCCTTAACTTTAAAAGAATTTTTTAAAGTGTAATTTTTGATTTTTTGCCTTTAGGTAGATCCACTAGACATAAATTTTTTATTGCCAGGCATTTTTGTTGTTGTTAATTATGTGCCATACGCAATTTTTTATTTTTTTTAAATAAAAAATTCAAAGTATTTTAGAATGTCTGTAATTTTTATATTACGTTCTTTAAACATATAATAATCTAAAATTAATTATCCAGGTGTTAATTCGATTGTTAAGTATTAAATATAAATAAAAAAGTAATGAAAAGTATTGCAGTATGATGCTTGTGGTTAGAGAGAGACAGTGTAAAGTGCAAGAGAGATAGAAAGCGACGGCAGCGCATCGGCGAAATTAATAAACAAACATTACAAAATAACGTAAACACAACAAACATGTGACTTCATACTGACGCCTTACTGTCCATTTGCCGGTGCGCTGCCGTCGCTTTCTATCTCTCTTGCACTTTACACTGTCTCTCTCTCTCTAACCACAAGCATCATACTGCAATACTTTTCATTACTTTTTTATTTATATTTAATACTTAACAATCGAATTAACACCTGGCTAATTAATTTTAGATTATTATATGTTTAAAGAACATAATATAAAAATTACAAACATTCTAAAATACTTTGAATTTTTTATTTAAAAAAAATAAAAAATTGCGTATGGCACATAATTAACAACAACAAAAATGCCTGGCAATAAAAAAATTATGTCTGGTGGATCTACCTAAAGGCAAAAAATTAAAAATTACATTTTAAAAAATTCTTTTAAAGTTAAAGATTTTTACCTGTGCAGATAAGATGCGCACTAATAAACGCAACCACTACCGCCAGCCAGGTAGCCCGGACTCTAACCGAAAGAGCAAGAGAGACAGCATATAAAAAACCAACTGTTCTAAAATTCTCTCACGAAAACGTTGCTAGCTCCTATACTAAAAGCTGCCATTCATGTATATCACGAGGGACAGGCCAGAAAATGTCCAGACGAGGTATGCTCATTTGTATACAATTATTTGTTATCTGCTCCAAGTGACATTGATGAAGTACATGTTTACTCGGATAACTGCTCCGGGCAAAATAAAAATCACTCGTTAGACAGACTCTCTCTGGCTCTCACTGATAGCAAGAGATTTAAGAAAATAGAGCAGTATTATCCAGTACGTGGCCACTCATTTCTCCCTTGCGATAGGGATTTTTCCATAATCAAAAGAAGCCTTAGGAAACATGACAGACTCTACTCAGTACATCAGCTTACAGAAATCATCATCGCCAGCAGTCAGTCGCAGAAGTTTTCGGTTGTTGAGGTTGATGCAGCTGATATATTTGATTTTAAAAATTGGTGGAAAGATTTTTATAAAAAAACATTTGTATCTGAGGAAACACGAGGTAATAAAGTCCCTAAGGCACAAAAAGTTTATTTTGGCATCTCTTCCATAATGCATTTCACATACAGCCAAACCACACCGGGGACCATCACAGCAAGACATTTTATTGATGGATTGATAGTGCAAACCTTCAAACTATCGCACCGTCAAGAACCAAAACCGACATTCCCCACTAAAAAAGCCTATCCAACAGGGAAATACCACTAAAAGTACAGAAACTTAATGACATAAGGCAACTTTTACCGTTCATCCCACCAGAATTTGAAGAACTCTACAATGAAATACTACATTGGGATACTGGGGATATATCCGACGGCGAAAATGAACTTATTGATGACAATTTGTGACTTTCCTAAAGAAATTCTGTGTACAATAAATTCTTGAAATAATTTTTGTTTACGTTTTTTCCATACCATGCAAAATCGTTCTAAGTCCAGAAAAAAAAAAAAAAAAAAAAAAAAATTATACCAAAGCAACAAATTGATTTTTATGATTGATAACTAGTCAAAGCTTAAGTACTTTAGGAGTAGTATTTTATGTAATATTAAAATTTTAGTCTGATTTCCTAATTTAGACTGTGGATAGTTTTTTTTTTTTTTGTTTTCCGAAAGTTTCCTCTACATGACTTAGAACCTTTTTGCGTAAGCCGATTCATGTATGGTGGTATTGATTTAACCGCCCACACGTACACGTTCGGTGGTTTTGGCCCGCCTACCCATCCTTACACGTTCGGTGGTATTGGCCCACCTACCCATCCTTACACGTACGGTTGTATTGGCCCGCCTACCCATCCTTACACGTACGGTTGTATTGGCCCGCTTGCTTACCCATACACGTACGGTTGTATTGGCCCGCCTACCCATCCTTACACGTACGGTTGTATTGGCTCGCCTACCCATCCTTACACGTTCGGTGGTATTGGCCCGCTTGCCTATCCATACACGTACGGTTGTATTGGCCCGCCTACCCATCCATACACGTACGGTTGTATTGGCTCGCCTACCCATCCTTACACGTTCGGTGGTATTGGCCCGCTTGCCTATCCATACACGTACGGTTGTATTGGCCCGCCTACCCATCCTTACACGTACGGTTGTATTGGCCCGCCTACCCATCCTTACACGTTCGGTGGTATTGGCCCGCCTACCCATCCTTACACGTACGTTTGTATACTTGTTTTATAGTAAGTGATATAATCCTAAATTGTATGATATTAAATGCATTACTTATTATCTGTCTAAAATTTATACTTAAAACATTTCTATCTATTTGGCTCATTTAAAACGGCTTTCATTGAAGACCAGTGCATATACAATTTCTCGTTAGGATACCAACTCTCTGTTTGGGTGGTCCTCCTACTAATCCAACGTCAATGCTGTCTCCTACCACCCTCCTCAGTTACTGTGTAAACGTTCTCTTTAATAATAATCGAATAAGATAATTCTTTGCCAAAAGACTTCTATCGTATATTTTTTATGGTACAGTTGGGTTACGACTGTAATTATTGCATTATTTATTTTCAAATACCCACTTAAAGTGTTGGAAACTCTAAAATATTAAAACCATGTATATAAACAAATTTACAAAAGTTACCTATTTTATTTTATACGTACAATACCACTTTAAAAAAATCTACAGGAATTTTCATTTATAATTCAGAAATACAAGCAGGATCTACGCTTGGCCTATGATCTTTGAACAACACGTTCCAAAGTCTCTCCACATATTCCTAATAATCGTCAACAAATATGAAGTGTTTTGAAAATGTGACTAGAGTATTTTGAAATATTGAAACAAAATTGAAATTGTAAAATATACTGCATACCGTCGAAATTTAAAGTCAAGGAAATAAAGAATATATCGAATTTTGTATATTTACATTTTATTATATAATTATGGTATAAAACAAATATGTACAAATTACAGGCTAAATCCCCATGCACTAGGTACAATACATTATTACTTGTAATATATAAAAAATCGAAATTAAGTACAAAATTATCACATAACTAAAATATTTGAAAAGGTTTATTATAATGAATCTAGATGAAAGTGAATAGTACATACAGTGATGTTGGCGTGGTTACGTAAACTATACATTTGTATAAAGGCAACTGTCAACCAAGGCTTCACTGATCAAGCAAAGCACCTCCATCATGTAGTTCCTAACAGTTTAGCTTGTTGTATCTAACACAGAATATGAACGGTTATAAGGATTTTGGTTCTTGAGAATATTTGAAATTGTTTATTTAAATCATATAATTACAAAAAAACATTCACATCTAAAAGTCTAATATGATTTATGTTACAGTTAAAAGTTAATTTAATTATGATTCTGTGCACTGATTAAAGTTATGATGAGATTGAACTGGTAGTAAAAAGGCTGAAGTAAAAAATAGAAAAATTTATTTATAAAGTAATTACAAATAACGACGCCAGTGGAAAATTCAAAATGATTAATTCGTACAAAAATAAACTAAATTCTAAGAAATTATAGTTTTGAACAGTCCACTCCCGTCGAAAGAAGGTGCTTCAGCGGCTGAGGTCTCGTTCGTAGTATGGCCACAAGTCGGACAAACAGATGTCAGTTTGTGAAATGTATGTGAACAGGAAATTAAAAATACTCTTTCTATAGGCAAACGCTGATAAGGAACGCAGTAAAATAATACTATTTGTAAACAAAATTACCTTACACATCTTTGGCTTTGGCAATAACGGTTTATACGAGGAAACGATTCATATAGTCAACAATTTTTTAATTTTCAAATTAACAATTTATATAACAACAGTATTTAATTTTTTAGATAAAATCTTGTTGAGCTAATTTAAATTTTACTGTATAATGTGATATAATAAAGATAAGTAAATAAAATATATTAAAATGAACATTCGAAAGAAAACAAATTTTAAAGTAAAACTTGTCAGACTCCCTATCTATTGTTGGCTAGTCAGTGTTTGTACTATATCCATCGTCGCGGTGACAGTGTCGCCTCAGTATGTGAAGTCCCTTGTTGCAAGGTTCGCGAAAATAAGTTATGCCTGAGTTTGGTCAAGGTCAGTGTAACGTGACAGGAGGGAGGAAGTCTCCGCAGCGAGGGAAGTTGGGAGGGACGGGCGGCAGGTCCGCCTGGGTCCCTACGTGTAGTACGAGGTTCATGCCGATGACGATGTGGAACAGGAAGTGGCAGTGGAACAGCCAATAACCTGGTGGCAAACATTGACATAAGATAATCGACTAATTATATAATAAAATTACATTTATGTTAATATAATTAAAAATGGGAGATGTTTTGGTCCGTACAATGATTAGAATATAAAAGAAACTTAGATTGGTAATGTATGAAATCTTTTTTCTTTTTAAAAAAAGTAACCAGTACTATTAAAGTAAGATATTTAAAAAGAATTTACACAAAATCTGTAGTCAGCACTTAAATACGCAAAAAATTACTTGCTCATAGTTTTGTATGTCAGCAAGCCAAAGATCTCTTCATATTAGATTGCATGAATCAAGAATTAGGTACATAAAATAAGTGGGAGAAAATGTCTAATTATGAATTTGTACATCTTCCAAACCCACCCCTCATACTATCATTGTTGCACAGACTTCCCACCCACTTAACTTGCACAAGTTGGTGGTTATGATTGTAAGCTGAATCATTTTAAGACGACAAACTTTTTGGACTATTTTTGGTCCTTTATGAAGAGACAAATCTACATTATGGGACAACCAGCTCTACAAGAACCCTTGAATACAAATCTCTATGAGGTGTGCAAATACCATAGAGTATGAATCAAATTCAGACTAAACTCAGCCTAACACTGAGTTTGAAAATGTTCGCACGATCAGTTGATCATCATCACGCTGGTTGATCGTGCGGACATGTTGTCATTAAAGTCAGTGAGTGTCAGAGAGAACGCATCGACTATATCTGTCTTTGTCCCACCGTCTGCTGTTTATCTCTGTTTATCTAGAATTGCCTTTATTCAAAGCAGAGCACATGTGCGAGAGAGAGAGAGAGAGAGAGAGAGAGAGAGAGAGAGAGAGAGAGAGAGAGAGAGAGAGAGAGAGAGAGAGAGAGAGAGAGAGAGAGAGAGAGAGAGAGAGAGAGAGAGAGAGAGAGAGAGAGAGAGAGAGAGAGAGAGAGAGAGAGAGAGAGAGAGAGAGAGAGAGAGAGAGAGAGAGAGAGAGAGAGAGAGAGAGAGAGAGAGAGAGAGAGAGAGAGAGAGAGAGAGAGAGAGAGAGAGAGAGAGAGAGAGAGAGAGAGAGAGAGAGAGAGAGAGAGAGAGAGAGAGAGAGAGAGAGAGAGAGAGAGAGAGAGAGAGAGAGAGAGAGAGAGAGAGAGAGAGAGAGAGAGAGAGAGAGAGAGAGAGAGAGAGAGAGAGAGAGAGAGAGGAGAGAGAGAGAGAGAGAGAGAGAGAGAGAGAGAGAGAGAGAGAGAGAGAGAGAGAGAGAGAGAGAGAGAGAGAGAGAGAGAGAGAGAGAGAGAGAGAGAGAGAGAGAGAGAGAGAGAGAGAGAGAGAGAGAGAGAGAGAGAGAGAGAGAGAGAGAGAGAGAGAGAGAGAGAGAGAGAGAGAGAGAGAGAGAGAGAGAGAGAGAGAGAGAGAGAGAGAGAGAGAGAGAGAGAGAGAGAGAGAGAGAGAGAGAGAGAGAGAGAGAGAGAGAGAGAGAGAGAGAGAGAGAGAGAGAGAGAGAGAGAGAGAGAGAGAGAGAGAGAGAGAGAGAGAGAGAGAGAGAGAGAGAGAGAGAGAGAGAGAGAGAGAGAGAGAGAGAGAGAGAGAGAGAGAGAGAGAGAGAGAGAGAGAGAGAGAGAGAGAGAGAGAGAGAGAGAGAGAGAGAGAGAGAGAGAGAGAGAGAGAGAGAGAGAGAGAGAGAGAGAGAGAGAGAGAGAGAGAGAGAGAGAGAGAGAGAGAGAGAGAGAGAGAGAGAGAGAGAGAGAGAGAGAGAGAGAGAGAGAGAGAGAGAGAGAGAGAGAGAGAGAGAGAGAGAGAGAGAGAGAGAGAGAGAGAGAGAGAGAGAGAGAGAGAGAGAGAGAGAGAGAGAGAGAGAGAGAGAGAGAGAGAGAGAGAGAGAGAGAGAGAGAGAGAGAGAGAGAGAGAGAGAGAGAGAGAGAGAGAGAGAGAGAGAGAGAGTTTTCCATTTATTTTACACACAAAACTCAACTCATTGGCTTAAACTGAGTTAAAAGTATGATAAGTGAACTTAATTCAACAAACGAAATACTTAAATTGTAACTGAAAGGAAATAAGTAACCTGAAGGTACCATACCTAACTTGACACGTTTATCAAAATAAGTAACTTGAAGGTACCATACCTAACTTGACACGTTTATCAAAATAAGTAACTTGAAGGTACCATACCTAACTTGACACGTTTATCAAAATAAGTAACCTGAAGGTACCATACCTAACTTGACACGTTTATCAAAATAAGTAACTTGAAGGTACCATACCTAACTTGACACGTTTATCAAAATAAGTAACTTGAAGGTACCATACCTAACTTGACACGTTTATCAAAATAAGTAACTTGAAGGTACCATACCTAACTTGACACGTTTATCAAAATAAGTAACCTGAAGGTACCATACCTAACTTGACACGTTTATCAAAATAAGTAACTTGAAGGTACCATACCTAACTTGACACGTTTATCAAAATAAGTAACCTGAAGGTACCATACCTAACTTGACACGTTTATCAAAATAAGTAACTTGAAGGTACCATACCTAACTTGACACGTTTATCAAAATAAGTAACCTGAAGGTACCATACCTAACTTGACACGTTTATCAAAATAAGTAACTTGAAGGTACCATACCTAACTTGACACGTTTATCAAAATAAGTAACTTGAAGGTACCATACCTAACTTGACACGTTTATCAAAATAAGTAACTTGAAGGTACCATACCTAACTTGACACGTTTATCAAAATAAGTAACCTGAAGGTACCATACCTAACTTGACACGTTTATCAAAATAAGTAACTTGAAGGTACCATACCTAACTTGACACGTTTATCAAAATAAGTAACCTGAAGGTACCATACCTAACTTGACACGTTTATCAAAATAAGTAACTTGAAGGTACCATACCTAACTTGACACGTTTATCAAAATAAGTAACCTGAAGGTACCATACCTAACTTGACACGTTTATCAAAATAAGTAACTTGAAGGTACCATACCTAACTTGACACGTTTATCAAAATAAGTAACCTGAAGGTACCATACCTAACTTGACACGTTTATCAAAATAAGTAACCTGAAGGTACCATACCTAACTTGACACGTTTATCAAAATAGCAGTTTCGTAATTAGCTCATCTCGTGCTGGAATAAATAGAAACGAGTTAATCGCCTCAAGGCACATTTTACAATATGGGTCCATGAGAGTACGTTTGACATCATCAGATCTCACAATAAAGGGTTAGGAAGTGTCCATTTGGTTCTTCGTGAATTCCTTACCCACGAGGATTGTATACATGGTTCACACCAATTTATGACCATATGACATGTCTTGCATTTAAATTCAATTCAACTTATTTTGTTTGAAATTTTATTGTTTGTTATTAACAAATGATACACTGGTAATGCAATAATATTGAATATAATTTGGTCACTATCAAGAGGATTTTAAAGAATTTATTGAAAATGAATAATTTAAGTAATAAGTCATATATTCTATTGTTTGATAACTTATTGTATTCGAGATACATTGTAAATTAATAGACAGGTATATGTATAATAATTTGAGTCAATTATTAGCTGAAGAAAGGACTACGTTCACTTACCGGGGTTGTCAGCCCTGAATCTGAAGACGACGTATCCGTTGTTGGGCACAGCGATGGTGTCCTTGGCGGGTGGTAGGTTGTAATGACGGTCCAAGAGACCCCTTCTGTCCAGATCCAAGGCGTGTTTCAAGTTGATCTTCTTGACGTTCTTGTCGGGTGAGCGACCCATACCAATCACGTTGAACGAGTATCCGTGCAAGTGGAACGGGTGACTCAGGTTTGGCTGTTGTACTGTAAGCAGACGTTTTTATTAAAGTCTCTTTACAAGATGAAATAAATTTAAAAAAAGACAAACTATATATAACTATATATATATATATATATGATGATAATAATTTTTGTTGTAGGGCGAGGAGGTAAATGAAATTTACGAACGAAGAGTGAGACTATCGGTTTTCCGAACTACACACTAAAATAAAAAGACTACTAAGCATTGCCTGGACCGTTTATCACATTACTTCGGGATAGGTGTATTTGTTGTTTGCCTTCAAGGCATTGCATTCCAAAGTCTAAATCGCTAAATTAATGGTCTTTACCTTTTTCTCAGAAGTATTTCCTCAACATACCAGGCAACACGGTTCCGGGTGTGATTACGTGCCATCTCGTTCTGGTACCATTTGGTCCCGCAACAAATGTCCTTGAAAAACGTGCTATCTCGTCCCACTCAGGTTTACAAATTATTACATAAGCTAATGAGTAGCATCTCGTCCTAACAAAATTTTGACAAGGGTTGAGGGAGTGCAGGTAGTCGTAGGCCAATGAACCCAGGGGTTCCAACTGGCTGTAGTATTTGACTCCCCTGCTGATAATCCCTTTCACCCCACCCCCTTTATGTTTGTTTATGTACATTGGACAGACACTTTATTCGTTCCAGTGATGTCTACGAGTAAAGGTCTTTGTTAATTATGGAGTTTTCAACTACTATAAGGGTCAAACCCAGTTGAATACTTAACGGATATTATAGGTATACTATTAAGAAAGTGAAGAAGTGCGGCGGTGAAGTTGTGTAGCGTTGTGTTAACCGTTCGAGTGGTGGAATAGTAATAACTAAAAATCCTGAACTTATTAGAGAAGAGACTCATAATACGTGTGTTCCTGATGTGGCTGCTCAAGAAGTCCACATGGCTATGGCACAGGGAAAGAAGAGAACCCAGGAAGAAACTGAAAAATCCATTTCATAGGTTGGTTTATATTTTTATTAGTATGCTGAGTTTAGTAAGAATGTATTTAGTATATTTTTTTTTAAAGTTGTATTTTATTAGACTAGCTGGATACCCGTCCTCCGTACGGGTAAATAATACATGAGGAGTTTCTGAGTGTTTGGATGGATTCATGTCAAGTTGATTAACAAAAATTGTATAGAAAGATAATCAAATTTATAGGCAACCTATAGGCCTCATCTTAATGTATAAAATCATTACACACCAATCAAGGAATATCAATAACAATAAGGGACCGTAGGGGTGAAGCACCAAGGTGAATTTTGAAAGTTTTATTAGCCTAAAGCCTTGTTGTTTCAGATTTTTGGCGAAGAATTGAATTCTCTTCTGCAACCTGGATTTGAACTAGTCACCAAAATTCCTCAATTATACAACTGCAAGTCTACTCTGCACAGATAGCGAAGGGATGCGAAGGGAGTTCAGGCTGAATCCAATAATCGAGATGACGTCGGAGAATCGAGAGAAACTTTGAAGAAGACACATGGAAATAATTTCCTGCTGGCTGATGACTGTAATGGTGAACGCTTACTTATATTTGCCAGTTCTACAAGAAAAATTGCATTGAAAGAAAACAAAACTTTTTTCATGGATGGCACCTTCAAGAGTGTAAGCAAACAATTTTCGCAGTTGTACACCATCCATGTAGATTTAGGAAGCACTTTGGAAGAAACGAACGTAACCCCCATAATGTTCCCATTACTTCCTGACAATAGAAAGGCAACTGATATTCGTCTTTTTAACACTATTCTTCGGGTAATTCCAGACTGGTCCCTTGAGGCAGTGAACGCAAATTTCAAAGCTGCAGTGATCGAAACAATCAACAGTGTATTTCCTGCTGCAAAATTTCATGGGTGTTTGTTTGTCTCAGTGTCTTTGGAGGAAAGCACAAAACATTGGGCTTATCAACGATTACACCACACGCCAGGAAATACGAAACTCCGTGAGAATGTGCGCTGCTCTGGCCTTTTTAAAGTCGACAGATGTTGAGCAAGGCTGGCTACACATCCACAGTGTTGCTGTAGGACATGAAAAGCTCAATGAGTTTTTTGACTATTTTTTTGACCAGTGGTTAGAAAACCCTCATTTACCAATTGAAACATGAATTGTACCGGCAGGCGACATCGCATCAACAAAGCTGTGGAAGGATGGAACCATCGCTTGAATGGAATTGTTGGAAAACCACACCCTCGAATAAAAAATCTAATCATGACGTTAAAAAAAGAAGCAGAATATTCTGACACTAAAATAATCAGGATTGACCTAAATTTAGAAGGTCTGAAGAGGAGAAAAAAGTATATTTTATTTTATTTACATGCTATAAAACAGGTTTTACCCTAGTAACATTACAGCAGTTCACAAAAGTTTTACAAAAAATATGAGTGGCTTGAGCTATAAAGTCCACGTCACGCTATTTTCACATCCAGCACACAAATATTAATAAATACAATTTTTGCAAGCAATCCATCAAGAATAAACAATTATGCAAAGTATATAATATAAATAATATAACAGTGTAATGGGTATAATATAGTAGTTTAATAAATATAATCTCATAATAATGTAATAAATATAGTATGATATTATTATAATAAATATTATTTGCATATAAATGTTAAAATTATACAGAAGTATTAAATACAGAAATATATAAAGAAAGATACAAGTAAACCCTATCCCTCACAAAAAACAAAGCACCCTAGGTAGCAACCAATAGAGAATATTGGCTTACGCATCTTAAGCCAACAATGAATTAATCTTTTTTTTTTAAACATTCAAACTGTCAAAGAGAATGTCAATGTCAGACCCACCCAGAAGTATTGCGTTATAAGATCTCATCATCCGCAACAGAGGAAAGAATGCCCGCGCCGCAGTGCGTGAATAGGGCAAATCAAACAAACAATTGCGCCTGCTGTTGAAGCTAGGCACCCGATAACTGAGGACTGCCAAGCAGTTCGCGTCATCCACACGACCTCGGACGAGACCCCAGAGATACACTTGCGTCAGGACCTGTCTCCTCAGACCAAGACTCTCCAGCCCAAACATTTCCAGCAGCTCATTATAAGGTACTAAATAAGTATAAACATTAAAGCATTTATAATATAAATATCTCAAAAATCTTTTTTGAACTCGTTCAATAATTTCTTCATAGATTAAATGCATCGGATTCCACACAATGACGGCGTTCTCAAGTCTTGATCTGACCAAGGATGTATATAAAGTGATTAAAGACCTGATATTCTTGAAATTGGCCCCCTGCCTTATTATAAACCCTAGCATACGACTAGCTGAATTGACACAATTTTCTATGTGACTGGCAAATGACATTTCACTATTAACTAAAACGCCCAAATCTTTTATTGAATTAACTCTTGTAATTACTTTGCCATTTAAGTTATAATTATATAATTGTCATGGATAATAGACTCGAAAGAGCCACTGAAAATTTGAAGAAGACAGGTAAAATTAATAAGTTTTTTAGGAATGTCTCTTACATAGTAAAAATGGATTAAGGAGGAACAAGAAAGGACATCAGCTGCTGCATACATTGTACACACTGTTTATATTTTTTAATAGACTCAACACCTGACAAGGCTGAAAGGCCGCTATTTTCATTGCCAGATTTTGATTGTTTTTTTTTAATCAAACCTTTCTAGTAATGTGAAAAATGGCTGAACTTGTCATAGCAGTCCTGAGGAACGCAGCAGATAGTGAGTATATTATTTAGTTTAAGTTATTATAGACCTGTCATACTGTCAATCATACGTGGTGGGACGAAATAGCACTAGTGGGCAGGTAGAGAGTTAACCCTCATCCTCGTGTGTCGTGCAAACGGGACGAGGTGGCACCAGGACGAGATGGCACCGGGGCGAGATGGCACGACACCCCGGGTGTCTTCCCCACGAGTTACAATGATCCGGGTTGAAGTCATGGTCCTCCTCAGTCAGAGTGGCTCTTCTCAGGGCCGTTAACGGTCACAATGTAAAAACGTGTGCTCCGCTGTGTCCTGAAAGTCAGGGCAGTATAAATGACCTCAGGCCTGTCTGCCTTTCCTGATAGGAACGGAAGTATTCGTGGCCAGAAAGTAACCGAGTTACAAAGTACCCGACCTCCCCTTGTCGTCGTTCCACTAAGGTCGAACTTCCCTGATGAGTCTCGCGGTATAACGTCTTTGGATTGGTTTCCCTCTCAAACTGTCATCCAACGAACGGTTTCACTCTTCTGTAGTAACAGCTCCCTGTCGTACCCCAACCTCCTTAGGTAAATTACCTGTTACTCCCTAGCGAAAAAATCGACATGGAAGGCATTAGTGATCACTAAAACGACCAGCTTGGATTGTTTTAGATATCATAAATTAATTTAGAACAGAAACACAAAACTGCAAAAATTTCTTTTGATAATTTTGTTGGATGTATACGCTTTTATTATTACCTGTGAGTATTACTATTATTATGAGTATTATATACTATACTATATAGTATACTATGAGTATTATTTTATTATACGCTTTTATTATTAGTCTTTACCTGTGAGTAAAACGGTAATTACTGTTTATGGTTCGCTATACTTTGCGTTTCTTTGTTGTTTATTTCTAGTTTGTTCCGTCATTTGTAAGTCCATTCATCCAGCCGGTGTCCGGACAATTCGTCCCACGGACATTTCGTTCCCCAAGAAAAATGCGGACATTTCGTCCCACTTTGTGGAACGGCTACCTGGGTAGGGTTTGATAAATAGTCTCCAAATACACTTCGTCCCACCTGAGAGAAGGGTTGTAAAAAGGTTAGGTTAGGTTAGGTTCTCTCAGGGTGGGACGAAGTGTCCGTTTAGAAATATTTGGAGACTAATTATCAAACCCGACCCAGGTAGACACTCCACAGAGTGGGACGGAATGTCCGCATTTTTCTTTGGGGACGAAATGTCCGTGGGACGAATTGTCCTGTAATCCATCCAGCCGTTCATTTTTGATTCATGAAAACATACATATTAGGTCTGTGTTTCACGTTAGTTATTTTGTTTAGCACCTTTCAATATGAATTTGTTTAAATTGAATATGAATTTCTGATAATTTACAGAAAATTCATATTCAATTGTGCAAAATCAGATATCTGCCTTGGAACGCAGATCTAGAGCAACTTTGGCATTAGTAGACCTTAGGTCAGCTTAATTAACACAGCGTGAATCTGTCTTAAGAGATTGTGAAATTTTGAGTATTATAGTAGAAGAGAGGAGAATCAGCAGAACAGATAAAGTTAGATTATATTTCACCAAAATACTGAAATTCCAAGATTGAAAATACCTATATCTATCTTGCCCCTTGCCAAATCTAAAAAAGTAAGATTACTATGTAAGAGTCACTATGTAGAATGCTGGTCCCCTGCAATAACATCTATTCCATATCAATTACCTTCATCAACCAGCACAACTTCAACGACCGCGTTCAATGGAATGTCGACCTTATGAGTACACATGCAGTTACGTCCACAGTTGGCAGGCTTGTTGTCTCCATTACAGAACTGCTCAGGTGGGATATCATCGATTTGAGACAGTGGGGGGGATGGAGGGCTTACATAGGAGATCTCGTCCACCAGAGAGATGACGTGGTCTCCAGCTCCCGGGGCCACTGTAACAGACCACAGGCGACTCAGTTTATTGGTCAACTCTTAGTTTATTTAATTAGTCAGTGATTGTAAGATTTTAATTTTATCTCGATATATTTTATTAAAAGGTATATGCTTAAATTTATTATTCTAAAAATACATTCATGCACATTCCTTGAACTTGCGTATATAAGTTTATCTTGACAAACGATAAAATTGTTCCCAAAAACATTTTCTCTTGTTACTCTGACGTTGTAACGCTGAGCTATCTGGTCCGAAGGCATTGCTCCTGTATAGGTAATGTATATTATTTATAAAAATCAATACTAAACAGAATGTGTACTTTTCTAACATTTTTTAAATTGACTCTATAAAAAATTATGGTAGGTGAAAATGTATCATATAATATCATGGTAATTTAAGAATTTAGCTTGTTTCTGAGGGCCAAACATTATTTTTGTTCAAAAAGCATTAAAGATTTATACACTTACGTGAAACTCCATCAAAGTATAAGTTTGAAAAAAAAAAAAAAAAAAAAAAAACTACAGCAGATTATTTCTTATTTATCAGTAGGATTTATTAAGGCTACTTTCCAATACATTTTCGATCTTATGTAAGAAGTGCAGCATTATTTAACTTATTCAACATGTACTTTAACAATTAGTAGTATGGAAACTTCCAAAATAAAATCATTGCCGATAAATATAAAAAAAGAGTACCATATAGTCAGTCTCAATATTACGTCATGAATGCAGTTTTATATCATATACCTTTTTAGATAGATTTAAATATTTTTATGTGTTTTGCCTTGTTTTTCAATCCACTAAAAATAATGTACAAACATTAATTTATGGGGTTTTCTCCTGCGGGAATATTCTACCTATTATTGGTTTGTTTAGTAGTGGCATATTAATTGAGGATAGCTACCGATCTGTTAAAGCTCCTGAAATATCAAACTATCTCATCTTTTTACAGCTGATATACGAGTATTATTATATAATTTCTTAAATAAGAGTATGATGAACATTTTTGAGTATTATGTATGTGAATACTTGGTATTATTCTTAACTAGGAAGTATTCCTGACCAAAGTGTTGAAAACATAGATGTGCGAAAAAATAAATTTCTTAGCCATTCAGTCTACCTACATTGATTTTATTCTTATTTGAACAAACCCTTAAAAAAAGTTCTCGAGATACCCTTAAAAAAAGTGTAAAAACTGTATTCACCAGTTTCTTGGGTATACATGGGTTGCATGAACTTTATTCAACGAGTGAAGTACTGACCGTTAGCTCAGTTGGAGATTCGAACCATAGGCCTTGGGCTTCGAGGCCTTAACCACTGAGATAATGCTAAATCCTAAAATATTCTGGCAATATTTAAGAATTGAACTATATTTAATATTTGTGATGAAAGCCAAATTATCATTGCAGTTTTGAACAGGGAATGTATTTATTTATTTATTTATTTTTTATTTATTCATAAGACGCCGATCGTCAAGATATGGGCGAATATGGATTTCGAATGAGTGTGATGAGTGCAGATGAGCGAATGTAGTCATTGTTACAAACTAAGGTCGACTATTCCTTAGAAAGTGTCATTGATTAATAGCCCAATGACAAATGAACAGCCGGTGGTTATCAGCTGATCCTTCTCAAAATGTATTATGACTCTGATTGGGATCGAACTGACAACCTTTAGCTCATGAAGCTGGGATTGAACCAACTACGCTACCGACCAATTATTGGACTTTGATTTGGGAATATGATGTACTTAAGCCCAAAATGCATATTGTTTGAGATAAGCAGCTTATAACAATCACATCTGAGATTGTAGGATTGTTTTTTTTTTTTTTTACCTAGAGTTAGTCAAATTTGCGTTTCGTTTGTAGGAAGATACATTGGTAATATCGTATTTTCCACGGAGGAGGATGGAATGGTATATTACCTTTAGTGTCTTTGGTTGTCTCTAATGTAACACTACACATCTCTATATGTATATCTAATACTTTCGAATAGAATGTCCTGTTTCATATAATTCTACATTGAAAAACCACTGAAGAAAATATATGTGCGTATAGCCAGATCAGTTGATAGGCTGTATACGATAGTTCGTATCTTTGGTAGATTCAAACTATCTCCTCCATAATAGATGACTTACCCAAAAACCTGTTGTACTGATGAGGTTGGAAGAGTTCTTCAGGTCTGTAGAACAAGAACCTGAAGGGCAGGAAGATCTTGACATCAGGTCGTTCAGCGAGGATGCCTTCATCAACAGGCTTAGCGTTCTTCAGCTGATTAATGCATACAGCATCAGTCCTAGGTCGGTTACAGATGGCATCCAGAGGATTCAACACCTGAAGAGAAAGTCATGCACTGTTTAAAGTAAATAGTAACATTTGACCTGGGGATCTTACCTTAGAACTGTAATATTCATCTCACAATTTTTTTCAAAGAGTAAATACTAAATTTATATTTAAACCTAACGTCCTATTGTATTGGCTTATTTAATAGAATATAATATGAAAATTATGTTATTGGGAAGACATTTCCATCTAAAGTTCAGTAAATGGATTACCTAACAGTTTCTTAAGTTAGATTATCCAACACGTTCAATATTTGGATTATTCAATACTTCCAAAAGTTGGATTACCCATTAGTCCCAAAAGTTGGATTACCCATTAGTCCCAAAAGTTGGATTACCCATTAGTCCCAAAAGCTGGATTACCCATTAGTTCCAAAAGTTGGATTACCCATTAGTCCCAAAAGCTGGATTACCCATTAGTCCCAAAAGTTGGATTACCCATTAGTCCCAAAAGCTGGATTATCCTTTAGTCCAAAAAGTTTATTTACCCAACAGTTCCAAAAGTTGGATTTACCTAACAGTTCTAAAATTTGGTTATAAAATCAATATTACTGCTGATATTGCAAATAGAATTGGGATTAGCATGAGACCCAATAATATCCACTCTTGGTGGTCTTCAACACTGCGCAAAAAATATGATATGTAAACTGGTGAATGCAGTTTTCTTCCCACCCATCTTAACTTTTATAAGCGAGTGCACGTCTTAAATACTTACAACGCCCTGAGGCAGGCCCACTTCGTACGTGGGAGGCTGGGAAGTGGGCTGATAGGGTCCTCTGGCGTACCTCAGGATACCTAACTGCTGCACTCTCTTGTTGCCACACTCTCCTAGACCTCGTGCTTGAATCCAGTAGGCCCCCACTTCTTGATCAGCGTTGATGACAAAGTCGTACCGTTCACCTTTACATATCAAATAGGTAAAGGTAAATAATCACGGAGAAACTTGTGTCCTTTATTAGTCAAATTATGAAGAATGATGTTTTAATGATTGAACTTCATACTTACTAATCAATATGTCAGTTTATACTTAAACGTTTTATTTAAATCGAAATGAATTGATGAGATTTTACCTTTAATATCCACCAATTGTACAAAAAATCTACTTAAGGCAAAATGTTTGGAGTTTAATTAAAACATTTCAAACAAATATCTTAACTTTCATCAATACATCCAGAAAACTCATATTCATAAGGAGCTTGATTTACCACATGTTTTAGAACTTGTACTAGCACTCTAGCAGAGTGCAATAATTTTGGCTATGAGTTAAAAAAATTTTCTAATTCATAAAACTAGTTTTCACGATTATTTTAAGTATACAGCTATCTCCCCGAAGCTTTCTGAGAGGTAATTAATTTATTGGATTTGCAGTCTTTGTTATATAGAATAATATTTAGTTATTAAGAGATTAGCTAATATACTTTAAAGTGTTAACTAGGTTTTTAAGGTCTGAAAATGCCCAAGTAAAATATAAAGTTACAACCTCTAGATTTACTATAAAGGCAATGGTTAGCTTTCACATATGTTGATAAACTGAGACGACAGTTTATGAGTAGTCACTATCATACCTGAGAAGGAGATGATAGTATTCACGACTACAGGATGAACTGGCTCTCCATCAGAAGCGATGAGAATTAGAGGGTGGCCTTGGATGGTGAGTTGAGCTGGGCAGACAGTTGCTAGAGAGTTGATCATACGGAAGCGGTATCGACGGCCAGGGGTGATAGTGAATGTCTCCAGGGGAGTGTTGGTCTGGTACCCGGTGGTAGGGTCCTGCAAAGAGAGGATAGACAATTAAACTGTTGCAATACAGAAATACAAGTAATTACAATTAACCTCTTGTAGAATTATTATTGGATAAATCAACTCAGCACGTTCTTAAGTAGACTGAACAAGTTCCTTTTACCAGAGGAGGGTGAAGGAGCATTACAAATTTAGCATGAACAATATAAATCTAAGATTTTCACAATGGATACCTTTCATACACATATTTAAGTCAATGAATAAATGTTTTCATTAAGGGTGGAGTTATGACATTTGAACACCACTTCACTTTTATTTACATTAAAAATAAAGTATTTTAAAAATAAAACTAAACATTATAAGTTTACATGTAATACATTCAATAAATCCACAATCAAAATTAATAAATTATAAACATAAAAATTATTAAATTTTGTATTTATAATTTAGTTATAGCCTTTTCCTTTAATGCTAGATCCAAAAAAGAGATTCAAGAGAAAACCGACAGATGAAGCAAAATTAATAAATAAAAGTTATAAGCTTTAGAACATTAACCTAAAACTTGTGATGAAACGAAACAATATTTCTAGCGTTTTCAATTTAAGTAGGTAGTTATATAATTATAATGTAAAACTATAAATAATTTGAACCATGCTGTTATTTGGCTGGTGGATTAATAATATAAAAATAAAACGAAATCAGTAAAAAATAGGCGTCCTATCTTAAATCTGTAAAATATAATCGACAGAGCCTCTCTTTTGGTTATATTTTAAAATAAGAAAATTCCACTCATTCCTCACATTTATGAGACAAGACACATTGAACAACTGTAACATATGCTTCAAACATTCTTGTGGTTACTTTCCCTACAAAGGCTGATAAGGCCGCACCCGCTCTCGAATTTGTGTATCCGATAACCCAGCTACGGGTGATACTACGGTGAACTCTTTGTTGACACTGAACAACTGTGACATACGCTTAAAATACTCCTGTGGTTACTGTTCCTAAAAAGGATGGAAAGGCCACACTCGTCCTCGAATATGTGTATCAGATAACCCAGCTACGGGCGATACTACGGTGAACTCTTTGTTGACACTGTACTAATGTGACATGCGCTTCAAACATTCCTGTGGTTACTTTCCCTTCAAAGGATGAAAAGGCCACACTCGTCCCCGAGTATGTGTATCAGATAACCCAGATACGAGTGATACTGGAGTGAAGTCTTTGTTGACACTTCAACTTTGACATATGCTTCAAACATTCTTGTGGCTTCACTCTCTACATAGTATGGCAAAGTCACACTCGCACCCGAGTGTGTCTATCAGATAACTCAGTCAGGGTGATACTACAGTGAACTGTTTGTTGATTTTGGACTAATGTATGCTTCAAACATTCTTGTGATTTCACTCTCTACATAGTATGGCAAGGTATGTATCAGATTGTACATACGACCCCGAGTGTATGTATCAGATAACCTAGCTGCGGGTGACACTACGGTGAACCGTTTGTCGGCACTGTACTATTGTGACATATTTTTCAAACATTCTTGTGGTTTCACTCTCTACATAGTATGGCAAGGTCAAACTCACCCTCGAGTTTGTGTATCAGATAAATCAGCTACGGGTGATACTTGAGTGAATTCTTTGTTGACACACTACAACCGTTACATATGCTTTAAACATTCTTGTGTTTTCACTTTTTACATAGTATGGCAAGGTCACACTCGCCCTCGAGTGTATGTGTTAGATAACCTTGCTATGGATATCCGATATATTTTCCCAAACGTTGACGTTTCCAACTGCTTATCGTAGTAGGTCAAGATTGCAACTTCGATAATACTAAGTTTTGTTATTTATTATATTAAAATTGTCTAACTTTCCATTCTAATTAATAACTATATTGTACTTTGTCATTTTAATGAGATTCATAGCCAAAGTATTGTTAAAGGAAGGGTAAAATGTGTCAGTTAATACATGCAGCCTGTGCTAACGCATATATAATTAAAAGTAGGTTTCACCGCATTATAGGCCCCTGCCTTAATACTCTTGTTTATTTATGATCATGCTTACTACATGCAATTTTTTATTCGAATTCTGGGATGGTTACTTTTATTTTGATATTTCCTTCATGCATATTAATAAAACATTTTTTGTAATATTCATTTTTATATATTAACATACATAGTAGTCTATGTATTTCAATTTTTCCAAAACCGAATTTATATATATTTTAATTTAGGAGAATAATACCTTATTTGATATCTATTTGACTATACTAATTTTCAAACGTTTTTACGCTTTAAAAATATTGTTTAATTGGCTCTTGCACATAGACTTTGAGTATTAAAAAAAGATATGTACGGTTTTTATAACGCAAAATCCAATGCAGAGTTAGAGACTAATCGTTTTATATATTTGCATGTAGGTTTATAAATTATTTTTACTTATAAAAATGCCCTTTAAACTACAGCAAGTTTAATATTCTATTTCTGTGACAGTTTTCATTTTTAGTTTACTGCTAGCCTTAGATTTAGCCTTGTTCAGATTTTTTATACTACACACCTTTTTATGTTATACGAGCACTGCTTAGTTCGATGTCAATCAAACCTTATAGATATGGCTAAACTGGTTTTACTGTACAATAAAGTTAACTATGTATATATAAATCACGGATATTTGTGGGCCAATTATAAACATTTTTATGGCTTGATGTAAAGGATTTAGGAGATACCTGATCTTTCATTTAATAGTGAGTTCATATATTTGCAACATTTAAACGAGGAGAAGGAACAAAATAATTACGTTAGAAAATGAATGTAAAATATCAAAGTTCACGCTAGCATGACGTCATAGGTAGTGATAAACCACTTTTACTCGCAACTCCATGGAATGTTGTCCAATGTCTGGTTCCCGCTAGAACGGGTATTATTAAAACCACAAATTATAATCAGGTTTAGTACACGTATAATTTTGATAATTATATTTGCTTGACTGATATATAATTCTGAGTCGTAAAACGACTGATTTGTTTGCGATAATCGACTTGGGTTTGCACCATTGAAAAGAAAGTAACATTCAAAAGTCGGAATTGTTGAGGAAGTGAAAATTATTTTTATGAAGGAGAGAGTAGCTGAATCAAATGTAGTAACTTTGTCCGTAAACAATTTTTCAGGTCACTAAACCATCAATGTAAGATTGGTTTTAGGAAGTTTAATTCAACATATTACAAATGTTTACTGCAATAAAAAAACCGTAAATTTGAGTATCAGAAAACACAAAGAACTTATAATAAGCATAAACTAATTATCAGGAACTCGGTGGATGAGTTATACATGTACGCCACTCACTCATAGAGCTTGATTCCCCGGGTTCGATTCCCGGAGAGGCGTATTGCACATTCAGTCCTCTGGGGTTGTCTCTGCATCGGGGTTGGTTGGGGAGCAACGACCTTGGAAGCGAATCCTGGTAACTTGGCGCTTTAAAAGTTCTTAAAGCGTAAAAAAACGCTAGAGCCAACTTAATAAGCGAATTTCGGCTTACTAAAAATTTTAGGGCAACCACGTCTACGATACGCATAGTCTTGTATGTCTGTTGCATGATTTATTATTATGAATAAACTAATTATGTTCGTAAAACTACTTAATTTTTTATTGAAAAATTCACCTCTACATTATTTTTATATAATTTATTTTATAATCGATATTACGTATTAATGTGTTGTTGATAATTTGTGAAATTAACCATGATTTAGTTAATGTTACTATGTTGCTACTTACTAAGTTTGATATATTGCCTGTTACCTGGAACTGTCCTTTGCCGTTGATGAGCAGAGTTTCTGGGTCCTGGCCAGTGTTGGCTGCCAGACGACCAGGGAAGCGCTCCATCGCGTCCTCGTGCATCCAGTCGGACAGCAGCATGACGTGTGTAGTGAGGTCGTAGTCGTACAGGTGACTGTTGGGGTCCTGAGAAGGCGCTTCTCGCACCACGATACTTCCATAAATACCATCCAACTTCTGGGTGCCTGGGGACAGAATTCGTGGAGTCAATCTTGAACTCAGTTTAAGAAAGTGTGTCGGTAAGGATATTATAAACTTATTGAACGAGAGACAGGTATTTCTGTACAATGGATTTAAACTTTAAATGGACAAGTTTTAAACAAAATACAACATAAGTAAACGTTTGTTCATAGTGATCACACATAAAACTAAGGTAATTTTGAAATTTTATATTTTGTGAATGATGAATAGAAGTCTTTTAGGACGTAAGTTATTTAAGAAATGTATAAAAAAATATTTAAAGAATCTTTATTAGGTTTAATTGTTAATTGTTTTTAACTTACAGCAATACTTTTCAGTGATAGATTTAGCTTAATTATGTTCTGGTGATTAGAAAGAGGACCAAATTTCACCTCCAAAAGCCCTCTATATAACAACTGATGTGTATGTAGTTTACTTTCACTTGGGTGGGTAATATATAGTAATATAAAATCAACGTGCCTAAATAATTTTTGTCTCTTAAAAATAACAATTACGAAAACGCATATCTGTGACAGAAAGTTTTAAGTTTTAAGTCCCATTTTCATGTAATTTTGCATATAACCATTGTACTGATTTTGAAGTGTCAAATTCTAGTTAAGTTAGAAAGAAAAATCTACTATCCGTATTTAAACCAATATCTCCATTGCAATGAATATGCTTAATTTGCAAGTTTAAAACGAATTAAATGTAAATACACGTTCAATTTAATAATAAAAAAAATCATTGACAAATCTTGAGCTTGCTCCGACCACAGAATAACTCTGTGTCTCCAACACAGCATGCTGAACAATTAAAACTAGGGTTAAAAAATTAAGTTTTGATTTTCAAATATGCTTATATGAATAATTGAGGGTAACGATTGTTATACAGAATTAACTTATTTCTAAATATAATAGAATAGAGATTGGAAATTTATTGGGAATACGTTAAAGAAGGTGATTGCATTCTTGTTCAGAAAGTTCCACATGTATCATCAGAGAAGATAGCGGAACCTCACGCAAACCACTTACTTGATCGGTGAGGATCATCAACATTACAGGAAGTGGCTTCCAGTGAAATGCATTTCCCTTGATGGGATCATGTGTGCAGACAAATTGGCAAAGAAATAGATAGGAGAATGAGTGATCGAAACCACCATCACAAGGAATTACTGTATCCGGTAGAGAAATAGAAGCCCTGAAGGTGACATTAAAGAACTTCACAGACTTCTCATATTTTACTTTAATATGTCATTTTGTTAAGTAAATAAGTAAATAAATATGCGTTTTACTGCATGGACATACTATAATATTTTTGCAACTATTGTCATTGTTCAGATAACATTTTCTACTCACTCTTACATAGACCTCCCTTTCAAACTAACAAATTTTTTATTCAATTTCCCCAATTTATTTGAATCGTTCCATCCTTTCTCCGGTCAGTCAACCGATTGTAAGGTCTCCTCATTGTGTGCTATGAACTCATATTTATTGTAAAATGTGTTTGTGGTTAATTTAGTTTTTTGACAAGTTTTAAAATCCGTCAACAAGGGATAAAACTGTCCTTTTGATCAAATTCGCAATTTCTTGAGAAATCAAATACCTGCCTGGGAAGACAAACACTCGTGAGCTAACGCCTTGATTCTCGAATTTCGATAATCGTTCCTATCTTTGGTTGCATAAGAGTTTATATCACAACCAATAAACTTCACACTTGGATTTTAAAAGAAGAAATGTTTCTAAAATATAGAGGCAAAGTAATTTCAACAGTCTCAGATTTTTCAAAGCTGGCCTGCACGACTCCTTCCATTCCAGTTTTTAATTGTTCGGACTGCTCTTTTTGAAGGATAACAACTAAAAACAAGTTTGCGCTTGTGCATCCTCTCAATAGAATCCGTAGGAAAGATGTGGGTAGAATAGTCCCAACAGTCATCAGACAGAATTCAGACAGTTCCCACAATACAAACCTAAGGACAACTTTGAACAAACAAGGTGTACAAGTCAAACCTCGATTTAGGCGTATTCATAGGAATTTAATAGAGTAGACAAGTGATTTCAGTAGTATCCAAACTACAATCTGAATCCGTTTGTCGCAAACATAACTGGATGAAAGTTGATTTCAATAGATTTGTTTTGAGTTGTCGAAATGTTAAACTGAACGGTTCAGCTCAATAAATGCCAATTTCCAGCGTTTCTTATAATTCTTGTTTAAAACAGAGAGTAATAATGTCAACTGCGTATTGCACGAATCACCCTTGTTGTACAGATGAACTACCATCATTGAAGTAGATCAATAACAGAATGGAGTCCTGAGGCAATTCTGAAAATCGTAACTTAAAGGCTGTTGTTGTATGACAATTTAAAATTCAACCCATTTCATATTATACCTAGAATAAATTATTCTTCATTATATTAGAAGAAAAACACAGCAATGGACGAACAATGTTCCTTTCATTGGCGACTGATGAAGTAACGGGTGTTCTTCCAGTGTTACTTATTCAGTACCAATTACAAGACGTCGAGACCGTCACATGCACGCAATATTACAAGGTTCCTTACCAAGGTAGCAGGTGAAACACGATACTATTCGCCATTGATGTGTGACCCACTTTCCAAAGAATTAATTAGGCTGTCAAACTTGTCCACCGGTGAAGCGTATTACTCATGTAATTGGTTCGTTTTACGACACATTACAACCTGAACACGGGTCTGCTCTCTGCTCATAAATATGGTTCGCAAGCATATTTCCACTTCCGTTGTAAAAAGGAGAAATTGTCGATCGGGTGTAGCGTTCTGTTGCGTACGAGGAACTTGTTGCAACTCTACGTTGATTGATAAATAAAAAAATACGGCGCCCCTGGGGAGATCTGTGGTGCAAGTTACGCCATCAGCGAACATTTTGGAATCCTAAACAGGCAGGAGGATTTCAGTAAGAGTTGAGGATAGGTTTATTAAGTTCAATATTATCTTTTATAGGTACTTTTTCTTTAATGATCGACATAAATCGTATCAAAATAAATATAAATAATCCTCTGTATCTTGATATGCATAATTCAAATTTTATAAATCTTTCATCATAATTAATTATACCATTAAAATGTATTTTTTTTATACAAGTAACATTTAAGATGCCACCCAAATAATCCATAACATATTGTGTGGTGAATATGAATATTATAGACGTTTACACATGACATTTACACTAGTCATTTATTGAGACACACCTGTCTATAAACAGTCTAGATATTAGGGCACCTAAGGCAAGTGAAGCTTATTGCAGACTCTATACTGAATAGTACGTAGATTAATTATAAGAGAGGCTTATTGTAAGTGAACCTAGTGATTTATTTAGCACTCTGCTGTGCCGAAATAAAATACAATAAACTTTATCTATACTTATAGTTGTAAGCTAGCACAAATATATCATTATTAATTGTATGTATAAACAAAATATACATAAGTTAATTTGATAGCTTACCACTTAAATGTTACTTCACAACTGTTACACGTAACAGTTATATAAGGAAGGACACTAGTATGTGTGATATAATTATATTTCATGGTAAACCCCCCAAAAAGTTCACTTTTTTGGTAGGAAAAATTGAATATAAGTGTCCTTAAGTGTAGTATAGTGAGATTAAAACACATTAGTGGGCTTATCACTTACCAGTTTGGCCGTGGTAAAAGTGCATTAGTAGATTTATCACTTACCAGTATGGTCGTGGTGAAAGTGCATTAGTGAGCTTATCACTTACCAGTATGGCCGTGGTAAAAGTGCATTAGTGGACTTGTCACTTACCAGTATGGCCGTGGTAGAACTGCATTTGTGGGCTTGTCAATTACCAGTATGGTCGTGGTGAAAGTGCAATAGTGAGCTTATCACTTACCAGTGTGGCCATGGTAAAAGTGCATTAGTGGGCTTGTCAATTACCAGTATGATCGTGGTGAAAGTGCAATAGTGAGCTTAGCACTTAACAGTATGGCCGTGGTAAAAGTGCATTAGTGGGCTTATCACTTACCAGTATGGACGTGGTAAAAGTGCATTAGTGGGCTTGTCAATTACCAGTATGAGCGTGGTAGAAGTGCATTAGTGGGCTTGTCAATTACCAGTATGGGCGTGGTAGAAGTGCATTAGTGGGCTTGTAAATTACCGATATGTGCGTGGTAAAAGTGAAGTAGTGGGCTTATCACTATGGGCGTGGTAAAAGTGCATTGGTAGACTTGTCACTAGTATGGCCGTGGTAGAAGTGCATTAGTAGGCTGGTAAATCATTAGTATGGCCGTGGTAAAAGTGCATTAGTGGACTTGTCACTTACCAGTATGGCCATGGTAGAACTGCATTTGTGGGTTTGTTAATTACCAGTATGGTCGTGGTGAAAGTGCATTAGTGAGCTTATCACTTACCAGTGTGGCCATGGTAAAAGTGCATTAGTGGGCTTGTCAATTACCAGTATGGTCGTGGTGAAAGTGCAATAGTGAGCTTAGCACTTAACAGTATGGCCGTGGTAAAAGTGCATTAGTGGGCTTGTCAATTACCGGTATGGGCATGTTGAAAGTGCATTAGTGGGCTTGTCAATTACCGGTATGGGCATGTTGAAAGTGCATTAGTGGGCTTATCACTTACCAGTATGGACGTGGTAAAAGTGCATTAGTGGGCTTGTCAATTACCAGTATGGGCGTGGTAGAAGTGCATGAGTGGGCTTGTAAATTACCAGTATGGGCGTGGTAGAATTGCATTAGTGGGCTTGTCAATTACCAGTATGGGCGTGGTAGAAGTGCATTAGTGGGCTTATAAATTACCGATATGTGCGTGGTAAAAGTGAATTAGTGGGCTTATCACTTTGGGCGTGGTAAAAGTGCATTGGTAGACTTGTCACTAGTATGGCCGTGGTAGAAGTGCATTAGTAGGCTGGTAAATTATTAGTATGGGCGTGGTGACAGTGCATTAGTGGGCTTATCACTTACCAGTTTGGCCGTGGTAAAAGTGCATTAGTGGCCTTATCACTTACCAGTTTGGCCGTGGTAAAAGTGCATTAGTGGCCTTATCACTTACCGGTATGGGCGTGGTAAAAGTGAGTTCCAGCATTACCGGCGTCGAACTGATATCTGAAGGTGTTACCGGCCAGGATGGGACACTGGGTGACGAAGGGGACTCCGTCGGAGTATTGGGTACCTCGCTGATGGATACCGTGCCAATGGACGGTCAATTCCAGGCCCTCCATGGCGTTCCTCACGTCAGCGACGATCTTGTCTCCCTTGCATACCTGGAGCAGGCATTCAAATACTGTAGAATAGGTAATACCAAAACACAGGTAAAAAAATTATAAAATTAATGTTAGTATAAGGAATATGACTAAAAACATACTAACACAAAGTCGGAAGGCATAGTTTCTTCTTAATGAAGCTTAATTGAGTAGAGAGTTAATTTTTGTTGTTAAATGATTCAAATAAGTAAATTCTAGTGAGTAAAAAACAAAAATAAAAATAAAATAACACAGGTAACCTTAATTAGTTCCGAAGACTACATACACATTATTTTCAAACAACTAAGAGCCATGAATTTATCTATGAACCCTTTCAAGACATTAAGAATGATGTTTTAAGAACTAACCCCAAACAACCACAAAATAATGAGCAAACATACAGTTCAAAAGTACTTTATTTTTGGCCTGAATTTGAGGTAATCTCAAAAATAGAAGTAATTTCATTTCTAAAAGGATTAAGTTATTTGTTGACAGCTGCATAAGATAACATGTGGGGTTGTTACATAATTCACAATATCAGAGTTGTTTCTGTACTATTGTTTATGTACAGTTGTTGTACACGATCTTGTATTGAACCAACGGTGAAAACGTCGTGGAATGGTATTTGGAGGCATAACAAGTATTTTTTATAGAAGGGGCTTGTTTTTTTAAATAACTGTCCCAATAACAGGAAGTATTCAATTAAATTAATATACAATTTATCAAAATACAATAAGTAAATAATATAATACAGTATAGTTAATATTTATAAATAACTAAAATAAAATGAGAAATAAAACACTCATAAGTGGCCATGTATACAATATTTAAGAAGTATATTTATCACTAAAACAACTACACGGGTAATTTAAAAGTGGTTTAACATTTCAAAAGTTTTCAATAATTCAAAAGCTGCAGAGATCGTATTCAACAACACAGCTGCAGAGATCGTACTCAACACCACAGCTGCAGAGATCGTATTCAACACCACAGCTGCAGAGATCGTATTCAACACCACAGCTGCTGAGATCGTATTCAACACCATAGCTGCAGAGATCGTATTCAACACCACAGCTGCAGAGATCGTATTCAATATCACAACTGCAGAGATCGTATTCAACATACATTAGAAATCTAATCACAATATTTCCACGTTAACTGTTGTGTTCTACAAGATAGTATAATTTTTCGGTTATCATAAAAATGATCTATAGTTTTTGACGTATAGATTCTGAACGCCGTTAAAACTTCAGTTATTTCTAACAGGAAATTATGAGAAATGACATACCTCTAAAAAAACTAACTTTTACAAAAACATCTAAATAAAGATCACCGAAAAACTGATAACAAATGAAGTTATAACAACCACTTCTGTGAGTATAAGACTTATTTATGTGTAGTAATAGTAATTTTAAAAACATTTATATTTTTCTTTACATATTTTCATAATTTTCCATTATTATCACAATAAATTGCAAATAGACTTGTTTAATGCCCTCAGTAATAATTAATAATACTCCTGCAATAATAGATAAAATATCCGAATGTTAAAATAAGCATTTTTATGTTTGCATCTTTTAACGCAAAAATTAAAATACAAACTTAAACACTGTTTTGGTGTAGTTACACTAAGGATTAAAAACCACACACCAACATACAGTCAACTAAGCTTGTAGGAATAATAGGTGGTCTATATTAAAATAATAATAATGTTTATATCTCCAAAGACGTGTACATATGATGGCACAGTAATTGTTAATAGCCAACACTAACAAGATGACCAGCATAGTTTTGCAATACAAGAAAACTGTTCTCATCAGTCCTGAACTGTCTTATCAAATGTCACTGAAAAACTGGGCGGACACTGTGTGAAGTCTTAAGTGACCCGCTAAGTGTGTGACACTTAAGACTTAACTAAGCAGCACTTACCTTAAAGCAAGAAGAAAAATACTGTTCGAATTAATGATATCAATGATAAAAGAGTAGGCCTATTACCATTTTATTAATAGATGGCAAAGAAAGAACACAACAAATAAAACATTACTGTTAAATGAAAAAAAAAAAAACTTCTTCAAGGTAAACAATAATGTCAAATAATTAATAAATTCCACAGTTTGTGAGAAGCCATATTTCGTTATACATAGAAATATAGTTAATCTCTCACACTTAGCACACACTATATATACATTCTCATTGTGTTGCAATAGGTTCTTGGTTTACACTATATATACATTCTCATTGTGTTGCAATAGGTTCTTGGTTTACACTATATATACATTCTCATTGTGTTGCAATAGGTTCTTGGTTTACACTATATATACATTCTCATTGTGTTGCAATAGGTTCTTGGTTTACACTATATATACATTCTCATTGTGTTGCAATAGGTTCTTGGTTTATACTATATATATACATTCTCATTGCGTTGCAATAGGTTCTTGGTTTACACTATATATACATTCTCATTGCGTTGCAATAGGTTCTTGGTTTACACTATATATACATTCTCATTGTGTTGCAATAGGTTCTTGGTTTACACTATATATACATTCTCATCGTGTTGCAATAGGTTCTTGGTTTACACTATATATACATTCTCATCGTGTTGCAATAGGTTCTTGGTTTACACTATATATACATTCTCACCGTGTTGCAATAGGTTCTTGGTTTACACTATATATACATTCTCACCGTGTTGCAATAGGTTCTTGGTTTACACTATATATACATTCTCATCGTGTTGCAATAGGTTCTTGGTTTACACTATATATACAATCTCATCGTGTTGCAATAGGTTCTTGGTTTACACTATATATACATTCTCATTGTGTTGCAATAGGTTCTTGGTTTACACTACATATACAAACTCATTCTGTTGCAATAGGTTCTTGGTTTACACTATACAGTATATACATTCTCATTGTGTTGCAATAGGTTCTTGGTTTACACTATATATACATACTCATTGTGTTGCAATAGGTTCTTGGTTTACACTATATATACATTCTCATTGTGTTGCAATAGGTACTTGGTTTACACTATATATACATTCTGATTGTGTTGCAATAGATTCTTGGTTTACACTTTATATACAATCTCATTATGTTGCAATAGGTGCAAACTCACAATACACACATTCCCAATTTGTAGCAGTAAGTACTTGCCGTAAACTCACTATACACAAATTCTCAATTTGCAGCAGTAAGTACTTGCCGTACACTCACAATACACACATTCTCAATTCGTAGCAGTAAGTACTTGCCGTACACTCACAATACACACATTCTCAAATTGCAGCAGTAAGTACTTGCCGTAAACTCACAATACACACATTCTTAATTTGCAGAAGTAAGTACTAGCCGTAAACTCACAATACACACGTTCCCAATTTGTAGCAGAAAGTACTAGCCGTAAACTCACAGTACATACATTCCCAATTTGTAGCAGTAAGTACTTGCCGTACACTTACAATACACACATTTTCAATTTGCAGCAGTAAGTACTTGCCGGAAACTCACAATACACACATTCTCAATTTGTAGCAGTAAGTACTTGCCGTACACTCACTATAAATAAATTCTCAATTTGTAGCAGTAAGTACTTGCCGTAAACTCACCATACATACATTCTCAATTTGTAGCAGTAAGTACTTGCCGTAAACTCACTATACATACATTCTCAATATGCAGCAGTAAGTACTTGCCATACACTCACTATACATACATTCTCAATTTGTAGCAGTAAGTACTTGCCGTACACTCACTATACATACATTCTCAATTTGTAGCAGTAAGTACTTGCCGTAAACTCACAATACACACATTCTCAATTTGTAGCAGTAAGTACTTGCCGTAAACTCACTATACATACATTCTCAATTTGTAGCAGTAAGTACTTGCTATAAACTCACTATACATACATTCTCAATTCGTAGCAGTAAGTACTTGCCGTGCACTTACAATACACACATTCTCAAATTGCAGCAGTAAGTACTTGCCGTAAACTCACAATACACACATTCTTAATTTGCAGCAGTAAGTACTAGCCGTAAACTCACAATACACACATTCCCAATTTGTAGCAGTAAGTACTAGCCGTAAACTCACAGTACACACATTCCCAATTTGTAGCAGTAAGTACTTGCCGTACACTTACAATACACACATTTTCAATTTGCAGCAGTAAGTACTTGCCGTAAACTCACAATACACACATTCTCAATTTGTAGAAGTAAGTACTTGCCGTACATTCACTATACATACATTCTCAATATGCATCAGTAAGTACTTGCCGTACACTCACTATACATACATTCTCAATATGCAGCAGTAAGTACTTGCCGTACACTCACTATACATACATACATTCTCAATTTGTAGCAGTAGGTACTTGCCGTACACTCACTATACATGCATTCTCAATATGCAGCAGTAAGTACTTGCCGTACACTCACTATACATACATTCTCAATATGCAGCAGTAAGTACTTGCCATACACTCACTATACATACATTCTCAATATGCAGCAGTGAGTACTTGCCGTACACTCACTATACATACATTCTCAATATGCAGCAGTAAGTACTTGCCGTACACTCACTATACTTACATTCTCAATATGCAGCAGTAAGTACTTGCCGTACACTCACTATACATACATTCTCAATTTGCAGCAGTAAGTACTTGCCGTACACTCACTATACATACATTCTCAATTTGTAGCAGTAAGTACTTGCCGTACACTCACTATACATACATTCTCAATTTTCAGCAGTAAGTACTTGCCATACACTCACAATACACACATTCTCAAATTGTAGCAGTAAGTACTTGCCGTAAACTCACAATACACACATTCTTAATATGCAGCAGTAAGTACTTGCCGTACACTCACTATACATACATTCTCAATTTATAGCAGTAAGTACTTGCCGTACACTCACTATACATACATTCTCAATTTATAGCAGTAAGTACTTGCCGTACACTCACTATACATACATTCTCAATTTATAGCAGTAAGTACTTGCCGTAAACTCACAATACACACATTGCAGCAGTAAGTACTTGCCGTACACTCACTATACATACATTCTCAATTTGCAGCAGTAAGTACTTGCCATACACTCACAATACACACATTCTCAAATAGTAGCAGTAAGTACTTGCCGTAAACTCACAATACACACATTCTTAATATGCAGCAGTAAGTACTTGCCGTACACTCACTATACATACATTCTCAATTTGTAGCAGTAAGTACTTTCCGTACACTCACTATACATACATTCTCAATTTATAGCAGTAAGTACTTGCCGTACACTCACTATACATACATTCTCAATTTGTAGCAGTAAGTACTTGCCATACACTCACTATACATACATTCTCAATTTGTAGCAGGAAGTACTTGCCGTACACTGACAATACTCACATTCTTAATATGCATCAGTAAGTACTTGCCATACACTCACTATACATACATTCTCAATTTGTAGTAATAAGTACTTGCTGTACACTCACTTTACATACATTCTCAATGTATAGCAGTAAGTACTTGCCGTACACTTACTTTACATACATTCTCAATGTATAGCAGTAAGTACTTGCCGTACACTCACTATACATACATTCTCAATGTATAGCAGTAAGTACTTGCCGTACACTCACTATACATACGTTCTCAATTTGTAGTAATAAGTACTTGCCGTACACTCACTATACATACATTCTCAATTTGTAGTAATAAGTACTTGCCATACACTCACTATACATACATTCTCAATGTATAGCAGTAAGTACTTGCCGTACACTCACTATACATACATTCTCAATTTGTAGCAGTAAGTACTTGCCGTACACTCATAATACACACATTCTCAATCCGTAGCAGTAAGTACTTGCCGTACACTCACTATACATACATTCTCAATTTGTAGTAGTAAGTACTTGCCGTACACTTACTATACATACATTCTCAATTTGTAGCAGTAAGTACTTGCCGTACACTCACTATACATACATTCTCAATTTGTAGCAGTAAGTACTTGCCGTACACTCACTATACATACATTCTCAATGTATAGCAGTAAGTACTTGCCGTACACTCACTATACATACATTCTCAATTTGTAGCAGTAAGTACTTGCCGTACACTCACTATACATACATTCTCAATTTGTAGTAATAAGTACTTGCCATACACTCACTATACATACATTCTCAATGTATAGCAGTAAGTACTTGCCGTACACTCACTATACATACATTCTCAATTTGTAGTAATAAGTACTTGCTGTACACTCACTTTACATACATTCTCAATTTGTAGCAGTAAGTACTTGCCGTACACTCACTATACATACATTCTCAATTTGTAGCAGTAAGTACTTGCCATACACTCACTATACATACATTCTCAATGTATAGCAGTAAGTACTTGCCGTACACTGACAATACTCACATTCTTAATATGCATCAGTAAGTACTTGCCATACACTCACTATACATACATTCTCAATGTATAGCAGTAAGTACTTGCCGTACACTCACTATACATACATTCTCAATTTGTAGTAATAAGTACTTGCTGTACACTCACTTTACATACATTCTCAATTTGTAGCAGTAAGTACTTGCCGTACACTCACTATACATACATTCTCAATTTGTAGCAGTAAGTACTTGCCATACACTCACTATACATACATTCTCAATTTGTAGCAGTAAGTACTTGCCGTACACTCACTATACATACATTCTCAATTTGTAGCAGTAAGTACTTGCCGTACACTCACTATACATACATTCTCAATTTGTAGCAGTAAGTACTTGCCGTACACTCACTATACATACATTCTCAATGTATAGCAGTAAGTACTTGCCGTACACTCACTATACATACATTCTCAATTTGTAGTAATAAGTACTTGCCGTACACTCACTATACATACATTCTCAATTTGTAGTAGTAAGTACTTGCCGTACACTTACTATACATACATTCTCAATTTGTAGCAGTAAGTACTTGCCGTACACTCACTATACATACATTCTCAATTTGTAGCAGTAAGTACTTGCCGTACACTCACTATACATACATTCTCAATTTGCAGCAGTCAGTACTTGCCATACTCTCAGTATACATACATTCTCAATTTGCAGCAGTCAGTACTTGCCATACACTCACTATACATACATTCTCAATTTGTAGCAGTAAGTACTTGCCGTACACTCACTATACATACATTTTCAATATGCAGCAGTAAGTACTTGCCGTACACTCACTATACATACATTCTCAATTTGCAGCAGTAAGTACTTGCCGTACACTCACTATACATACATTCTCAATTTGCAGCAGTAAGTACTTGCCGTACACTCACTATACATACATTCTCAATTTGCAGCAGTAAGTACTTGCCGTACACTCACTATACATACATTCTCAATATGCAGCAGTAAGTACTTGCCGTACACTCACTATACATACATTCTCAATTTGCAGCAGTAAGTACTTGCCGTACACTCACTATACATACATTCTCAATTTGTAGCCGTAAGTATTTGCCGTACACTCACTATACATACATTCTCAATTTGCAGCAGTAAGTACTTGCCATACACTCACAATACACACATTCTCAAATTGTAGCAGTAAGTACTTGCCGTAAACTCACAATACACACATTCTTAATATGCAGCAGTAAGTACTTGCTGTACACTCACTATACATACATTCTCAATTTATAGCAGTAAGTACTTGCCGTACACTCACTATACATACATTCTCAATTTATAGCAGTAAGTACTTGCCGTAATCTCACAATACACACATTCTCAAATTGTAGCAGTAAGTACTTGCCGTAAACTCACAATACACACATTCTTAATATGCAGCAGTACGTACTTGCCGTACACTCACTATAAATACATTCTCAATTTGTAGCAGTAAGTACTTGCCGTACACTCACTATATGTACATTCTCAATTTGTAGCAGTAAGTAGCCTACTTGCCGTAAACTCACAATACACACATTCTTAATATGTAGTAGTAAGTACTTGCCGTACACTCACTATACATACATTCTCAATTTATAGCAGTAAGTACTTGCCGTACACTCACTATACATACATTCTCAATTTATAGCAGTAAGTACTTGCCGTAAACTCACAATACACACATTCTCAATTTGCAGCAGTAAGTACTTGCCGTAAACTCGCAATACATACATTCTCAATTTGTAGTAGTAAGTACTTGCCATACACTCACTATACATACATTCTCAATTTGTTGCAGTAAGTACTTGCTATACACTCACAATACACACATTCTTAATATGCAGCAGTAAGTACTTGCCATACACTCACAATTCATACATTCTCAATTTGTAGCAGTAAGTACTTGCCGTACTCTCACTATACATACATTCTCAATTTGTAGCAGTAAGTACTTTCCGTAAACTCACAATACATCATTCTCAATATGTAGCAGTAAGTACTTGCCGTACACTAACCATACATACATTCTCAATTTGTAGCATAAGTACTTGCCGTAAACTCACAATACATCATTCTCAATATGTAGCAGTAAGTACTTGCTGTACACTAACTATACATACATTCTCAATTTGCTGCCATAGGTTCTTGGCATACAGAACCTTTAATATGCTTAATATTAACTCGTACCTAATGACTAACTCATAGTTATTGTAAGTTGACTATAAGTAATGTAAGTTACTGCCATGAAATGCCAACTGTGATTGGCTGAATACACAGCGGCTCCCAGCTGTGATTGGCTGAATACACAGCGGCTACCAGCTGTGATTGGCTGTATACTCAGCGGGTACCAGCTGTGATTGTCTGTATACACAGCGCCTACCAGCTGTGATTGGCTGTATACTCAGCGGCTACCAGCTGTGATTGGCTGTATACTCAACGGTTGGTACGAGTAATATATTACTGATAATTGGCATTACAATAATGTTAGATATTTTATGTCCCTGAGGGACACTCCATGGGTACCCGCCCACACACGTGCGGGGAGGGGGGTGCACTGTACAAAATGCAGAAATAGTGTATCTTGTTACCTGGATGCTAGGTCCGGGCAACATTCTGTTGATTGATAGGATGCCTCTCTCGACTCCATCGGCCAGAACACACTGGCAGTGAGACCAGACAGTGTTGGTGGCGTTAGGTGTGCAGACCTGACAGGCCCTGGGCAAACATACATAGTTTATAGTGTAGTAAGTCAACTAAAAACGAAGTCTATAAATTAGCTTAAAAAGATAATATCCTGAGAATTAATACGTATAACATTGTCTGTTGAAATGTAATAAGATGATATTTTGTTGGCGGACTTTGCTGGTAGGTGGAGTGAGCCTACGCCTGGCTTCTTGTTTCAACTGACAATAAATAAAAAATTACTTTAAAAAAATTGTACTTTTATCACAAGCCAGGCATGTGGCAGCCCTCTTGAAAAACTTGCACATTTCAATTTCTATCTGCCAAATGGAAAATGAAAATTATTTTAAGTGACATTTAGTAACTATAAAGTTTAAAGAAATAACTACTGACCACCCTAAAGGGTACAATAGTTCGTTGCTACTATTAAGGATTTAACTCAGTCTAATACACTTCTTTTGTTAAATTACGTTTACATTTCAAGCTCTAACATAATTCATTTACATTTCTAAAAAATGAAGCTAAAATTGTATTTGTAAAGAAACTTCCAGCTATAAAATAATTTATTATTAGAAAAAAATATAAATAATTGATCATACTTGAGTTATCCTCTATGTTTATTTTTTTCTATGTAAAAGTATTTCGGGTGGTTCCATTATATTACATTGCAAACACCTAGTTTGCGTTCTAGTACTACTAAAGTTACTGAACATTTTAAAATTGTTGTAACATGATTGAAATGTGTTGAAAGTTTTTTATCAAAAATTATATATCTCACATAATTTAATCGAAATCAAACAAAAATAACGTTGAATGTGCAACATTTATTCATAACTAAACTAAAATAAATTAATAAATATTTGTTTACTAATTTGTTCATTAAAGGTTCTTCGGTAAGATTTAGTATTAATTTTAAAACTTGATCCTTTGAAATAACCTTGCAGTTTCCTTATATAGGGATTTTTTTAATTGTGAAATTAAACTTGTGAAACTATGGTTTTATCACAATTCAAACGAGGTTTAAGTATCACGTTTGGAATTTATTCACTATTGTTTACCACACAGATCAATTCTAATGTATCTGAAATCAGCCAATTCAGAGACGTAAGGTTTAAACGTTTCAAAGTCGTGACACGTCGTTGATTAATCCCATTTGTCAGTTATACACAACAGGAGCGAAAGGTTCTAGGGTCAGTTTTGGGCAACGTTCTTCGACCTTGACAGGTTGCTCCACAGTTGGTTACAATTAATTGTGGAATGTGTAGTGTGTGCTGCGTACGGCCGCCGGTTTCTGCCTCAATAGACGCACTAAGTGTGTGGGCCACGGCATCAGAGTCACCACTGGATTGCCCAACGTAGCTACGGAGGCCACAAAGTCCCCACATTACCGCAAGAATGGAGAAGACACATTCACCGGTAAATCAATTGACATTTCTCATAAACAGTGCAAATATCAGTGTCTACAATAGTGAGCCTATATAGGTACAGTATACATTATTTATTTATTCATAAGACGCCGATCGTCAAGATATGGGCGAATATGGATTTCGAATGAGTGTGATGAGTGTAGATGAGCGAATGTAGTCATTGTTACAAACTAAGGCCGACTATTCCTTAGAAAGTGTCATTAATTAATAGCCCAATGACAAATGAACAGCCGGTGGTTATCAGCTGATCCTTCTCAAAATGTGTTATGACTCTGATTGGGATCGAACTGACAACCTTTAGCACATGAAGCTGGGATTGAACCAACTACGCTACCGACCAATTATGAATATGTTTAAAATTTGTGTATATAATACAATTGGTGAGCGTCACACTTCTTATCAGTTTATGAAGTTTTTCTAAATTATTTTCTAGTTAATAAAGCATTATTACATTATTAAATATCAAGACACGTAAGAAAATAAACACTTCAATCAACATTAATTATCAAAACTACTAATAACTAGTTATTTAACTGCACTTTGCTTTGGGAAATTTGTATGACCCTTTCTGAGGAACCAGACTACACGGGTCATCCACAGTCATGCAATAATTCATTTTCACTTCAAAATACGCAAAAAGTTGTGTTGGCGTCTCATATGTAAGAATGTGAAAATTTTAGGTTTTATTAAAATGAAATGTTACATTTCAATAAGTTTGGCCTTGGCCTGTTTCAAAAACTTTCATCTCACTTGTTTTTATTTAGAGGCTGCTTATTTAATAAATAAATAACAATAAATAAAATAACTTCATCAGAATACCATTGAAACTTTGAAAGCCAGTGGGGCTGAGCTCTAAAGTCAGATGTGAATACAACCAAACCAGAAACCTTCCCAGGATTATATTCAACAATTTCCCAAAGATTCATGACGATCGGATGAATGGCTTAGAAATGCATAAAGAACAAACAAACAAACAGACATACGTCATTTTATTTATAAGTACAGTGTTACATAGCTATTGTTTTCTCTCAAAACAGCTGTTTTTAATTCTGAAGATTATCCATTAAGTTATTGTCCTTAACGGAAATGTTGAGTCAAGTCCTTTTCATTGGACAACTATGACATTTAATAAAACTGAGAACAAATAATCTAGGTTTTATATGAGTGGAATTTATCTTCAGCAGGCGCCAAGCAACTCCTTAAAATGAAGTTGAGTTTACAAAGTAACAACCATGCAATTCGTGCAACAGGGATATGAAAAATAAGGGGTGAACAATTTAAGTTTCTTTTTAGTGCACTAACTTAAATTAATTTTTGTTTTAATAAGTTACTGCTTGGTTGCTTTTCTAGTAACAACTTGATGAAAGATTACAAAATGGAAAATTCTGGCAAAATATTAAAAGAAGTAAAAAAGAAACTTGTGAAACATATCCAAGTACATCTGGAGAGTTGTATGAAGGAGACGATAACCATTACTTTTCACGTGTAAATATAATAGGACTTGTGAGAAAATTGCAGTGGACTATAGTATTTTGTTGTAGGAAATATTCAGTCTGATTATGTTAGTTGCCTATATATTAATTAAATTAAAGTTATAAGTTTTAGTTTTTCCTGAAGATAAAATGTGTCGCTTAACACGTGCTTGATCGTATTTATGAAACATTTTTGATCTTAATAATGAAAACTACTATTGATTTCCTAAAAACTTGTTACAGTACTTGTTTAATCATGCAGGAAAGTTCACTAACTTGACTGTGCAGTACAAGCAGACATTTTTATTTCCTATATAGAATAAAGATCTAAGTATGTTTTTAGTAATTATAAAGTTTCTTTGGTTAACCTAACGTTTTCTGTTACAATTTCAAAACATTTGTCTCAAACATAGGCAATATCAGCTGACTGCCATCTGAATAGTTCATCTGCAACAAAACTGGCCATGAATAGGTGACCGCACAAAGATCTCTATCTACCCAGTGACATTCTTACAATTCTTACATATGAGACGCCGACACAACGTTGTTGGTATTTTAAGGCGAATATGAATGATTATATGAGTGTAGGATGAGTGTGGATGAATGTAGTCTGGTTACTATCTGAGTTCAACTGTTCCTCAGAAAGGGCAATTTATTAATAGCCCAACAGCCAGGGCAATACACCGGTCGAACGAATTAAAGGTAATAAACGGGTTGTTTTTAAGAGAAAAAGTTCCTAGTAAATCAGGCTAGGACCTCTTGCGTTGTTTTCATCTATGAGCTGTCCAAAAAAAATAACATAACAAACAGGAGAATAACAAAACTTCTTCATTACCAAGAGTTGAATATTTTATGAAATATTATGAACTCATAAATATGACGCTTTCTGGCTAAGTAATTTCCGCTAGAATAATTCATTTCATGTTGGCTTCATATATGCAAGCAGCATTATTGAAATAATCTACAGCCTAATATAACGTAACGTAAGCATTGTTCTGTTACTATTATTTTTCTATTTATTGTTTGTGTTTGCAATTGGCAATACAATTCTGAATCCATAATGGGTACTTTAATTTTCAGGTACTAAGGCAAATAGGTAAAGGTCTAGAAGGCATTGTCTCTACGTGTCTCCAGCCGGCGGACGTTACGTTGAGGTTAAACACGTGTAAATCTGCCTGTTCCAGACGTACATTTGAAGTTAGTTACGAGTAAAAAATCTAAGCAATAAATGATTTAGGGATCTGCAGAGTCTGTCGACCATGTTGGTTTTAATCCCATAAGAACAATGTTATTTGCGAATCCATATTTCTTCGTTATTTATTGACCAACAGTTGTGTATGAGCTGTCATTTTAAACGTTATCATATTGCACGTTGGGTTTGCTTTTCATATTTTTAAAACATACGCCCAGTTTTGAATCATAGATGAAAATAAAAGCTTAAAACTAAAATTTTTAATATTTTTTCCATAAACCTAATTAGAAATTCGCAAAGCGCAATTTCATTCTTGATCAAATGCAATTTGTTTGTAAAAATTTCGTTTACAAGTAACTGTGTAGTTTGGATCGTATGTCCGGCTCGAAAATAACATTGTTCTAATAGGATTAAAACTAACATGGCTTATAACTTCCGACAGCCTCTGTAGACTCTTAATTTCTCATCACAAATTTCATAAATAAATTTGACAGTATTATCTAAAACTTGATTTTTAATTTATATACAAACTCCGTTTTATTTGTTCCTACAAAATTTTCCTACAAGAAGATTTGACTTAATTGAAAACAAGTAGTTTGGATTCCATGTAGTGGGAATTTATCATCAGATAGCACCAAACAATTTCTTAATATAAAGTTGAACTCCCGAGGTGACAACTAGGCAATACTTTCGGTAATTGATGGCTTCAATCTCTCTGTCTTGAGCTAGCCCTCAGTATTGCTAGCATTTAAACAGAACTGTGTGAGGCTGGAGAAGTTGGCCAATCAGGTTTCCGCTATAAAGCCAGTCAGTTTAATCTCTTTTCGGCAGCTGTCCATCCGTAATACTTTATAACTGGGGGTGGGGGTTGTGGAAGTGGGTCATTGACTAGAACGAGTAGAGGAATTAGACCATCAATAAAATTAGATAACGGTAATCTATAGTTAAGTAATTTAAATTTTGAACTGAACTCTGTGGGTATTAAGTAAATTAAAAGATAATGAAAGAGATGCCTTAAATAACAGGTATTGATTCAAGACACTTGGGGAAAAAAATAGTTTTCCAAAATTTGATTCTTAAACAATTAAATCAACCCCTTTTAAGAAAGAGAAAGCCTTTTCTCCTCCAAGAATGATATTGGAAAAGGTTTAACATTACATTTCAAAATGCAGATAAACATTAACAATACAAAATATTTTTCTGATTTAATTAATTATATATATATATATATATTTGTATATAATTAATTGTATATACAATTAATAGTACAGTGGATTTACTAGTAGTACAGTGGATGTAATATGATACTAACTAGCCTTTATAATATATCTACGAATACGACTGCTAATAACTCACACAGCCATCCTTCACTCACGACAATGGTATTGACAACGACCCATATTCCATTCGGTACATGCCTGTTCTTGGATGTAATACGATATTGACTAGCCTATATAATATCTCTACGAATACGACTGCTAATAACTCACACAGCCATCCTTCACTCACGACAACTGTAGAGACAACGACCCATATTTCATTCGGTACATGCCTGTTCTTGGATGTAATACGTTACTGACTAGCCTATATAATATATCTACGAATACGACTGCTAATAACTCACACAGCCATCCTTCACTCACGACAATGGTATTGACAACGACCCATATTTCATTCGGTACATGCCTGTTCTTGGATGTAATACGATACTAACTAGACTATATAATATATCTACAAACACGACTGCTAATAGGCCTAACTCACACAGCCATCCTTCACTCACGACAACTGTAGAGACAACGACCCATATTTCATTCGGTACATGCCTGTTCTTGGATGTAATACGTTACTGACTAGACTATATAATATCTCTACGAACACGACTGCTAATAACTCACACAGCCATCCTTCACTCACGACAACTGTAGAGACAACGACCCATATTCCATTCGGTACATGCTTGTTCTTTGATGTAATACGATACTAACTAGACTATATAATATATCTACGAATACGACTGCTAATAACTCACACAGCCATCCTTCACTCACGACAATGGTATTGACAACGACCCATATTCCATTCGGTACATGCTTGTTCTTTGATGTAATACGATACTTACTAGACTATATAATATATCTACGAATACGACTGCTAATAACTCACACAGCCATCCTTCACTCACGACAACTGGTATTGACAACGACCCATATTTCATTCGGTACATGCCTGTTCTTGGATGTAATACGTTACTGACTAGCCTATATAATATATCTACGAATACGACTGCTAATAACTCACACAGCCATCCTTCACTCACGACAACTGGTATTGACAACGACCCATATTTCATTCGGTACATGCCTGTTCTTGGATGTAATACGTTACTGACTAGCCTATATAATATATCTACGAATACGACTGCTAATAACTCACACAGCCATCCTTCACTCACGACAACTGGTATTGACAACGACCCATATTCATTCGGTACATGCCTGTTCTTGGATGTAATACGTTACTGACTAGACTATATAATATATCTACGAATACGACTGCTAATAACTCACACAGCCATCCTTCACTCACGACAATGGTATTGACAACGACCCATATTTCATTCGGTACATGCCTGTTCTTGGATGTAATACGTTACTGACTAGCCTATATAATATCTCTACGAATACGACTGCTAATAACTCACACAGCCATCCTTCACTCACGACAATGGTATTGACAACGACCCATATTTCATTCGGTACATGCCTGTTCTTGGATGTAATACGTTACTGACTAGCCTATATAATATCTCTACGAATACGACTGCTAATAACTCACACAGCCATCCTTCACTCACGACAATGGTATTGACAACGACCCATATTTCATTCGGTACATGCCTGTTCTTGGATGTAATACGTTACTGACTAGCCTATATAATATCTCTACGAATACGACTGCTAATAACTCACACAGCCATCCTTCCCTCACGACAACTTTAACCTGTATATCTTTTAAGTATGTCTTTTTCTATTGTTTTAACATATTTGTTGAAATGCACTAATAACACCACTAATGACAAAATTGTTATTTATTCTGCCCAATTAATACCTGCTTAATGGGCGTGGTTATTTTCCAAATGTAATGGTGTTGTTGAGCTTTATTACAATACAGTAATTGTTTGTAAGTAGGAAGCAATTCATAATTTGTCAAGATATTCGTGAAATGATTTGAAATGATTCATTGACTGACTAACTAAGCACTCGTTTGGCTGGGTGTAGTTTAGCTTAGATGAATTAGCTTTCACACCCATTATGAGAGCCGCCATAATTGAGTGTCTTTCGCAATCACTCAACCACGAAAGATTGCCTTGAAATATTTACTAATTTACCACTTCAGTGTGGTTTCATTTTTGTTAGGTGATATAGATTTATTTCGAAACCCTACGTTATTTCGTTAAGTTAGTTGTGTAACGATCGATTAGAACCTCCGCAAGGAGGAAGTGTCATTTCAGATTTATCATCCATAACAATCATTTACGCACCAATCAGCTTAATGCAAATCGAGCTACTGCCGTGGGCTGAAAGAAATTCGCCGCACTTCCTGTTCGGAGTAGCTCTCTTTCTGCATACCAAAACTGCTTGATGGTTTTGATTTACTGCCTCTGTTATTATTGAGGGGTTTCGCCTTCCCAATGCCTATCGATCACTTAACCACAGCGGACTCCTTTAGACATAACTTTGTGCAATTTCACTGGCACGATTTTGCGACATTAAGTAGCAGTGACTAAGTCTTCTTGTTACTGGTTTACATTAACATTACATTGGCTAAGTATCATAGCTGCCTATATATACGAATACCAAACTGTATTTAATAATAATAATAATTTAATGCACTACTGCTCTAGATTTAATCCTCTATTAAATAAAACAAATACAAAATTCTTCTCACATATTTAAATTTATTTATAATATACATTTTAGCCATAAAATACGATAGCACCAATTATATTATTACAAAAGAGTTATGTCAACATCCATGTACCGAATGGAATATGGGTCGTTGTAATAATTTTTGTTGAATTAGTTTTATTTTCCAATAAAATACATTAAATACAATAAAATAAAGTACAATAAGATAACGGTGTTGTGTACTAAGAAAATATTATAATTAAAGTAAGTTATTGCCAAAAGCTAAAACAGCTAAAAAGCTCATGGTTTCGTGACATAATACGGGTTTCTTTTGAAAAAATCTAAATGTATATTTAATATATATCATGATCAAATAGCTACTGTTGAATAAGCACAATAGCTAAGTTTTCAATTAAAAAATTATATTTTACTATTTTTAAATTGTACTACGGTATTACTACTATTAATTGTGTACTTATTTAAACTAAATGTTTTAAAACTTTTTTTAAGCTTAAAATGATCAGTTATAGTGAATGTGGTTACTTTCATGTGGACCAAGAAATTACATCCAGTACTATATAAGTAGTATTGAATTACACTTACGCCCCAAGAACAGTGTACAGCTCCATGGTGAGATGGTAGTAACAGATTTTGGGAGGCTCACCCTCTCGGCACGCCCTAGCACACTCTTCTGGTGACGAGAGTAATGGGTTATTCCTCAGCTCGTCCAGTCCACGGGTGTCGAAGTCCAGCGAGGATGCGGGTACGTAGGGTCTCTCCGCAGGGTCTTCCTGAACCCCAAATGACGCGGGGTGTGTTTGCACAAGCCCATGACTAGATGAGAAGAAGTTGGGATCGTCCGGGTCCGTTGAGTCGGCTGGGGTGAAGCCTGGAGCTGCCGGCATCAAGTCTTGGTACCACGACTGTGCTGCCGTGGTCTGGTCACTGTTGGGTGAAACATCTGAAACAAGAGGGCATCCTATTGTTAGACACACCAGAAATATTACAACATAGGTGTGCATACAGATGTTAAACTCTCTTTTCAAAGAACCTGCTTGGTCAACGTCACTCTGGACTTCTGATTAATTTAGTGTCGGAAAGAAAAATCCCATTACTAATCCAGTTCATGACGCTAGTGGACAGTTTTGCTTATTGAATATTTTCATAAAATAGTCAAAATAGTGCACAATAATACATCTGTACATTTGTATTGAATCTTATTACTTAGGAACACTGGGCAAGTGTCCTGGTATATACGGTGATATTCTGATCTGTAAGGACGTTCGTACAACTAGGGTTGTTAATACACCCTTTCTCTTGTAAATACACATTTAACCTGGGGGCCAACGGCTTGAAGTTACTTCCGAACTACCAGCATGGCCGCGCAGGAACGAATCCGTGACACAGGAGCGCCTCTTACCTGGTTGAGGGGTTGTCATAAATAATTTTCGCTGGGGGTGCGACTCAGGAGCGCCTCCCCACCCCTTTCTGGAGGCGCCCCTCTGTCGCACCTAAAACTACCTGTCCTGGGCACTCTACCTACTTCCTACCTGCTATCGAGCTCAGCTCGCGGGGCCTCCTAAATACCTACCAATCAAAGATCACAACGGCTACTATCATAGTGGCTTTGCACTGTATATTTTGTAGGAGTAAGTGTAACATTGATTTTGTAGTTGGCATGTCCTAGTAAGGGGTTATCCTAAAAGACCAGTCAAAACTATTAATGTACTGTGATAAGTATTCTTAATCATATTTCATTTTATTTGAATTAATAAGTGGTTAAAATATTAAGAATTTTGTAATACTTCAGATAAAAGACATCCACGCTTGTTTATGCACTCTTACTATCTCGGTCTTCGGTTGCGGACCTCGTCACGTTTACCATATCAACTCGAAAAATGATGTATTTATAGTCATCTTTTTCAAAAAATTATAAACTTGATAATATTTGGATGTATATAAAAGGAACACGTAGACACTCTTCCTTTGCACATGAGTATTAATTATGAAATATTAACCATAGTTTATGCAAATTCAAAAAGCCAAGCAGTGATTTTTTTAACTATACTAATTTTATTACTCGGCACGTTGTTTCAAAGAAAAGGAATTTACAAAAAGGTCAGTAACTACAAATAGGCTTGTAAATAACGAATCTGTATTTCTAAGTTTTAACACTTAAATTAATAACATTCTAAAATAATAAATATTCGTTTAAATTCAAACTAAACAATTTGTGTTACATTTACTAATATTTAAAAAATCTAAAATATAAGAAAAATACTTAAACTCAAACAAAATATACTATTTATACTCAATCTGTAGGCTCCAATATTCTAAAACAAACAAAATATGGAAATTCAAACGAAACATGCTATTTCACTTATTTAATATTTAACTTTTCTCTTACAAAATTAGCCTGACCGAATAATACAAATTTTCCTCAATAGATAATTTTTCTTTGTCCTCAATGATAATGCTTAAAATATTAATAGCAGTTGAAAATTTATATTATATTAGCTTTCACAAGTAGAAATCCAATAATAAATACTTTTATTTGGTATAATTCATTCAATATTGTGTCACCATCTTTATATTTAAAACACGACAGGAAGCAGAAAAGTGCAGTTGGACGCTCGTGCGTAATGCAAACATTTTCATTCAAGTTAGTAGTGCTCCGCTGAGTCTACGGTTATAACAATTGTACTGTATAATATTATGTTTATTTTTGTCAAACATATTATTTGAAAATGCAGTATACGTTTTGGTGCTGCTCTTGATGAACTGAGAGTATATAAATTAAATTAAAAAAAGAACAAAAATTGTATTGTTCTCATTTATACAGGGTGTTTCGTTAGAGGTTGGCATAACTTCAAGATATGATAGTATATATAAAAATAAGCAATAAAGTTCCTGTAAACATGTGGCCTATCTCGCTTTCTTAAGTTTCTATCTGTATGTGCTTTTTATTAAAATATTTATATCTCAAACATAGTTTGAGCAAATAATGTTAAACTTGCCATATTTTCTAACCTAGTTATGGATAGTCTATATTTATAAAAGAGGATGTTTGTATATTTGAAGTTTATGCGCTGCCAAACCATCCAACCGATCGCCATGAAACTTTAGGATGTTGTCCTGTATACTCCCGAGATGGTTTCTGTGAAGTTTGATGCAGATCCGTTCACAGGGTCCCGCCCCACGGGCTCCTAATGATCCCATGTTATTCAAATGGAAAATCTGAATTGTTTACAAAAAACATATGACTGTGTGGTTTAATGTGGTTTCACATGCCATAAGAAGATTGAAGTTCTCACAACAACAGTACTGTATATGTTTTGATTTATTGTAGTTCTACATTTCACCTTGAGAGTGTAACACACACTACTTTTATTTGATCAGGTGATCTGTATTTGGTGTTAACCTTTTTTCCTCGGTAATTTTAAACATTAAACATTTTAATTTTAAACATGTAGTGAAACGTGAAAATAAAAAATAAATAATTATTAGTTTTGCAGTTTACTTTTTATGACATGCCTCCTAAAAAATCTAATATTGGTAGAAGAAGCAAAAATGCTCGAATTCTTTCAGCTATTAGGTTCTAAATCAAACTCAATATTATGACCGGCGAAGCGGGTGGGTACAGCTAGTATTATATAAATGATAAATTGTAACTTTCGTGAAACATTCCCCAGTAGTAAACTATTAATAACATCAGCTGTTCTAAATTGGATACAGTGTAAACTGAAAGGTTGCTGCACATTTCAATTATACGATCAAAACTCAATATTAAGACCAGCGAAGCGGGCGGGTACAGCTAGTTTAAAATAAAACAGTAACAAAACAATTTCTATCAATTTCAAAATGTTTACTAACCAAATGTATAACTTCATAGTCATTATAAACAGTTGTTTTGAATTATTTTAAATATCAGGTGTTTTTATGTGAAGCACCTTTTTATGTATGCATGTTTTTGTTTAGGGTTCCCTAAAAAATTGCCTTTTTTAATAACAAAATTTATTTTACATGAAACACAAGTTGTATAAAATAAATTACAAATGCTGTTCAATGTGAAGCCCTCCTTCAGCAATGCATACTTCAGCAATGCATACTTCAGCAATGCATACTTCAGCCTTAAATAATTAATTCAGCAATGTATACTTTAAATAAAATAATTAAAAAAGGTGTTTATAATGACTATGAAATTATACATTTGGTTAGTAAACTTTATACAAGTGAAAACCCCTAAAGAAGCATGCATGAAAAAAGTACTTAACTCTTTTATTTTCAAACCTATTTTTAAAATTGAGTTGTCTTTGGATTTGCTATTAAATTTACAAAATTAAAGTAGTGTGATACATTTTCATTACAAATATTGGTTTTAAAGTTATTTAACTTAAAAGTTAAATAACTTTCTGTTCTGTTCTGTTAAAACATTTCTTATGGCATTTTGAAACTGATAGAGATAATTATGTTACTTTTTTATTTAGAATACTCCTAACTGGGTTAGCAAATATGTCAAGTTTCAAATTATTAACTCAAACCATTACACGCTGTAAGTTAGAGGGTGAAAAGGGTAGAAAGTTCCATGAATTCATCACATCACATCCTGCCGGCCAAGATACCATCCGGCCGTGGTTTAAATCTACTTTCCAACAAAGATATTGCTTATCTTTTGAAGTGTACAATTTTTGAACAAAACCGGTAACAGAACCCGGATTTTATGTAAATAACATGTATGCTTATTTTAATAAACATATGTATCACCTACAATTAGATTGCTCTCAAGTTACAATTTCTCAACATAATCCCATCAAAGATATCAAGAAGAGGGCTAAGGAGTTTTTGAACCCTTGTCAAACCCTTGTCCCACTGTAATAAAATTACATTTTGCAATATAATAATATTGAAATTGAAAATTACTTTCTTGCTTGATCGTACAGTTAGCAAAGCACACCTTTCAAAATTGAATACGATGTAATATGTAAATATAACAGTTATGATAGTAGTGATAAATAGTATTTTAGTTTGAAGATAGGTCGCAGAAAATTTCAATCACATTATTCAAATAAAATATATATATTTAAAACACAAAAATACCGCAAATAAAATTATAATTTAACCTCAATATAACTCGGTAATGACAAACAACCGCCCTACATAAGCTGATTCCACACTCCAATCACAGCGCCTTTTCCCACTATGCCATGTTCCAGTTGTACTAGATTCCAGTTCTCACCACGTGCCTGGCCCACCAATGGTCACCTAGCACGATGCCGTAGTAGGCGGAGCTTCCCACAGTGTATCAATGACAACGAAATGTTAAAGTGGCACAGTGGCACTTTGGTTCAATGGTGGGAGAAGACTTATTTTCTGCCTCACTTCAATGACTAGCTTTGTCTCCTTCACACAGGTTCTCTAAAAATGTCGCAATCAAAGCGGCCGACTGTAATTGAACACCGTTCTTAACGTATTACACAGTGCACTGTAGTACTGTATATTACAGTACTTATTAAGTCGTAGTTTACAACAATAACTTTTAGCCAGAAGCTGTCACCAGTTTAACAATGTATTACGCAAGACATCCATTGCTTTAACGTTATAACTGGAGTACGTGCGGCATAACAATATATAGGACCGGAGGGAGCATTTGAAAATAGACCACCATTACATTACCATATCCTCCACGACCATTGTCTACATATGCCGCAAGCAGATACTTTGACATTTACCTCCAGTATATCGGTAGTTATGTGGTTTATGACCAGTAAAGACGTTGGTATGTGGACCACTGTTAGTTTATGAAGAGTTGCTTATGTAGTTATGATTTGTATGACTCTGTCAAATATTCATTCGCTTAATGTTTATTTAATTGTGGCGTATCGTATTTATTGATTGTGCTTTATTCTAATTAATCTATCCTTTGGAAATATAAGTCTGACTAGTTTTGTAGGTAATCAAGTTGTAATAAACTGTTAATTGATAAACGTAATTTACATAGTAATTACAATGTAGTCCGTTTTTACCTAGATACGTATGACATAAAAGTTAAATTGGTCTGACAACTCTAGTATGTTGTGCCTTGTGACATTTAGGACTGTGACTGTATTAGTATATGGAGCATAACCTCCCACCAACCACGCCTAGCAACTGATGTAAAACCATTGGTTGATTCATAGAGTTGATACTTGTGTGAAAGGTGTTTTAAACAAGTTCTTGGGAAATGAACGTGATTATGAACATTGTTTTTATTGTAATTATTGTAAGAGAATATTGTAATTATATGAATATTGTTACCGTTTTAGATATTAAACTTGCGTACAAGAAATAAACAAATTTTGTTATGTAACAACAGGTACAGGTTGAGTTGAGCGGTATGGTTCAACAATGGTAGAATATGAACATAGACTCAAAATATTGTTTATGTATGTACGTACGCAATTTAGAACTGTGAAGAAAATTAAACCAAAATCAGTTTCTGACTAAATTTAACCACGGAAATATTTAATTGATACGCTTAGTTACTCTTTTAGACATGCCAGAATGCTTTGGTTTTCACTTTCTCTGATTTCCTATTCATAAGATGATTACAGCTCTAATCCAGTTATTTGGAGGCAGTGTAGTTAAATGGTAGGCGTCTGTGAGTTATGAGATCGTTTTCACCCCTTCAATGGCATTTGTTCAGCGGTCGTCAACGTCGGTAATAATAGAATATATTGGTAATAGTTGAAAATCAACTTAAGAAATAGAAGAAAAGCTCACACTCAACGTTGTTCCAGTAGTACAGTAATATACGCAAGAGGATTTGTCAGTGTCTCATATCTGGTTATAATTAAAAATAAATTAATAATAATAATAAGTAATAATAATAAAATAATTAAATGATTGAAGAGTGATTCGAATGACCTGTGTAATCTGATTACTACCTGAAATCAACTTATAAAGAGCTATAAAAAATAAAAAAACAAAATTAGTTTCATTTATACAACTGGTTCCAAAAAATTTCAATATTTACCACTTTTCCATTCTAAATGATGTAGGATATTACATTTCCTTCTTATTGTCAAAGTGGAATAATGTTTAGACTATTTCAACACTCTTAGTTGAGGAAATACGAAATTTTGAAGGTTTAAAAGAGGTTGAAACTAAGCAAGAAAAGGAAATCCCTTTTTTAGAAGAACAATTTGTTCAGAATCTAAATTGAAAGTGATGTTGTATGCTACAACGATGTAAAAGGTGTGCCGAATGTCTTAGCTGCAAACTTGCCCAGTCAGTTGTTAACTTGTTTAGCATAACGTTCTATTGTTAAGGTAAAGGGACAATTTTAACAGTTTTCTTGTGGCAAAATGATAACGCCCTTGTCCACGGCATTGTCGTATAGACGTTAGTCTATGATAGAGCTGTTGCTCAACAATGGGCAAGATTTAGACCTGAATAGCGAAGTGAAGTGCGAGACGTCAATTTGAACAGTTCAGTTAAAAAGGTCGCCGCACAGCTGCTATAAAACTGCTGTCCTACGGGGAATTACGTTAACAGTTTTGCCAACTTAAGATCATTTAAAATATATTATCAGCTGTGGCTGTTCAAAAACTTAAGATCAACTTGGATAAAAGCAGTTTATCCAATGATCCAACAGGCCTGGATTGCTCTGTGACCTTTGACCTGATCTAGGCACTTGAACCACGGTCATGAATGTTAGCGGTTCATGGCGATTGTAGGGTGTTATTAAACCGGTGGATTACCATATTTTAACATTTAACTGTGTGATTTTCAGCGATTTAAAGTCCTTCAAGAGGTCGACCTTCTACTCTGCTAAACACTGTCATTTACGTTCTTTTGATACTACGGTTTACATCGCCAAAAACAGTTTCTAGAAATGATTTTGGACTGATTGCAGAGTGTTTCATTGTTGTGGAGGTGGTACCCAAACATAACGTCAAACATGTAACTTAACTGCTGTCCTCTTACAAATTGAAATATAGTTAAGTTCTTTATTTTTCATCATAATAGTGGTATTTTATGATAATAATGTTTAAGCTTTTCTGAAGCTTGGCCTTTTACAGCTGAAGCAAAGATACAAATGAATAAGTTTTGTTTATATTTAAACGAGATCGATGGATTTAAGTGTTTATTAAGTTTTGTTACTGTAAATAAAAACCGGTAATAATAATGAGAGATAAGAATCATAATATGTATTCTAACAACAACAGCTATGAAAATTACTTAAAACAAAAGGGTAAATTTAATGCAATAGATTAAAATGTATATCTACTAAGATGTAAACTTTAAAAATAAAAAAAAGCAATCCAAAACTGTCAGCAAACATTTTAGTGGAGTATTTGACTGTTTTCAACTTTTAACCTATAACATTAATCATTTATGTTTAAAATAAGTTAAAGTAGGATATTGCCGAAGGTAACAATATCAACACTAAATCATAATATTAACATGATTTGCATGTAAAATTATGCGAATAAAAATATTGTATGAGAGGAAAATGTAAACAAGGAGTTTCCACCGTCACAATTTACTTTATTCCTCAATACACATTAATTTAAATAAACTTCAGGTAAGATATATATTTAGGAAGTAATACATAACATTGCGCTAATAACACTACCCTTTCTGTTGGACGATTTTTATGTACATTTTAAATATGTTACTTTTCGACTTTAAGAACCAGATCTTAATTATTGTTGAAAGATTGTGTATCTAAAACTGGATTGACGACTGGTGATAGTAAAACAATGCGCTGAAGTGATTTGTGTACTGATTATAACGCCGTTGAGTTTTCTCGGTACATGTTAGCCAGTAATAATACACATTCCTGACTGAGAACACTATACCTAGTTGTAAAACAGCTGATCCCATTGTTAACAGACCAACAGATATCCACACGTTCACATATGGTAAGATCTGTTACATCGTTACATCCACTACATCACTCAGTAGGGGGCGTGTTATACCTGTCTGATTGCAACAATTCATTTGGTCAGCCTTCATCAGCAGTGTCCGACTGAAGTATGGATCGTAGGGATAAACTTCTTCCTCTCTCAATGAATATTAACAAACTAAAAAATGTATTCAGCTATGAATAACATTTATCTCAAAATGAATTGAATTTTGGAATATTTTTACAACTAAAAGTGAATAATTTCAGTAATCAGTAATAAAAGTCAGCTTGCTTGTTGTACGGAATCTATAAAAAACTATATTGCGTTTTTTTTCAATATGTGAACAATAAATTCACTAATAAGTGTATACCCTGTCTAGCTCATACAATACCAATTTACATTTCAGCTTAAAACTATACACTTATTTTATGCAAGGAATAACTTGTATTTTACGACTCAAGGTTTTTCTTTGTGTTTTTACACAAGAAGTTTGTTGTGTAGAACAAACTTAGGTGATAAAGGTGAAGATAGCACCCTTATTGAACCTTGTTGACTATCTTAAATTCTTAGGCTTACAAAATATATTTTACGGAAATAAATTAATTAAAATACTATTTTAAGTTTTGTAATTACATAAAATATACTGTAAGATTATAATTGTATATTGTACACGTTTCATGCTATTTCCGCTGTTATTGCAGCACGAGTATCTGAATTACCGCTAAGAAGTTGCTGGCGCTAGAAATACCGTCTTCGTTACAAACAACTAGGCAGTTAGAATGAAACTATTGAATTACGTTGCTTATTTACGAAACGACAGTAAACAAGTGACGTGTAAAACAACCATACAATTACTGTAAATTACGTGTGTGAGAGTAAATTAACTCACTAGTGCACCAACGATTACAACGACGGACTAACTATCACTAATTCGATAACTAGCAAAACGCAAATATTTGGCCGAATTAACTTTCACTATTTCAATAACATGCAGAAAGTCAAATCGGTTACCACTATTAGAATAACAGGCAGAATGTAGAATACATTTTTATTACTGTATTACTACTTTGATAACAAATAAAACATGAAGTTAACTATCAGTATTTTAATAATATTGAGTGTCAAATTATGAAAGTACATGTTTGCTAATTTACATTTTCTTAGTCAGCGAGTATATTTGTAAAGTAGTACAATAGGTACTTCTACAAATATACAGTGGTATTGCCCCCCCCCGCCCTTACACATACAGTGGTATTGCCCCCCCCCGCCCTTACACATACAGTGGTATTGACCCTCCCACCCACCCTTATACATACAGTGGTATTGCCCCCCCCCGCCCTTACACATACAGTGGTATTGCCCCCCCCCGCCCTTACACATACAGTGGTATTGCTCCCCCCCCACCCTTACACATACAGTGGTATTGACCCTCCCACCCACCCTTATACATACAGCGGTATTGACCCACCGACCCACCCTTACACATACCATACCCTTACAAAAAAAAAAAAAAAAAAAAAAACGAGAACGTCAATTTTGAAATAACAGAATCGTAGGACTTGTCAACGAAGGAAGAACAGTTGCTATGATTTATACTCTGTGTTGGTAGGAACATGTTTAATGTCATGAAAGTGATTTAGTATTTGAGTGAGAAATGAGTAAAAGTAAGAATTTTAAGACAATGCAATTGTTCAACTGTCTCTTTTGCCTGTTATTGTACATCAACCTAATCTGGGGTTCCAGGTTTTCTCAGACAATAACTTACTATATAAAGCTGTCGATGGAAACTCAACAGAGATATTTACGTTGAGGGCAGGTTGTTGGTAGTAACGGGGGTGTTTGGTATCTAGTGACGTCACTGGATAGATTCTCTTACGTACGTCTAGGGAGACCACTGTTTTTAGAAAATGTAGTTTAACGTGAGTTATCTTTTTTTTCCATGAGTTAACCGTAAATTCTAAGCAACTTATTAAGATATGCAGTAACTACAGAGAAAAAGAATCAGATGTTGCTTTCTTAGCAGTCATAAACAGATTTACAACTTTATTTATCATATTTATGTCTTTATAAATATGAAGTAATCATTAATACATTTATCCTTGAGTATTTTGAAGAGTAAGGAAGGAACTGACAAGGTCCTTGCCCTTCTATATGCTTGGCAAAATTTAGAACCAACTACTCAACACACCAACTCGACTCACTATTGAATGCGACCTCTATTTCCTTATTCTCTCTGCGGTAACACAACCACCTGCGTATACTACTGTATAGACGAAGTTACGTAACTGAAGTGATAACTCCATCGAGTATATTTATGCAGTAGATGGATTAAAAGCCACAATTTATTATAGAATTAAAACTAATCTACCTTCAATTTTATATTGATTTACTAGTGCTGTATTTCCTTATTACACTAGAACTCATTGATAAGAGGCTCCGGCGACCTGTGTGTCCACACTGGTGCACTGAATCAGAGTGTAATGATGGTGATCATTGAGTATTCCCTGTGACCTTGAACCCGTTCTTTCGAGCCTCTCAGCGATTTCTACGATACTGTGTGCAAGGTCGGGCGTTCTATCGCTTTGTGACTCCAAGGACCGTCACCTCGGCAACCTCGAAACAGATCTATCCATCAATGGACGGGCGACAATGGTGGCATTGTGCATTGACAACTTCATGACTCACTTTGACTGCGTAATTCACCGGTAGTTAACTGTTCTACTGCTGCAGGAGCTTCGTCTTGTCCGGCAAGTGGAACGCACTTAAAATGTTAAATGGCGAAATTGTCGTTTAAATAATGCTTTTTACTCAAGTTACACCTAATAGTTCTAAAATTGTCTTAATATTGTAAATGGCCAGTAAGAAGCGTAAAATATGTACAATTTAAGATACAAACGTTGGATTATATTTTAAAACCTTTGATTGTTGGGAAATGACTATAAGAGCTAAAACCACTTTGGGCCGATAGAAAATAAATATAGCTTTTGTTTTAATACTTACAACAATTAAAAAAAATAAAAGATTTACGATTGGTTTTGGTAAAAAGAATTTGAAGAAAGAAAAATCTCACTCTGATCACTTGTACTAAATTTAAATAATGAAGTACAAATTATAAAACTGTTTTAAGTTATAATTCCAAATGATTCTTAACTGTACCCAGGTAAATCCCAATTAGAATGGACGTTTTGTAATTGGTTTTGGAATGAATCTGCCAGTTATTCTCACCTCTTCATTTGTCATTTAGTTTCTTCAATTCATTAGCAATTCTTTTGTCTTGGAGACGTTGAATTCAACTACAAACTATAAACTTCTTACACCCTCTCATCCACAATTATGTCAGAAAACTCTATTCACCTTGCTAATTATGATAAGCATTTCCATAAAGTAAAAACATATTGTATTTTAAAAGATAATAGTAAAAGTAAGTGTTACTTTTAATCTATGACTGGTGAGTTACATTAGATCCGTATAAGGTTATGTGGTGCAATCTACCCAGAAATTATCGGCGTCATTACCACACGTGAGACCATTATCCGCGAGCTTTCTCCACGATCGCAAATACTTACTTAGCAATTGTCAAATAAATCTGTGCGTGATGTTGCAAATCCTTGCGCAAGCTGTGGTTGAGCCTGCGGTCACGTACCGTGGGGAGTCGGTCCCACTAGGAAACGAGTAGTCAATCATCACATACCTCCCATGTCTGAACTCGGGTTTGCGAACCACATCACGTCCGATAGTTCTTCGATCTACGTGTGGGCGAGATTTGTCTGGGCCCAGAGTTGTTTAATCAGAGGAGATTATGTAGAAGGCAGAGCCAGGTTGGGTAACATGTATTCGGTGTTCAGTGCTGAAACCTGTCTTATCGTCTTAATTAGGCTTGAAAAAAAAAAAACTATTTCAATTACATTAAATGTTCCTTTTATATTTGATGGACGATTTGTTGATACGTTGTCGATGGTGGATAACATCTTTATCTATTGTGTTATTTTATGATAAATAAATATTCAATGTGACACAATACAAAATAGTTTAATAAAATATCTAGCCAATTTATGATTGTTATGTTCTTATGCAATCTCTCTGTGATACTTAAATCCTTAAAGACATTCAACTATCCATATTTAAACCATAATTAATAATTTTTTTCTAAAATTGGTTCATATGTATAAATAACGTATCCGTATAATATGACCTTGTGCACATTTTGTATTATACGTGCATGTCCATTCATATGGGAAATGTACCACGTTGTTCTGTAAATCTCAATTTCCATTTTTTATTATAAACTCTTAGTGGCAGCACATCTGAAAAAACAAATGTTGGCAAATGACTTTCTATTGAAAAATCCAATCAAGGGTTTAAATATACTATTACAACGCCTGGAACGAATAAGTAACCGTAGTTTGCAACGTTCGCTAATGAAGATCTATTTATACTTATCCAATAAAAAAAAAGGTAAATGCCACGAAATGCTATCTTGTTTCAGTAATCTTTGCAAGTTTGTCTGATTCGCAGCAGTGAAAGTGCCACTGTCCATCTGACACATAACGCCAACAACAAATCACAAGGAACTCGAACAAGGAAAACCTCGCTATTTGCATACCTACTTTCTACCATACTTGAATGGAGGCAGTCATTACGGATATGCCTTCACCATACATTGGCCTACATGGTGATCATTAAATATGTATATGAAGTGAAATACGAAAATGTAGTCTCGTTTGTAAAGTAATTTTAAAGTTGATAAATACAACACATTTCTATAAATTTAAATAGGTATTACAGATAAATTCGACAAGCAAATCACAGCTTTGATTATAAACCAAACATAATATCTAAAAACACACAAGTATTATTTTTAATATTTACGTAGCTGTATAAACTGTTGCCGAATTTACTATTTTTTTAAAAGATTTCAGTTAAATGTTGTATGTACATATTTTATGGATCAAATATCTACATTTAAAACGTACCTTCAATAAATACAATTGATCATGAATGTTTATTTATTAAAGGTGTAATGACAAGGCAAAAATCAATTCCATGTAATTTGCTTTCAATTTAAACGTAACTTAAGGTTACGCTACGAATCTGGTAATGCGCAAACAGGGAATGTAAGTAAGTATGGTCCATTTCAACTCCTTGAAAGTTGAAATGGAATATAAATACGTATGTTAAAATTATAGTATTCTTAAGTAATTAAATTCTTTATAGTTAGAGATTACGTCTTTCAGTAGAAACTAAACATTGGATTTATGAAAATAACTTTATTTACGTAATTATAAAAATATTAAAAACCTATCCTCGTCCTCTTGTTATACGTTGTAATGAGAGGACCCGTAAACTTATGGATAATGTTTACTTATAATGTAGACCCGTAACACTTATGGATAATGTTTACTTATAATGTAAACCCGTAAACTTATGGATAATGTTTACTTATAATGTAGACCCGTAACACTTATGGATAATTACAGACTATCCACAACTACCAGAGACTGTTTGTGTAATGTTGGTTCTCACTACACTACCTAAGCAGTAATTAAGTTGTACTCAGTATTTAAGCTGTATACAGAATCGATCCTCAGCCCTGCAGCTGAGGCTTGGTCCCCGACCACAATGACCAGATCAATAATAAGCTCTTACTAACAATTGTTCAAGTAGCGGCAATCCAACGGAAGTTTGCAATGCTAGTCGGAATATCATCAAATCAAATCAAAATTCTTTATTGTAAAAGACAATATACATTGTATTACAAGCGTCATGGAATTTAACTTAACGTATCACATAAAAATACATATTTGAGATCTTAAATTAACAGCATTGGCTTAAGTAACTCATCGTCTGAGTAACAAGCAGCCTCTAACAAATAGCTCTTAAGCAATGTCTTAAATTTTTTAGGGCCCGTTTCGTTCCTAATTTGGCTCGGTATTTTATTAAATAGTTTCGGGCCTAAATTTTGTGGCAATTTAGCAGCGAGCTGAAGTCTGTAAGAAGTCTGTCTGTGTGTGTACCTGTGGCGAGTGTTATAAGAATGTATGTCAGAGCCCGTTACAACAGTATCCGACTTAAATCTATAAAATACTCGTATTATAACTTCAAATATGTGTATTGACGGTAGAGTTAAGATGTTAAAAGATTTAAATAATTCTCTACAGGAAGACCGTCTATTTACTCCCACCATGATTCGGATGGCTCTTTTTTTGAAGTCGGAAGACTCTCAAGAACTTTTTCTGAGAAGTTGAGCCCCCTAGCACTACACCATAGACTAGACTCTATAAGAGAAGTATATATCAATCTCATCAGGAAATTATTTTTGTAATTCGTAAGTCTACATAACAAAAATAGTTGACTGGACAATTTAGAACAAAGTAGATCAATATACGAAGACCATGAAAAACATCTATCGAAAATCAATCCCAAATATTTACACTCATCACTTAAAGACAGCTCATTATCACTCATGAAAATACAGGGATCCAATTCGTCATGAATATTTTGTGAAAAAAACAAGCATTTCGTCTTGGAAGCATTTACATGAAGGTTATTACTATTTAGGTATTGGTACAGCTCGGAGAGCTGCAAATAACTTTCTATTTCCAAACTACTTAAAATTTTGTTCATAAAAACAAGGGATATGTCATCGGAGTAAAAAGTAGCAATTAGATTTGGAAACACTTCAGTCAAATCATTCAAATGAAGAATGAAAAGAATCGGGCCTAAAACAGAACCTTGAGGGATTCCGAATGTAACATTGAGATTATTGGACTGCATGTTATTTATATTAACCTGATGACATCTTTTAGTAAGATAAGATTTAATCCATTCTAGAGGCAAACCACAGATTCCAAGGTTGTAGAGTTTTTCAAAAAGTATATTGTGGTTTAAAGAGTCGAATGCCTTCTGTAGATCTAAAAATACGCCTATGGCTTTAGATTTTTTATCCAGTGCTGTAATTATTTTCGTGACGAAATCGACCATTGCATCAGTTGTGTTTTTTCCCTTCGTGAAGCCATACTGTTCCTTACATAACATATTTTGTTCTGTTAAAAAGTTTCATAGCCTATGAACAAATACGTATTCAAATAGTTTAGATATGGTCGAAATATTAGCAATCGGACGCCAGTTTTCAGGCTTACTCGAATCACCTCCCTTAAATATCGGCCTTATTATTGTTTGTTTGAGGTCTTGTGGAAATACACCCTCCGAGAATGACGTATTAACCACCTCTGCAAGGGCGTTGTTGACATATGGTGCACAATGGCGAATAACTATGTGTGTTATGCCATCGTACCCAGCAGAATTAGAGTTTCTGAAGCTTAATATTATATTGTGAACCTCAGAAGGATCTGTGGGACGCAAAACAAATGAACTAGAGTAAGTTTTATAAGACCTTGACTGCATAATGGGCTCTGTTATCTTTGAATAGTTTTGTTTACCGATGTTCGCAAAATAAAGGTTAAACTCATTTGGGCTGGATATTTTGGCTGGTAAAGGAACCTGTTTCCTCAGTCTTTCCATATCTATTGACCTCCAAGCTTCCCTTGTCAGATTATTAGCTGTGGTAAGTTTCTTACATAAATAAGTTGACTTAGCCAACCTGATAACTTTACGATAGATATTTATGTAGTTTTTATAATAATCTAAGAAACCTGTACTACTATTAGTCTTCCTTTTGAAGTCAAGCTCTTTGAGCTTCCTAGATGATATAATTATACCTTGAGTTAACCAAGGCTTATTTGGTTTATTATTGACCTTACTTTTCTTTTGCAATGGACACGCTAATGAAAGATTGTATTTTAGTGTTTAAAAATGTACAACATTTCCCTTGAGCATCCGGGCTCTTTTGCATAGAGTCCCAATTTTCATTTTTCAACACTAAACTTAAAGTGTTTAAGTTTTCCAGGCAGGTGTTATGAGTCGGTTGATTGTTGTGCCGGGGCGTGGGTTTTGGAGCGGGTGAATTTTATATCGTTAGATTAATGACTTGTGCAAAGTGATCAGACAAGCCGGTGCCTATTACTTGCACTTGTAATAATTTACTATCAATGTTGGAAATTACGTTATCTATTAACGTTGAAGAGGTGCTTGTCACTCTAGTCGGTGATTCTACAAATTGTTTCAAGTTGAATTCATGCATTAGATCTCTCAATCTCAAGGTTTCATTATTTTTTTTAAACCAATCAAAATTTAAATCACCTACTATGATACACAACCTTTTTTTATTCAAATAATATTTTGAGAGCATTGCATAAAAAATGTCAAAAAAATTATTTACATTTAAATAACAAGGTGGACGATATATTCCACATAACATTACTTGTTGTCCATTACTAAAATTAAATTCGACTGCTGCTGATTCAAAAACAGTATCTTTACAAAATGAATTCATATTTACAATATTTACAAATATCTGAGGAGCATGTGCTACAAATGAAGGCGTACGTAGAACAATGAATGAGTGTTGTCAACTAACCACCAATAATCATCTAATGATTACAAAATTGAATAATTAATTTATAATTTTATGAAAGCCATCACAAGAATGTAATTAATAATAATTTAACAATAACACTAAAAACGTATAGAACTATTACTTCTAGAAAGAGAATAAACAATATAAATGGTGCTAATTATGAAGTTATTTACACTGTTGTCTCTTTAGCAAAACATATTATTTAGTAAAGGGCAATTAAAAAAGAGGTATTTTTTTGGCGAACGACAAAACATCGTAACATTGAAGAAAGAGCACTCTGATGAAAAGACAGAAGCAGAATAATAAGGCGTACGCACCATGTTGTACACCAGAACTAAAATGGTTTACTATTTTTAAGTTAAGTTCTGTAGAGGGAGGTCCCCAAGGTAAACTCAGTCGTGTGACCTTAGGGTTCCAATGACGATTTAATCAATTGGTGTTTGCAAGTTGCTATTGTCAGTGATGACTAAACAGTTTCTACACAGAAAACATCACATTTTTTCTAGTCAGTTGTTGAAACTTACTGTGGTTTGGTGACCATAACAATGTGAGACCGCCTTAAGACAAGGTCTCCAATTACAAATTGTCGTATGGTCGGCCGCAGCTGCGTGACCCTTATTGCTCCACACTGCGTATGTAGGCCAGTGTCTCAGTGCCCACGGAGGAAGGTAAAGTGAAGTAATACGAAGTCAATAACTGTTTTTGGAAGTCTTTACTGTAAACGTCTTTGTCGATCTAGTGTCTCAGTGCCCACGGAGGAAGGTAAACTCTTGCAAATCAGTCCTTTTACAATTCAGTTAAGTAATATGGAGTCAATAACTGTTTTTGGAAGTCATTACTGTAAACGTCTTTGTCGATCCAGTGGCTTAGTGCCCACTGGGGAATCGACCCTACCAAATAGTTCATTTCACTAGACAGTAAACGATCTGTTTTCTTGTCTAGTAAACAACAATGTCATTTAATGGTAGTTGTAGTTGTTTCGCTTTGAACAGTGATTGTTTCGTTTCACACGCAAGCCTTTATTGTAACATCCGGCCGTTAAAGTCTCCAGGATGAGTAAATTTGTTTGATAAAGTTCGAAATGAAATATAAGCTTTCAAAAAGATGCTTTATTCATTATTAATAATTTTTATATAGATAAATTACTACTTAGTTTTAAAATATGCTTTACATTAAATTTCATTGCATTCCAAAAAACATAAAATTTTCATTTCACCTAATACTTTAAATTATATATGTAGGCTATAGATAATTCGATCAGATTAAAATACTAACTATACAGTAAATTAGTAGTCAATACTGAGCATACTGATATATACTGTGTAACAATTAATCTTATATAATTACAATTAAAATACAGGATTAAAAGTATTAGGTTACTAAGAGTACAACTGTGATTACTGGAGTCTAAATCACTTTAATTGAATCTGTTAAACGTTTATTATATGTCACAATAATAAGCCATGTTATTATTTTGCACTTTCAAAACACTGCAACCAGTCTAAAGAGATAGTTATTCCATTAGCTATTGCCTTTTTCTCACACTCGAAATTATTAATTTGTCAAACTTTTCCCGGCTATTTGAAGATATCAACTAATCGAATCCACACGAACGCTCTTCAGTATTCGTTTCTTGGAAACCTGGATCAGCAGTGTCGGATATTCGGTTACACTTTATATAGAATAAAAAGGCACTTATCCGATCATAGATTGAAGGCAATAATAGTTGAGAAGAAACCAGCAACTTTTAGTATCAATTTAGGCCTACAATTATCTTAACGTTTCTATGAAAATAATAATAATAATAATAATAATACCCTCTAAATAGTTAGAATAGTTATGTGAAAAATTGTTTGCGTAAAAGGCGTATTATATCAAATGCATGAATTCGATAACAGCTTGTAGGAACTTAATTCTTTTTATAGAAAGGTTTGAAATAAACAATTCATATGTAGAGAAATAATTACGGCTTGTTAATTGTCACAAATTACAAATAATATTAAATTTTATTAAATTTTTAAAATGGGAAATATTTACCAATTGAATTAACTAAACAAACAAAAATAATGTTGTTAGTAAACAAACAAATTACAATAAATATATATTAATGATAAATGATACACACAAGCCTTACTTCTTGGTGAATGTTAAGCCCGAACTTAAGTATTTCTAAGTATAGCAAATGTCAATGTAGCAAAAAATCAAATTATATCAACAAAAGAAAAAACTATTATAGTAGACAAATGATATTTGATAATTACGAAATGTTGTATCATAGCTAGGTGAGCTATGTCCATATGAAATTTTGTATCATAGTTTTGAGAGCTGTGTTCATACGAAATGTTGTATCATGGCTAGGAGAGCTGTGTCCTAACGAAATGTTGTATCATAGCAAGGAGAGCTGTGTCCATACAAAATGTTGTATCATGGCTAGGAGAGCAGTATCCATACGAAAAGTTGTATCAAAGCTAGGAGAGCTGTGTCCATACGAAATTTTGTATCATGGCTAGGAAAGCTGTGTCCATACGAAATGTTATATCATGGCTAGGAGAGCTGTGTCCATACGAAATATTGTATCATAGCTAGGAAATATGTGTCCATACGAAATGTTTTATCATAGCTAGGTGAGCTGTGTCCATACGAAATTTTGTATCATAGTTAGGAGAGCTGTGTTCATACAAAATGTTGTATCATGGCTAGGAGAGCTGTGTTCTAACCAAATGTTATCATAGCAAGGAGAGCTGTGTCCATACAAAGGTTGTATCATGGCTAGGAGAGCAGTGTCCATACGAAAAGTTGTATCATAGCTAGGAGAGCTGTGTCCATACGAAAAGTTGTATCATGGCTAGGAAAGCTGTGTCCATACGAAAAGTTGTATCATGGCTAGGAGAGCTGTGTCCATACAAAATATTGTATAATAGCTAGGAAATATGTGTCCATATGTAATGTTGTATCATAGCTAGCAAAGATGTGTTCATACGAAATGTTGTATCATAGTTAGAAGAGTGGTGTCCATACGAAATGAGCGGTAGGCTGCGTGAAAGACCATTTGGTTCTGAAGAACTCACATAACGGCGGATATGACCGTCTTGCTCTACTTGGTTCTCATTGTTGACATTTTGCAAGGAAACTACCAAAACAAACAACCCAAGTTCCGCTGTATGGTTCTAGTTTCGTGCCTTAGTCAATAACATAATGATAGAGGGTGCACGATACAATATCACCTAAGTTATTTCTTATAATCCTCACTACTTCCATGTTCGATGACAGTTTAACTATGTAACGTCAATAACATAATGATAGAGTGTGCACGATACAATATCACCCAAGATATTCCTGACAATTCTCCAATATTGATAACACTTTATGACACTACTGCCGCTTTTGATAACCGTATAACTATGAACCTGTAGCAAATGATGTATGGCTCACATTATCATGAAATTGTTTTCTTATAAATACGACTTAATTTAAAGTACATTATTGAACAGAGAAAATTATAGTTAATAAAATAATCTCATAATAATCCGTAGAAATGTAATATACATTTCCAGGCATGTGTGGGTTTCTCGGTTTCATTTTCCGAGAATAACCGAACAAGACGCTTATTTTTCGAACAGTAAAAGGAAGCGAATATAAACATTGTATCATTTATGTTACATCAATTCACTGAGAAATCAATGTTCACTCTCTGCGTGGCGAATCAGCCAGCAGTTAGCAGCCATTAAAATGGTTTATATTTTTGTTTAAGTTTCAGTTATTTTTGCCATATTTTTGTTTTTTAAATGTAAGATTTATTGATATTTCAAAGCTTTTACTTAAGAAAAATCAAACAAAACCAAATGGAACAAAATTTTATTTACATGGAAATGTTGAGAGTAATAAAAAAATTGGCATTATTTACATTTTTTTAGCTATATTTATCATTTTACTTCATTTTACAAGGATATACTGAACATTATGTTTCTTTTTTAACAATGATACATCAAGTAGTTGTATCAATACCGCGAACAGGAACACCATAAGAACTATTTAAATCATAAAAGAAATTTAAAATATAACATTTTAATGATTTTACTTCATCCAGTCATGAGAAACCGGACAAGACAATTACTTCGAACAGTAAAAGGAAGCGACGAAACATTGTATCAACGATGTTATTTCGTTTTAGGTGAGCGAGTTTTCTTTCAATTTACACACGTATCCGTTCTAGTTAGTAACTTCCTGCTCGGCACGTTGGCCAATGGTCCACATTTCGTGGATTAGTTTCAAATCCATGTTTACATAGACCTACTTTCCAAGGTTCGTTGGTTGTATGGAACTTGCACCAATCGGATCTGCATTCACAGCGGCGTCTTGACGTGAATTAAAACTAAGAATTCAGCTCATTATAACAATTGTTAAAAAAACAAATAAACAATTGTATTATTGATAAGGTTTGAATCATATAAGTTTATTTGGTTAAAATAGTACATTTTCTTTAATATATTACCTATATAAAAAGTATGAAATAACTCATTGTAACCCTGAACCAAAGTATCAGAGTAATATTTGGTAAAAGCCGGCAGACCCTGAAACTCATTTATGTTACGGTGGTCAATTCTGGTGAACGAGATTTATTGAAATAAGTAAACTGTTTTTTTTTTTTTTTTTTTTACTTAGATAACAATAAACTTGAGATGTTGAATTTCAATTACTTTTTAACATCTATACAACGTGTCTAAAGATAACAATGTTCTTCGTCAGGTATTAAGTAACATTTATAGTGATTAAAATAATAAAATATGCAGGATTTAGGTTTGTACAACGTGAATGATAAAGATATTTTACAAACGCCAGTAGAGTTGGTGAACTAATACGGTATATCATTCTGTCGCACCAATGATTATATCAGGGGTATGACAAGGAAATAACGGACAGTAGATCACCTTGGCCACTAGCGGCTGGGTACTTATATAAACGTACTGTGGGAACAACAGGTCCACATACCTGCGTGGGCGTACAGACCAAGTCTTCTTATAAAAGGTCAAGATTTATGGTATTGTTATCAACAACGATAATCTGATAAATAGTTTTTCAATTAGGATAATACGTGTTGGTATAAATACAGTGCAAGTAAACGTCACACAACATAAATTTATTACAGTATAAACACAAAATGCACAAATATATTACAATACAAGTACAAAATGTACAAATATAATGATGAGCTTGGTTCACCGAAATCGATCACCATAATATTTTTACACTTTTGTACTAGTACTGTAATATGGAGGGTTCAGAGTTAAAGTGGACCAAGTCCAATTTTTGCCCATTTGGTTCTAGCAGTGCTAATAGATGGCTAAAACTGTTAATTTTTCAGTGCAGTAGTGAACCAAGTCCTAAGTTCATTATTTTCCCACCAGGGAGCAGTAGTTTACATATGCACAGAAAACATTTGTATTTTCTTCATTGTTGAAGTGAACCAAGTCCAGTGGCTATTTGTTAACATTTGCTCAGCAGCTTTTAACGCTTGAATTTAAGTTATTTTTTAACCTAAATATGTTTTTATAGTTTGTAACTCATATTTTATATTGTTAAAATGTCTGATGATGAAGATTGGAGCCCCAATATTGATGAATACTCAACAGGTGAGTTACAAACATTGTAAAATTTTTAGGTTAGTGCTTTGTTCATATAAGCCCTGATATGTTTTAGCCTTTATTGGAGGTTATAACTATAATCTTGTGTAAAGAACTAACATGATTTGTTATGTTCTATTATTGTTTCACAATTTCTTTGGCTAATGTAACAGACTTGGGCTTTAAAATGAATCATGCTAAATGTGATAGTTTTACCAATAGGCCTAGGTTCCTTGTAGGTGGATGATGTAACCATTTCTTTACAAATATTTAAATTCAGTTATGAAATCACACACATATAAGCCCTATTCTAACTGTGAAACATGATTCTCAACAGTGATAAGTAATCAGTTAATTATAACTTGCCACTAATTTAGAGTGAAATTTATTTTAATATTTTTTCCTTAAATACCACATTAAACACGTGTTATCTGTGTTTGCTTTTCAGGTTGATTTTTTAAATACGATGTAATAATTTATTTGGATTGATTTCAGATGACAGCAATGCAGTGGACGATCCAAGTTTGTGTCCCCGACCAGGATTCAACGAAGAGACGTCAGCACCAGGTGGGCAGTCAGCACAGTCTCCAGTTGCAGGACAAGAGGATCATGAATCAGTTCCTGGACCGTCAACATCAGCAACTGTGATGGAGTCCAGTTCATCAGCAAGTACACAATTAAATATTCAATTAGAGATTGGTGCAACTCAGGCGCGTGGACGAAAACGTCCAAAAAATGAAACACAGTGGACTCGAAATAAAAGGAAGTTGTGCCGTAACAGTGGGCAGCCTTATGTAACTGCAAAAAATGTAGCTATTCCAAGCAAAATCTTTCAAAGAAACCTTAACTGTGACTGCCCAAAGAAATGTCCTAGCCTCTTCAAATCAGAGGATGATGTAGAAAGGTTCTTTGAATCGTTTTGGAAGCTAGCTGACTTTTCTAAACAAAATGTGTTTTTGCGAGGAATTGTTCAAGCTTCAAAGATTCACAGGTCTCGACCTAGAGATGGATCTGCTCCCACAAAAACTAGGACCTATCAATATTTTATCCCTGTCAAAGATGAAACTATCAGAGTATGCAAGAAGTATTTTTTACGAGTGTTGCAAATCAGTTGGGGACGGCTGTTTCGATGTCTAAGTAAAGAGGAGGTTTTTGGAGTAATTGACTCTAGGGGGAAAGGGCCTTCAAATAAAATTGACGATACAGATGTGATTGCACATATTAAGTCTTTTCCAAGCTATCAAAGCCACTATTCTCGCAAAGATAATATTAATAAAAAATATCTAAATCCCGAGCTGAACATTAAAAAAATGTACAACCTTTATGTTGAAAAATGTGCTCATGAGAACAAACAACCAGTAAAAGAAAAATATTATTACCATGTATTCTCTACTAAGTTCAATTTGCATTTTAAGGTTCCATCTAAAGACACATGCAAAGTTTGTGATGAAATATTGCAAAAAATGAAAATAGAAAATGACATGGAAGCCAAAAGAGCTCTACAGTTAGAAAAAGAATTGCACTTACGTAAAGCAGAACAAGCCAGGGAAGCCCTAAAAGAAGACAAGGAGTCTGCTTCAGAGAACAAGTACGTTTGTACATTTGATTTACAGAAGGCACTGCCTTTCCCTAAACTGTCCACATCTGTTGCATACTACAAGAGGAACCTGTATGTATACAATTTTGGAATTCACTCATTTAACGACTCCACTGGTTACATGTACGTATGGGATGAAACTGAGGGGGGAAGGGGCTCTGAAGACCTTGCCTCTTGTATCCGCAAGCATGTTATGAAGTATGCCAGCCAATACAAACATATTGTTTTCTACTCAGATTCTTGTACAGGGCAAAATAGAAATATAAAAATGGCCCTAACACTGTTAAAACTTGTTCAAGAACCTGAGTTGCAAGTTGAAAAAATTGAACTTAAGTTTCTGGTATCTGGTCATTCTTTTTTACCGAACGACACTGAATTCGGTGTGATTGAAAGAGAGAGTAAAAAGCATCAGTTCATTTATAATCCGGAAGGTTGGTTTAAAATAATACAATCCGCTAAAAAGAAACAACCTCATTTCAAAGTGGTACACATGGAAAGAAGAGAATTTTTGAGTACAGCATCATTAGAAAAATCTATTACCAATAGGAAGAAAGACAAAGACAAGGAACCGCTTAACTGGTTGAAATTTCGCTGGTTGAAGTTCAAAAGAGGTTCACCTTTTGAAATTCAATTTAAAGAAAACCTAAATGAAATGTCAGTTTTTCGAACAATTTACTTGAAAAAGAATAAAACAGATGCAGGAAGACCTGTTCAATGCCTAACCTCTGTAGCACAAACCTGCCTTTACTCAACACGCAGACCAATGCAAGATGCCAAGAAAAAGGACATGATGTCACTTCTCCCATTCATTCCTCCAATCTATTACGAATACTACAGGAACTTACCTGGCGCCGTGGCAACTCGGTCTTCAGCTTCTCATGAGGACGAAGAAAATGATGAAATTGAATATTTGTAAAAAAAAGCTATTTTGTAATCAATCACTGTATATTACATAAACTACTTCCAAATGTTTTATATTGTTTCATTTCATCCCATAATTTAAGAATCTTTCAGAGGCAAAGTGGACCAAGTCCTGCGCATTTCACTAAACGGTGGTCGAACAGAATACAGGTAATTTATTTTTAAATAATTACATATGTGTAATCTTAGTTAGGCTCATATAATTGATATTTAGTTGTTAAAATTGTTTTAAGATAAACCTATAATTAATTACAGCTATTTAACTTTAGATGAGTTTTTCTCAAAACTTGGTTCAGTGGACTTGGTTCACTTTAACACTGAACCCTCCATATATTTCTGCATTTTGTGCTTATATTGTAATACATTTGTGTTGCAATTAAATATATGGACTTTACCTTCGTTAACCTGAAATATTAATGTTATGAAGTAAAATTATATGAGATTCTAAATAAATGGTGATTCTAAACTGTGAATCCACATTTCCAAAATTTGTGTAAGATAATATGATAATAATTTACGTTAATATATAGAAATAAACATATATCACATATTTCTGGGCCAGGACAATAACACAGACTTTGATATTAATTGGTTAGTTACTCATATCATTAATATTGTTGAGAGAACAAAATACATATTTATGGTTAGAAAAGGATGACTTAGTATATATATTTTATAATTTCATTGGGTCCTAGTTTAAGATAATAGGTGACAGAAGGTTCAAAGACAATATTATTACCTTCCTCTATATTCTTAGACATGTCCTCAAAATATGTATTTATTAACTGGTCATCTACCATTTATCCATGTATGAACTTTTATTACTAAGAATGTGATTTTCATTTTTTACTACATCTAAATTTATGTTTAGCTCAACTATCTTAATAGATAATGATTTATTATTACTCTGTTATTTTTTAAGTTGTTGTTGCAACAAATCTTTCTCAGCCAAAATATTCTGCATTTGAGCTTCACGTTCTTTTACAGCTTTGTTGTTGAGACTCCCTAAATTCAGAAACAAGTGATCTACTCTCGGTCTCAGCCAAGTCTTGAACGAGAAAGGAATTTTACCTCTCTTTGCATCTATTATTTTTTTCAAAGTCTAGCTTAACACATAAGGAATGAATTGTCTGCTTAGATGAAACTAGTTCACTATTTCTTGATTCATAACTAGATTTTAACGAATCCAGTTCTACAAGTAACCTAAAAATATTCTGAGAAATGTTGTTAGAGCATATGTCAGGATAGTTACTAGAAAGTGCATTTAGGTTATTTGTGAGTTTTATGACAGTAGTTTTAACAACGTCTCAAAGACTTCTCTATCATTGTTTACAGTAATCATTATAGATAATGTTTATGAGCATTATAGATAGTGAACACAACATGTTGGTCCATATTGAGAGTTGTTCTTATGTATTTATTAATGACATCGCTCATGCATGTAATGTGTTTATGAGAAAGAAAATTATTTTGAATCTTGAATCGAGCTAATAAATACTTCCATATTTATTGTTTATCAAACGTCGTCGAAATTATAGTTTATTTATTTTTATTCTTCAAATACATACGTTTGCATAAATGTTCCTGTATTTACGGCTAATGGAGGCAAAATATAACCATTTCATGGTTTTTGTTTACTTTTTATGAGTAATTTGAAACAAAACTCTAAATGTTCGAATTAAACCTAATATTATTTACATATAATAAAACGAATCAAATCCAACTATAAAGCGAAAAAAATCACTAACGAAATCTGTCAAAGAAAAATTTAACACATTCCAAGCAAATTATGCAGAAAACGTGTCTAAATTAAGATTTGTGATGTTGCAGAAAATTAATTATAAAACTGTCATTTAGTCTATTAAACCAAAAACATTTTAGAGACTATCATAAAGCAAGGTTTATAGCATTATATTTAAAATAGTATACAACAAACGTGTACCCTTAGTAAATAATGTTACATTCCGCCACCTGTCCTAGTGTTAGAATGTTGTGGCGGATAAACTGCTACTGCTATTAAAACTCACCAGCTGACGAGCCGAACTGAAACAGGTACAGAATAAAAATCTGCTTAAAGAATAAGTTTGCAAACTTTGCACTTCGAATTGCAAAATTCTGAACTTTTGGTAACGGATCCCTGAGCAGGGTAACCGATCCAGAGTGGCAAAAACCTTGCAAAAGGTTGTGCTTTACCGTAAAATGGGGATACATTTTTAGACCCAGTTTGCGTGCGTTTCTATTTTCATTCTTACGGAAGCAATAGAACCTGGAACAGCCTTAAACAGGAATTTTATTACCATCCTCTGTATCATATTTGTTTTACCTTTACCTAAAACTAATATTCCATAGCCAATAAGTAATACTTTTTCCTATTGCATTGAATTTATCTTTCCATGTATTTGATTTTTTAACATTATCAACCTTAATGCACTACCAGTTGTTCAAGGATTTTTCAAGTTCCATGGCTCTTCGGTTCTATGGCTGTTAAGGGATCCGTTACCACAAGTTTGGTGGTATTTATTGCAATTCGAAGTGCAAAGTCCGCAAACTTACGATTTGAGCATTTTTGTGTTCTATGCCTGTTGCACCTTCAACTCGGCTCTTCAGCTAACGAGTTTGAGAATCAGTAGCAGTTTACCTGCCACAAATTTACCACCTCCCTAGAACAGGTGGAGGTGGTAAGAAAACCTTTACCTAAATCTAATACTCCATTGTAAAAAAGTTCGTTAGTCTGTGACATTGTCTTTTAACGTCTATGACTTTTGAACACTATCAATGCTACATTGTGTATACATTAAGCAGGCTTAACGTAACTTTTTACATATTAGATTACAGTACCTTGAAGTTATATTAAAAGTATTTTAGTTGAAATATTAAAAAAAAAAAACGCTTTTTTCATACAAATATTTATATACTTATTTAGCGTTTAGTATTAATTCTCTGTAATTAACATAGGTACAGACCTTGTCAATTTGACTACGAGTATTGCCTTCAAATTTGATACTAGGACCTACCTGCAAACAAATTTAAGAATTACAACAATGTAACAGGCATATAAGTTATTTATAAAACAAGATAATAATAAAACAAGTAAACACAGTGATTAAATACTTTTATTATTACTAATTATGAACTAATTAATTTATCAATTTCAGTTAAAATAAACTGTTATATTAAAATTTAGTTTCCGAAAAGTTGATCGTATAACAGTTTAAATAAAAGATAATGTTAATTATATAACAATAAAACAATGTCAACTCTATATAACAACAATTAACTGTTGTAATTTTGTGTAAAAAACTAATTTATTACTGTAGTGGGACAATTGAAAATATACATTGATATAGCAAAGTGAAATAAGCTAGAATTATGTACATAAATCAGCTGGAGAGGCAATGAGCTGTTTTAGTTAGTTGCACTGCAATCAATTATATACATAAATCATCTGCCGAGGCAATGAGCTGCTTTAGTTAGTTACACTGCAGTCAATTATATACATAAATCAGCTGGCGAGGCAATGAGCTGCTTTAGTTAGTTACGCTGCAGTCAATTATATACATAAATCAGCTGGCGAGGCGATGAGCTGCTTTAGTTAGTTACACTGCAGTCAATTATATACATAAATCAGCTGGAGAGGCAATGAGCTGTTTTAGTTAGTTGCACTGCAATCAATTATATACATAAATCATCTGCCGAGGCAATGAGCTGCTTTAGTTAGTTACACTGCAGTCAATTATATACATAAATCAGCTGGCGAGGCAATGAGCTGCTTTAGTTAGTTACGCTGCAGTCAATTATATACATAAATCAGCTGGCGAGGCGATGAGCTGCTTTAGTTAGTTACGCTGCAGTCAATTATATACATAAATCATCTGGCGAGGCAATGAGCTGCTTTAGTTAGTTACACTGCAGTCAGTTATATACATAAATCAGCTGGCGAGGCAATGAGCTGCTTTAGTTAGTTACGCTGCAGTCAATTATATACATAAATCAGCTGGCGAGGCAATGAGCTGCTTTAGTTAGTTACGCTGCAGTCAATTATATCATAAATCAGCTGGCGAGGCAATGAGCTGCTTTAGTTAGTTACACTGCAGTCAATTTATACATAAATCAGCTGGCGAGGCAATGAGCTGCTTTAGTTAGTTACACTGCAGTCAATTATATACATAAATCAGCTGGCGAGGCAATGAGCTGCTTTAGTTAGTTACACTGCAGTCAATTATATACATAAATCAGCTGGCGAGGCAATGAGCTGCTTTAGTTAGTTACACTGCAGTCAATTATATACATAAATCAGCTGGCGAGGGCAATACGCTGCTTTAGTAGTTACACTGCAGTCAATTATATACATAAATCAGCTGGCGAGGGCAATGAGCTGCTTTAGTTAGTTACACTGCAGTCAATTATATACATAAATCAGCTGCGAGGCAATGAGCTGCTTTAGTTAGTTACACAGCAGTCAATTATATACATAAATCAGCTGGCGAGGCAATGAGCTGCTTTAGTTAGTTACGCTGCAGTCAATTATATACATAAATCAGCTGGCGAGGCAATGAGCTGCTTTAGTTAGTTACAGCTGCAGTCAATTATATACATAAATCAGCTGGCGAGGCAATGAGCTGCTTTAGTTAGTTACACTGCAGTCAATTATATACATAAATCAGCTGGCGAGGCAATGAGCTGCTTTAGTTAGTTACACTGCAGTCAATTATATACATAAATCAGCTGGCGAGGCAATGAGCTGCTTTAGTTAGTTACACTGCAGTCAATTATATACATAAATCAGCTGGCGAGGCAATGAGCTGCTTTAGTTAGTTACAAGCAGGCAATTATATACATAAATCAGCTGGCGAGGCAATACGCTGCTTTAGTTAGTTACACTGCAGTCAATTATATACATAAATCAGCTGGCGAGGCAATGAGCTGCTTTAGTTAGTTACACTGCAGTCAATTATATACATAAATCAGCTGGCGAGGCAATGAGCTGCTTTAGTTAGTTACACTGCAGTCAATTATATACATAAATCATCTGGCGAGGCAATGAGCTGCTTTAGTTAGTTACACTGCAGTCAATTATATACATAAATCAGCTAGCGAGGCAATACGCTGCTTTAGTTAGTTACACTACAGTCAATTATATACATAAATCAGCTGGCGGGGCAATGAGCTGCTTTAGTTAGTTACACTGCAGTCAATTATATACATAAATCAGCTGCCAAGGCAATGAGCTGCTTTAGTTAGTTACACTGCAGTCAATTATATACATAAATCAGCTGGCGAGGCAATGAGCTGCTTTAGTTAGTTACGCTGCAGTCAACTATATACATAAATCAGCTGGCGAGGCAATGAGCTGCTTTAGTTAGTTACACTGCAGTCAATTATATACATAAATCAGCTGGCGAGGCAATACGCTGCTTTAGTTAGTTACACTGCAGTCAGTTATATACATAAATCAGCTGGCGAGGCAATGAGCTGCTTTAGTTAGTTACACTGCAGTCAATTATATACATAAATCAGCTGGCGAGGCAATACGCTGCATTAGTTAGTTACACTGCAGTCAATTATATACATAAATCAGCTGGCGAGGCAATGAGCTGCTTTAGTTAGTTACACTGCAGTCAATTATATACATAAATCAGCTGGCGAGGCAATGAGCTGCTTTAGTTAGTTACACTGCAGTCAATTATATACATACATCAGCTGGCGAGGCAATGAGCTGTTTTAGTTAGTTACACTGTAGTCAATTATATACATAAATCAGCTGGCGAGGCAATGAGCTGCTTTAGTTAGTTACACTGCAGTCAATTATATACATAAATCAGCTGGCGAGGCAATACGCTGCTTTAGTTAGTTACACTGCAGTCAATTATATACATAAATCAGCTGGCGAGGCAATACGCTGCTTTAGTTAGTTACACTGCAGTCAATTATATACATAAATTAGCTGGCGAGGCAATGAGCTGCTTTAGTTAGTTACACTGCAGTCAATTATATACATAAATCAGCTGGCGAGGCAATACGCTGCTTTAGTTAGTTACACTGCTGTCAATTATATACATAAATCAGCTGGCGAGGCAATGAGCTGCTTTAGTTAGTTACACTGCAGTCAATTATATACATAAATCAGCTAGCGAGGCAATACGCTGCTTTAGTTAGTTACACTGCAGTCAATTATATACATAAATCAGCTGGCGAGGCAATACGCTGCTTTAGTTAGTTACACTGCAGTCAATTATATACAAAAATCAGCTGGCGAGGCAATACGCTGCTTTAGTTAGTTACACTGTAGTCAATTATATACATAAATCAGCTGGCGAGGCAATGAGCTGCTTTAGTTAGTTACACTGCAGTCAATTATATACATAAATCAGCTGGCGAGGCAATGAGCTGCTTTAGTTAGTTACGCTGCAGGCAATTATATACATAAATCAGCTGGCGAGGCAATGAGCTGCTTTAGTTAGTTACGCTGCAGTCAATTATATACATAAATCAGCTGGCGAGGCAATGAGCTTCTTTAGTTAGTTACACTGCAGTCAATTATATACATAAATCAGCTGGCGAGGAAATGAGCTGCTTTAGTTAGTTACACTGCAGTCAATTATATACATAAATCAGCTGGCGAGGCAATGAGCTGCTTTAGTTAGTTACACTGCAGTCAATTATATACATAAATCATCTGGCGAGGCAATACGCTGCTTTAGTTAGTTACACTGCAGTCAATTATATACATAAATCAGCTGGCGAGGCAATGAGCTGCTTTAGTTAGTTGCACTGCAGTCAATTATATACATAAATCAGCTGGCGAGGCAATGAGCTGCTTTAGTTAGTTACACTGCAGTCAATTATATACATAAATCAGCTGGCGAGGCAATACGCTGCTTTAGTTAGTTACACTGCAGTCAATTATATACATACATCAGCTGGCGAGGCAATACGCTGCTTTAGTTAGTTACACTGCAGTCAATTATATACATAAATCAGCTGGCGAGGCAATGAGCTGCTTTAGTTAGTTACACTGCAGTCAATTATATACATCAATCAGCTGGCGAGGCAATGAGCTGCTTTAGTTAGAGACACTGCAGTCAATCATATACATAAATCAGCTGGCGAGGCAATGAGCTGCTTTAGTTAGTTACACTGCAGTCAATCATATACATAAATCAGCTGGCGAGGCAATGAGCTGCTTTAGTTAGTTACGCTGCAGTCAATTATATACATAAATCAGCTGGCGAGGCAATGAGCTGCTTTAGTTAGTTACGCTGCAGTCAATTATATACATAAATCAGCTGGCGAGGCAATGAGCTGCTTTAGTTAGTTACGCTGCAGTCAATTATATACATAAATCAGCTGGCGAGGCAATGAGCTGTTTTAGTTAGTTACACTGCAGTCAATTATATACATAAATCAGCTGGCGAGGCAATGAGCTGCTTTAGTTAGTTAAACTGCAGACAATTATATACATAAATCAGCTGGCGAGGCAATGAGCTGCTTTAGTTAGTTACGCTGCAATCAATTATATACATAAATCAGCTGGCGAGGCAATGAGCTGCTTTAGTTAGTTACGCTGCAGTCAATTATATACATAAATCAGCTGGCGAGGCAATGAGCTGCTTTAGTTAGTTACACTGCAGTCAATTATATACATAAATCAGCTGGCGAGGCAATGAGCTGCTTAAGTTAGTTACACTGCAGTCAATTATATACATAAATCAGCTGGCGAGGCAATGAGCTGCTTTAGTTAGTTACGCTGCAGTCAATTATATACATAAATCAGCTGGCGAGGCAATGAGCTGCTTTAGTTAGTTACACTGCAGTCAATTATATACATAAATCAGCTGGCGAGGCAATGAGCTGCTTTAGTTAGTTACACTGCAGTCAATTATATACATAAATCAGCTGGCGAGGCAATGAGGTGCTTTAGTTAGTTACACTTCAGTCAATTATATACATAAATCAGCTGGCGAGGCAATGAGCTGCTTTAGTTATTTACACTGCAGTCAGTTATATACATAAATCAGCTGGCGAGGCAATGAGCTGCTTTAGTTAGTTACATTGCAGTCAATTATATACATAAATAAGCTGGCGAGGCAATGAGCTGCTTTAGTTAGTTACACTGCAGTCAATTATATACATAAATCAGCTGGCGAGGCAATGAGCTGCTTTAGTTAGTTACACTGCAGTCAATTATATACATAAATCAGCTGGCGAGGCAAAGAGCTGCTTTAGTTAGTTGCACTGCAGTCAATTATATACATAAATCAGCTGGCGAGGCAATGAGCTGCTTTAGTTAGTTACACTGCAGTCAATTATATACATAAATCAGCTGGCGAGGCAATACGCTGCTTTAGTTAGTTACACTGCAGTCAATTATATACATACATCAGCTGGCGAGGCAATACGCTGCTTTAGTTAGTTACACTGCAGTCAATTATATACATAAATCAGCTGGCGAGGCAATGAGCTGCTTTAGTTAGTTACACTGCAGTCAATTATATACATCAATCAGCTGGCGAGGCAATGAGCTGCTTTAGTTAGTTACACTGCAGTCAATTATATACATCAATCAGCTGGCGAGGCAATGAGGTGCTTTAGTTAGTTACACTTCAGTCAATTATATACATAAATCAGCTGGCGAGGCAATGAGCTGCTTTAGTTATTTACACTGCAGTCAATTATATACATAAATCAGCTGGCGAGGCAATGAGCTGCTTTAGTTAGTTACGCTGCAATCAATTATATACATAAATCAGCTGGCGAGGCAATGAGCTGCTTTAGTTAGTTACACTGCAGTCAATTATATACATAAATCAGCTGGCGAGGCAATGAGCTGCTTTAGTTAGTTACAAGCAGTCAATTATATACATAAATCAGCTGGCGAGGCAATACGCTGCTTTAGTTAGTTACACTGCAGTCAATTATATACATAAATCAGCTGGCGAGGCAATGAGCTGCTTTAGTTAGTTACACTGCAGTCAATTATATACATAAATCAGCTGGCGAGGCAATGAGCTGCTTTAGTTAGTTACACTGCAGTCAATTATATACATAAATCATCTGGCGAGGCAATGAGCTGCTTTAGTTAGTTACACTGCAGTCAATTATATACATAAATCAGCTAGCGAGGCAATACGCTGCTTTAGTTAGTTACACTACAGTCAATTATATACATAAATCAGCTGGCGGGGCAATGAGCTGCTTTAGTTAGTTACACTGCAGTCAATTATATACATAAATCAGCTGCCAAGGCAATGAGCTGCTTTAGTTAGTTACACTGCAGTCAATTATATACATAAATCAGCTGGCGAGGCAATGAGCTGCTTTAGTTAGTTACGCTGCAGTCAACTATATACATAAATCAGCTGGCGAGGCAATGAGCTGCTTTAGTTAGTTACACTGCAGTCAATTATATACATAAATCAGCTGGCGAGGCAATACGCTGCTTTAGTTAGTTACACTGCAGTCAATTATATACATAAATCAGCTGGCGAGGCAATGAGCTGCTTTAGTTAGTTACACTGCAGTCAATTATATACATAAATCAGCTGGCGAGGCAATACGCTGCATTAGTTAGTTACACTGCAGTCAATTATATACATAAATCAGCTGGCGAGGCAATGAGCTGCTTTAGTTAGTTACACTGCAGTCAATTATATACATAAATCAGCTGGCGAGGCAATGAGCTGCTTTAGTTAGTTACACTGCAGTCAATTATATACATACATCAGCTGGCGAGGCAATGAGCTGGTTTAGTTAGTTACACTGTAGTCAATTATATACATAAATCAGCTGGCGAGGCAATGAGCTGCTTTAGTTAGTTACACTGCAGTCAATTATATACATAAATCAGCTGGCGAGGCAATACGCTGCTTTAGTTAGTTACACTGCAGTCAATTATATACATAAATCAGCTGGCGAGGCAATACGCTGCTTTAGTTAGTTACACTGCAGTCAATTATATACATAAATCAGCTGGCGAGGCAATGAGCTGCTTTAGTTAGTTACACTGCAGTCAATTATATACATAAATCAGCTGGCGAGGCAATACGCTGCTTTAGTTAGTTACACTGCTGTCAATTATATACATAAATCAGCTGGCGAGGCAATGAGCTGCTTTAGTTAGTTACACTGCAGTCAATTATATACATAAATCAGCTAGCGAGGCAATACGCTGCTTTAGTTAGTTACACTGCAGTCAATTATATACATAAATCAGCTGGCGAGGCAATACGCTGCTTTAGTTAGTTACACTGCAGTCAATTATATACAAAAATCAGCTGGCGAGGCAATACGCTGCTTTAGTAAGTTACACTGCAGTCAATTATATACATAAATCAGCTGGCGAGGCAATGAGCTGCTTTAGTTAGTTACACTGCAGTCAATTATATACATAAATCAGCTGGCGAGGCAATGAGCTGCTTTAGTTAGTTACGCTGCAGGCAATTATATACATAAATCAGCTGGCGAGGCAATGAGCTGCTTTAGTTAGTTACGCTGCAGTCAATTATATACATAAATCAGCTGGCAAGGCAATGAGCTTCTTTAGTTAGTTACACTGCAGTCAATTAATACATAAATCAGCTGGCGAGGAAATGATCTGCTTTAGTTAGTTACACTGCAGTCAATTATATACATAAATCAGCTGGCGAGGCAATGAGCTGCTTTAGTTAGTTACACTGCAGTCAATTATATACATAAATCATCTGGCGAGGCAATACGCTGCTTTAGTTAGTTACACTGCAGTCAATTATATACATAAATCAGCTGGCGAGGCAATGAGCTGCTTTAGTTAGTTGCACTGCAGTCAATTATATACATAAATCAGCTGGCGAGGCAATGAGCTGCTTTAGTTAGTTACACTGCAGTCAATTATATACATAAATCAGCTGGCGAGGCAATCCGCTGCTTTAGTTAGTTACACTGCAGTCAATTATATACATACATCAGCTGGCGAGGCAATACGCTGCTTTAGTTAGTTACACTGCAGTCAATTATATACATAAATCAGCTGGCGAGGCAATGAGCTGCTTTAGTTAGTTACACTGCAGTCAATTATATACATCAATCAGCTGGCGAGGCAATGAGCTGCTTTAGTTAGTTACACTGCAGTCAATCATATACATAAATCAGCTGGCGAAGCAATGAGCTGCTTTAGTTAGTTACACTGCAGTCAATCATATACATAAATCAGCTGGCGAGGCAATGAGCTGCTTTAGTTAGTTACGCTGCAGTCAATTATATACATAAATCAGCTGGCGAGGCAATGAGCTGCTTTAGTTAGTTACGCTGCAGTCAATTATATACATAAATCAGCTGGCGAGGCAATGAGCTGCTTTAGTTAGTTACGCTGCAGTCAATTATATACATAAATCAGCTGGCGAGGCAATGAGCTGTTTTAGTTAGTTACACTGCAGTCAATTATATACATAAATCAGCTGGCGAGGCAATGAGCTGCTTTAGTTAGTTAAACTGCAGTCAATTATATACATAAATCAGCTGGCGAGGCAATGAGCTGCTTTAGTTAGTTACGCTGCAGTCAATTATATACATAAATCAGCTGGCGAGGCAATGAGCTGCTTTAGTTAGTTACACTGCAGTCAATTATATACATAAATCAGCTGGCGAGGCAATGAGCTGCTTTAGTTAGTTACACTGCAGTCAATTATATACATAAATCAGCTGGCGAGGCAATGAGCTGCTTTAGTTAGTTACGCTGCAGTCAATTATATACATAAATCAGCTGGCGAGGCAATGAGCTGCTTTAGTTAGTTACACTGCAGTCAATTATATACATAAATCAGCTGGCGAGGCAATGAGCTGCTTTAGTTAGTTACACTGCAGTCAATTATATACATAAATCAGCTGGCGAGGCAATGAGGTGCTTTAGTAAGTTACACTTCAGTCAATTATATACATAAATCAGCTGGCGAGGCAATGAGCTGCTTTAGTTATTTACACTGCAGTCAATTATATACATAAATAAGCTGGCGAGGCAATGAGCTGCTTTAGTTAGTTACACTGCAGTCAATTATATACATAAATCAGCTGGCGAGGCAATGAGCTGCTTTAGTTAGTTACACTGCAGTCAATTATATACATAAATCAGCTGGCGAGGCAATGAGCTGCTTTAGTTAGTTGCACTGCAGTCAATTATATACATAAATCAGCTGGCGAGGCAATGAGCTGCTTTAGTTATTTACACTGCAGTCAATTATATACATAAATCAGCTGGCGAGGCAATACGCTGCTTTAGTTAGTTACACTGCAGTCAATTATATACATACATCAGCTGGCGAGGCAATACGCTGCTTTAGTTAGTTACACTGCAGTCAATTATATACATAAATCAGCTGGCGAGGCAATGAGCTGCTTTAGTTAGTTACACTGCAGTCAATTATATACATAAATCAGCTGGCGAGGCAATGAGCTGCTTTAGTTAGTTACACTGCAGTCAATCATATACATAAATCAGCTGGCGAGGCAATGAGCTGCTTTAGTTAGTTACGCTGCAATCAATTATATACATAAATCAGCTGGCGAGGCAATGAGCTGCTTTAGTTAGTTACGCTGCAGTCAATTATATACATAAATCAGCTGGCGAGGCAATGAGCTGCTTTAGTTAGTTACACTGCAGTCAATTATATACATAAATCAGCTGGCGAGGCAATGAGCTGCTTTAGTTAGTTACACTGCAGTCAATTATATACATAAATCAGCTGGCAAGGCAATGAGCTGCTTTAGTTAGTTACGCTGCAGTCAATTATATACATAAATCAGCTGGCGAGGCAATGAGCTGCTTTAGTTAGTTACGCTGAAGTCAATTATATACATAAATCAGCTGGCGAGGCAATGAGCTGCTTTAGTTAGTTACACTGCAGTCAATTATATACATAAATCAGCTGGCGAGGCAATGAGCTGCTTTAGTTAGTTACGCTGCAGTCAATTATATACATAAATCAGCTGGCGAGGCAATGAGCTGCTTTAGTTAGTTACGCTGCAGTCAATTATATACATAAATCAGCTGGCGAGGCAATGAGCTGCTTTAGTTAGTTACACTGCAGTCAATTATATACATCAATCAGCTGGCGAGGCAATGAGCTGCTTTAGTTAGTTACACTGCAGTCAATCATATACATAAATCAGCTGGCGAGGCAATGAGCTGCTTTAGTTAGTTACGCTGCAGTCAATCATATACATAAATCAGCTGGCGAGGCAATGAGCTGCTTTAGTTAGTTACGCTGCAGTCAATTATATACATAAATCAGCTGGCGAGGCAATGAGCTGCTTTAGTTAGTTACGCTGCAGTCAATTATATACATAAATCAGCTGGCGAGGCAATGAGCTGCTTTAGTTAGTTACACGGCAGTCAATTATATACATAAATCAGCTGGCGAGGCAATGAGCTGTTTTAGTTAGTTACACTGCAGTCAATTATATACATAAATCAGCTGGCGAGGCAATGAGCTGCTTTAGTCAGTTAAACTGCAGTCAATTATATACATAAATCAGCTGGCGAGGCAATGAGCTGCTTTAGTTAGTTACGCTGCAATCAATTATATACATAAATCAGCTGGCGAGGCAATGAGCTGCTTTAGTTAGTTACGCTGCAGTCAATTATATACATAAATCAGCTGGCGAGGCAATGAGCTGCTTTAGTTAGTTACACTGCAGTCAATTATATACATAAATCAGCTGGCGAGGCAATGAGCTGCTTTAGTTAGTTACACTGCAGTCAATTATATACATAAATCAGCTGGCGAGGCAATGAGCTGCTTTAGTTAGTTACACTGCAGTCAATTATATACATAAATCAGCTGGCGAGGCAATGAGCTGCTTTAGTTAGTTACACTGCAGTCAATTATATACATAAATCAGCTGGCGAGGCAATGAGCTGCTTTAGTTAGTTACACTGCAGTCAATTATATACATAAATCAGCTGGCGAGGCAATGAGCTGCTTTAGTTAGTTACACTGCAGTCAATTATATACATAAATCAGCTGGCGAGGCAATGAGCTGCTTTAGTTAGTTACACTGCAGTCAATTATATACATAAATCAGCTGGCGAGGCAATGAGCTGCTTTAGTTAGTTACACTGCAGTCAATTATATACATAAATCATCTGGCGAGGCAATACGCTGCTTTAGTTAGTTACACTGCAGTCAATTATATACATAAATCATTTGGCGAGGCAATACGCTGCTTTAGTTAGTTACGCTGCAGTCAATTATATACATAAATCAGCTGGCGAGGCAATGAGCTGCTTTAGTTAGTTAAATTGCAGTCAATTATATACATAAATCAGCTGGCGAGGCAATGAGCTGCTTTAGTTAGTTACGCTGCAGTCAATTATATACATAAATCATCTGGCGAGGCAATACGCTGCTTTAGTTAGTTGCACTGCAGTCAATTATATACATCAATCAACTGGGAGGCAATAAACCACTTTGGTTACTTGCACTGCAGTCAATTATATACATCAATCAACTGTGAGGCAATAAACCACTTTGGTTAGTTGCACTGCAGTCAATTATATACATCAATCAACTGGGAGGCAATAAACCCCTTTGATTAGTTGCACTGCAGTCAATTATATACATCAATCAACTGGGAGGCAATAAACCCCTTTGATTAGTTGCACTGCAGTCAATTATATACATCAATCAACTGTGAGGCAATAAACCCCTTTGATTAGTTGCACTGCAGTCAATTACATACATCAATTAACTGGGAAGCAATAAACCACTTTGGTTAGTTGCACTGCAGTCAATTATATACATCAATTAACTGGGAAGCAATAAACCACTTTGGTTAGTTGCACTGCAGTCAATTATATACATCAATTAACTGGGAAGCAATAAACCACTTTGGTTAGTTGCACTGCAGTCAATTATATACATCAATCAGGTAATGAAGTAATTAACTGTACTGATCAGCTCCCAGCCAATGGACTTTGTCAATACCAGTGAACATTGAAGTACTGAATCAATCAGCTGACAAGCAATGAACTTCATTGGTAATAGGTATCGAGTAAACTGCACTAATCAATTGGGTACTAAGAATGATTCGAAATCAATTTCCAGTACTTTATTAACTCTAAGTTTGTTATAATGAAACAAATTCTCATAGTTGGAACTAATAAATGTATTTAATTGGTACAATAATTAATTCATCTTCAGTAGTTTACACATTCTCTTATCGTAGAATACAACTAAGTTTATGAATGTATTAAAAAAAACTTTTGAATTATAATAATGCGCAACTGCGAGAAATTATGCTCAGCACCAAATACAAGACACCACGAGAAATAACTAACTGTTGGCGGACTAAAATTAACTCAAATTTGATATAAATTTTATGAATTGCCAAAGGAATTGTTGATGACTTTCCTAAGCAATCACTAATTTAGTACATTTCAGCTGCTCGCTTTTGTACATGGTCTTTTTCGCATAATCGTAACTGCCTTACGATTGGGAGTTTATAGTTTAGCACGTCTGCTATAAATTTCACGGCTTTTAAGTGCAAAGCAATATAAAAAAATTAAGATACAGGTAGTAGAAAGTTGCCAGTATCAAATAAACATAAATGTTGCTTGACAAGCACCGAAAATGCTGATCAGCATCGAGGAAATGTGGGATCCTTCTTCAATACTCGTAACTAAATACATTCGTGACCGGTTGGGACTAAACCTGTCCTTGTGTACGTATCCCTCGTACTTAACCTCCACGAGACCATAAAAACCCAACAGGACGAGTTTGGAAAATTGGTTGCAGTTAACCTACAAATCCCAGACTTAGGACTTCACTGGCAAGATTAAGGCCATGTTTGGAAAGTTGATACTCCAAGTATTTTTTCTCGATGAAAGTTTATTTGGTAACTGTGCAGGTAAATCCTGTCCTGTCCTGTACGTAAATATTTTGAAAGTTTAGATACAGCAAGCGATTGAGGACTACATCCTGTAAGGTACATTTGAAGACGGTATATCACACATTTTTAGGACCTTATGATTTATTTTTATCGGTGGAGACATTTGTTAATAGTGAGTTGCATATTTTAAACGATTTTACACAATTAATTGTAAAAATGTCGAGTAAAATATGAACTTTTTAATTAAAATTTGGTTTTTACTATAACCATTTTTTCTTTAAAGAATGTGTACTATTAGCTGTTATCGTATTAGCTGTTACTATTAAGTTCTATAATTTCATCAGATAGCCTATAATTAGTCTATAAATTAAATGAAGTTTGTTGTGTAAGCTCGAGTGTATGCAGATTCTAGGAGCACATCACAAAGACTTTCAGTTGGATCTAACTTTCATCTCAATTTCCGCTTGACGTTAATGTGACAGGCTGCAAAAAACATTACGTGAGGGAAAGCGCCATTTTGTTAGGCCTTCATTATCAATTTGTTTACGCACATTACAAAATGAAGTAGGCATGTTTCTTTCTGCTGATAATCGATTGAAGAAAATTAGTTCTTTGATATAAGTAAAGTTTTATAAGTATTCTTTGGCATTTCTGGTTTTACTTTACCAACTTTTGGCATCACTTAAAGTAGGATTCTTCCCATAAACTTTGGTGTCTTGTATTTTAAAAATCTAGATTTTTTCTCTAAGAACAAGTTAAACATACATGGTAAATATGTTGAATTGCACAAAATTTGAACGAAAATGTCATAACAAAAATTGGTTATTTAATTAAAAAATTATTTTTAATTTGAAAAAAGATATTTAAATATAGCCCCGGTATATTTGTACAGCTATCTAACGTTTAATGATACTAATAGCTAAATAATGGATAACAAATTTAAATAAGTAGCCTATGAATTAGTAAATTCCCAAATATAAACCAACAAGCAATTTCGTGCTTCTTATTAATAAATAAAAAACAAAACAAAATATACTAAATTAAAATTAAAAATTTAATGATTTTGTCAACTTATTTCATGCAAGAATGATTAAAAATTATATTATCATTTTAGAAATAATATAAAGGAGGCATTATGATTGGAAGATTATTAATAGTGACAATGACTATTTCATTCGTGAACATAATTAGAGTTTTACCTATAAGTAGATAAGTGAGATATAAATTGGCAGACTTGTCCATCTTGTTAAAGGACTATCTCATTCCTGAACATAATGAGAGTTTTGCCTATAAGTAGATAAGTGAGATATAAATTGGCAGACTTGCCCATCTTGTTAAAGGACTATCTCATTCCTGAACATAATGAGAGTTTTACCTATAAGTAGATAAGTGAGATATAAATTGGCAGACTTGTCCATCTTGTTAAAGGACTATCTCATTCCTGAACATAATGAGAGTTTTGCCTATAAATAGATAAGTGAGATATAAATTGGCAGACTTGTCCATCTTGTTAAAGGACCATCTTATTTCTGAACATAATGAGAGTTTTACCTATAAGTAGATAAGTGAGATATAAATTGGCAGACTTGTCCATCTTGTTAAAGGACTATCTCATTCCTGAACATAATGAGAGTTTTGACTATAAGTAGATAAGTGAGATATAAATTGGCAGACTTGTCCATCTTGTTAAAGGACTATCTCATTCCTGAACATAATGAGAGTTTTACCTATAAGTAGATAAGTGAGATATAAATTGGCAGACTTGTCCATCTTGTTAAAGGACTATATCATTTCTGAACATAATGAGAGTTTTACCTATAAGTAGATAAGTGAGATATAAATTGGCAGACTTGTCCATCTTGTTAAAGGACTATCTCATTCCTGAACATAATGAGAGTTTTGACTATAAGTAGATAAGTGAGATATAAATTGGCAGACTTGTCCATCTTGTTAAAGGACTATCTCATTCCTGAACATAATGAGAGTTTTACCTATAAGTAGATAAGTGAGATATAAATTGGCAGACTTGTCCATCTTGTTAAAGGACTATCTCATTCCTGAACATAATGAGAGTTTTGACTATAAGTAGATAAGTGAGATATAAATTGGCAGACTTGTCCATCTTGTTAAAGGACTATCTCATTCCTGAACATAATGAGAGTTTTACCTATAAGTAGATAAGTGAGATATAAATTGGCAGACTTGTCCATCTTGTTAAAGGACTATATCATTTCTGAACATAATGAGAGTTTTACCTATAAGTAGATAAGTGAGATATAAATTGGCAGACTTGTCCATCTTGTTAAAGGACTATCTCATTCCTGAACATAATGAGAGTTTTACCTATAAGTATATAAGTGAGATATAAATTGGCAGACTTGTCCATCTTGTTAAAGGACTATCTCATTCCTGAACATAATGAGAGTTTTGCCTATAAGTAGATAAGTGAGATATAAATTGGCAGATTTGTTAAGGACTATCTCAGTTGTATATAAGTACAAATACAAATTAATTTGACATTGGATTTGTGCTCCTATCACTCCATTACGTTAAATGAGTTGTCGCAATCTCAAATAATGATTGGTTAATATCAAAGTGAAAGTGTTGTTGACAGAAGAATAGAGCTTTGTTTTCACATGAAGCCCTCTTGTGTATAAATGACGCTGGAGAATTCAGAGCACCCTGCCGCCTACCTTGATAATGAGCAAGACTTTCTCAGTGCGAGTTACCGTACGGCACCCGCTGATACATCGTTGGGCAACACCTGTTGTGGTGACTGAAAGGAGAATGATTAGAGCAGACCTCTGCCGACTTGCTCCGCTTGGGGCGAATCATTTGTTTTAGGACACTTCTCAGCAGGAAAGCAGGCGAAATAAATTAAGACAGTGACTTAAATTAACTTAATAAATCGGAAAAATGCAGTTAAAAATTTCCAGAGGAAATCAAGGTTTCAATCAGCTATGAATCTTTGATTTATCACTTTAAAAAAATTAACTCAATATATTTCAGGCCATTACACTACATATAACATATTTGGTATTCTCGGCCTCCCATGAACAAGGGACACTACCTAACCCAAAAAACCCTACTTCAACACAGACAATGTCAAACATAGACTGAGTGCTTTTAACATTGCTAACAACTTATAATTTTGTAGAAATATTTTCCAAAACTATAAAAAGTATCTTTTCCATAGCATTTACTCGTAAATTACTAGTTCTCTTTATTTTTGTATTGCATAATTTTTATTTAGCAATATGTACCATGAGTGTATAGTTACGATAAAAACTGGTATAGACTAATTTCCTTCATAAGCGTAAATAAATTAGTATAATTTAAATATACTACTAAAGAACTAAGTTGATACAGTTTTTTTAAATAAGTGTTTTTTTAAAGACAGCTTACTACTCTATTACTAGATGCTGTTTGATGACATTTTTCAAAATATTCATTATATGTCAAATAAAATAAATAAGTGATTTTAACTAAACTGCAAATCTTACTAAATCTGCAGACTCGCCTGTCATCTAGAGCACGGTATACGGGGCTTCTCCATAGAGTCGCGGTCACAGCTGGTGACACTGTGACGCAACTGTTTCCTCCCCGCCACTGGAGTCTGGCTGACGGTGACAAGTGTCACTGTTACTTCATTAGTACGGATATGAGGCAAAGGTGACATGGCAAAAACCGTTACACAACGGAGCATCTTTAATTACGTGTGCACGTTGTTCTAACTACACGTGATCAGCAAAGGGACTTTTTATATCTTATTTCGTGAAAGAACTATTTTTTTATACATGCAGGCTTGTTACATAAATGTGGCTACTACAGCTTTACACACATTTTTATCATAGTTAACGGACAGTATTGGGGAATATTTTTCTTGGATCTTTAACGCTAGCATAGAAATACATATTTAAAACTGATTTAATTGGCAGTAAATGACAATAGCTAGTTGATGAAGTCATGTGGCTAGACGGGCACTCTAGTAGTCAGGGGGAATGACATTAACTCGTTGATGAAGTCATGTGGCTAAACGGGCGCTCTAGTAGTCAGAGGGAATGACAGTCCGGTAAACCAGTAGTACAGAAGATAGGGCGTTACAACTGGTAAAGTAACATTTTGTTGTCTGTTGTAAGTGGAATAAGGTGTATCAGAAGATAAGTAAATACAATTTTGCAGCACTCTTTCAGGTGCTAATAATTTGCTAATATATTTGCTAATCGGAAGTATATAATTGGTTTGCACAAAAACTTAATTTTTACACACATTTATAAAACAAAATGTTTCAAGTTGTTTTAGAACTAAATGAGTAACTGATGCTCACTTACCTAAGGAAAACGTTTAATCACAAACTTGTGATTATTTACAAACCATTGATAACACGATTTACTTGGAGCATTACAAACGTGTTCAAAATTTAAATAATATATCTCTAAGGTGTTCAATTTATTTATGGACACGCCAGCCCACTCATTCTAACATAATATCTTATTATGAAGATGAACTAAGACAAAGAGGCTAAAGTTACAAGCTTTATGAAAGTATCTTGAGCCATCGAGGTTGGTCAGGATGTATGAAAAAATGCTTCAGTCGTTGAGGCTACTCAGGATAGTGGCAAAAGTCTCTTAAATCCTCGAAACTGTTCAGGTGAAGTAACAAAATTTCGGAGACAGACCTGCAGAGTGAATAAATCACAACTTATTTGACTGGTTCTGGTTCGAGCTTCTAAAATATTTCTAAAGTGTATCATATACATCATTTCAAGGTAGGTACAGTGAACGAATGAATTACCTAAAAAACAAGGCAGATTTACTTCCATACCACAAATTCCAAATAACACCTAAAAAAGAACATACTAACACTTAATTTTATAGCTACTGTGACTTTTATGTTCACATTAGTGAGTTAATTACGTGCTAATTGCTGTTATGATATGCAGAAAACACTAAAGTCACTGGGCATTTAATTATAAATGACTCCAGCGCAGCTATTACGTAAATTGGGTGTGAAATAACGGGACTTAACGATTTGTGGTGATGAAGGTGGAACAATTAAATAAAAAATTAAAATATCTCATAGCCGACAGTAAATTATTATGAAAATAAGATATAGACATTGAATTGAGATAAATATTTTACGTGTTTTGAGAAGGAACTGACGAAGGCTTTAACAGTTACATTTTTTATGTTAGGAGGCATTTTCCAAAAATAATACTGTGCCTCAGCCAACTAAACAAACTTTCATTACTTCGTCAGATGTCTAAAACAACTGATCATAATCACATTGATAATCTGACACTGCAGTGCATTAAATGTTTTACCATAGAGAGAAATAAAATATAATTTGTCTTGTATTGCATACAATATCACACAATTATCTTTCGTAATCTTGTTATCACAACACAGTTCTTGATTATATAGGGTTGCTGTGTGGCATTTAACAGTTACCGAAGAAAGCCACCCAACGGTGCAGATTGTATGAGACGTGGGTTATTGAATGAGCGTTGTGCAGTCTGAGGACATAACACAGCCATTGTATAACGCCGTCACCGTGCGTTTACGACGGGAGAAAGCCGTGGCCACATTTAACGGCACAGTGTTTCATTGTCAATAACGACATCATTACTAAGGTTAATGGTCATCCGGGCACACGCGAGATATCCTTCCTCGTATGAAATAAATTGTACTTCACATCATTGTTAGGACCAATAGTCACCCTAGGGCATTATTTATATCCTTCCTCGTATAAAACAAATTATGCTTCCCATCACTGTTACATTTATTAGTCACGTAGACGCAAATGTCAATCTTCGTATGAAATAAATTATGCCTACTCTCCCTGTTAGGTCTATTAATCACATAGGCTGACGCGATTGTCCATCCTCGCATGAAATACATTTTACTGTTCACATCACTGGTGTGTTAGGTTTATTAGTCACGTATGACACACGAGTATCAATCCTTGTATGTAATAAATTGTACCTCACGTTCCTGTTAGGTCTATTAGTCACGTAGGCTCACGCGAGTGTCGATCCTCGGCTACTGCCAGTGTGGTGGCTGACGTAAGTATCCATCCTACTTGAGACACTCGCCTATTGCCAGTGTGGTGGCTGACAGTGCCCACCCACCCACCCATACATACGTACAATGGTATTGACCCACCCGCCCACCCATAGACACGTACAGAGGTATTGACCCACCCGCCCACCCATAGACACGTATCGTGGTGTTGACTCACCCACCCACCCATAGACACGTACCGTGGTATTGACCCACCCACCCGCCCTTACACATGTACCGTGGTATTGTCCTACCCGCCCGCCCATAGACACATACCGTGGTATTGACCCACCCGCCCGCCCATAGACACGTACAATGTCATTGACCCATCCGCCCACCTATACACACGTACAATGGTATTGACCCACCCGCCCATCCATAGACACGTACAATGGTATTGACCCACCCGCCCATCCATAGACACGTACAGATGTATTGACCCACCCGCCCACCCATACACGTACCGTGGTATTGACCCACCCGCCCGCCCATAGAGACGTACCGTGGTATTGACCCACCCGCCCACCCATACACTCGTACCGTGGTATTGACCCGCCCGCCCACCCATACACGTACCGTGGTATTGATCCACCCGCCCACCCATACACACGTACAATGGTATTGACCCACCCGCCCACCCATAGACACGTACAATGGTATTGACCCACCCGCCCACCCATACACGTACCGTGGTATTAATCCATCCATCCATCCTGAGTATCCATCCTACTTGAGACAAACGCCTAGTGCCAGTGTGGTGGCTGACGTGAGTATCCATCCTACTTGAGACACTCGCCTACTGCCAGTGTGGTGGCTGACGGAAGTATCCATCCTACTTGAGACACTCGCCTATTGCCAGTTTGGAGGCTGACGTGAGTATCCATCCTACTTGAGACAAACGCCTACTGCCAGTGTGGTGGCTGACGTGAGTATCCATCCTACTTGAGACACTCGCATACTGCCAGTGTAGTGGCTGACGTGAGTATCCATCCTACTTGTGACACTCGTCTACTGCCAGTGTGGTGGCTGACGTGAGTATCCATCCTACTTGTGACACTCGCCTAGTGCCAGTGTGGTGGCTGACGTGAGTATCCATCATACTTGAGACACTCGCATACTGCCAGTGTGGTGGCTGACGTGAGTATCCATCCTACTTGAGACACTCGCCTACTGTCATTGTGGTGGCTGACGTAAGTATCCATCCTACTTCAGACACTTGCCTACTGCCAGTGTGGTGGCTCAGAAGGTGACTTTTCGGATTGCGGGGTGCAAGTTCCATGATTCAAATCCCCAAGCTTACGGTCGGTTCTTAACTTGTTGAATTAAGTTCATGCTCAGGCTTATATGAGCTAGTGAGTGAAGTTAAATATATACATGTAATATGACAAGCCTGTTTGTTGTATGTAACCCAGACTTAGTGAGGTGTCATTTATCGTATAGTATACGACGTACCTTATGTTGCTATTAGCGTACTGGTTTTGGAGTCAACTTTATTGTAATACTGATTAATAAGCCTGATTAATAATTTAGATTACTATTGGTCTTCCAGGCATATGCTATGCCCTACTAATGGAAGGCTGCAACCACGACAACAGTTTAATTAATTCCTATAAATTACACCAATGCTCAAATCACGCTACACATTGGAGTAACTATACCGAAGTGAATTTTAATTTATCGTGTCGATGTTTTTAAATTCAATTCACTAGTTTAGCTAGCCTAGCTGTTAGCATATCTGCTTCATATGCAGAGGGTCACAGGTTCGAATCCCGAGAGGTCCACTTAGAAGTATGCTTGAGAGATTTGGACCGGTGTCCCTTAACAACGTATGTATAACAAGTAAAAATGCCATTGGTAGAACGATTGAGCGACAAATGAATTATATATATAAATATACTACAAAGTAACTCACATACATATTAATGATCACACATAGGAATATCTACGGACACCTGTGATGACATTTGGGAATGACAATAACATAGTAAATGTCAATGATTACGTAAATCAACTTCACCAATCACATACATGATTGTCAATGGTCAAATACACATGACTATCAATACGTATTAAATGAGCGATCATCCAAAACGTGTTCCCCAGTCATACAAACTACCAGATGTTTATTATTGATTTATACAAACACTAACACCTAAGAATAAACTTATGAAGCAGTTACTAAAGTTAATCTAATAAGTTGCAATTTTATTTAAAACTTACAGTGTATGTTATCCTTTTACCAAGATATTTGTAAAAAACCCCGTTGACATTATTCATCTGCTCTATTTTCTTAACCTTAAGAAGTGCCAGTATCTAAATCAAGTTAACTATCATAAAATCTGCAGGAAAATAAATGTTATAGACTAGAAATACCACTTCAATCAGGTTTCTGCATTAATTGTAGTACCACTTTGACTAGGAGTAAATGAATCGAGGTCGTTTGGGTAGTTGTGGAAACGTCACGTGACCAATACACGTTTTTCTCCGTCCATTTAATCTAGTCTACATTGGGTACAACCGATATGCTTGTTACGTTGGCTAACGGGGTATGCTCGGAAGTGGTTGGGTACATGTGCACGTACGTACGTACGCGTGTGTTGGTTGGCTACCGCTGGAACTGTGCCCACGCTGTTGACGATACATGTGACGCATTGGAAACAATGACAACCAGATGAACTATAATGGAAAAACAGATTGGACACTTAAGTCGTACGAGATAATATATATATATATATATATATATATATATATATATATATATATCATACATGTATGTGCATGATTTTATACGCATGATTTTAATCGATTTATTCTTTTTTCTTTTTATGTGTGACTTATCTATAAAAATGTCAAGACTAATTAAATACGGTTCGATTACCTTACCAAGCAATCATTTGATTTATGATAATTAATAGATATAAATCAATCATAAAAAATTACAAGATTAAATCATATTCGATGGAGAGAGTTGGATTAATTATTTAGTTCGTCACCAAGATACAAGATACATCGGTCCATCCATAAAAGTTATTTATTTTTGTAGTTTAAGGGGGTTTAAAAAAATAAGATTTCATTAAATTGTTAAATTAGGGGCTGCAGGAAAATTGCTAAAACTAAAAAAAAAAAAAAAAACTTCGAAATATCTAAGTTCCTGTTATTTACTTGGATATATCAATGACGTGTTTTATATGATAAGACAATAACATCAATACTTTTACTCAAACAAATGTATTTAAAAATATAAACTTTTTAGTTCACCTGCTATTGATAATAATTTACGAATATGTTTTTATGTTAGCGGATGAATTTCGACGCTATTAGTTCCAGCATTAATTTCAATGGTATCAATAGATTTGACAATTTTCAAGGTTATAAATCTTATTCATTAAGAGTCTCTTCTTGCTAGCCTAGTTGTTAGAATTTCTGCTTCATATACAAAGGATCACGGGTTCAAATCCAGAGAGGTCCACTTGATTTGAAAAAAGCAATAAAAATATCAAAAATAAATAAAACTAAATGAATTCCATGTCATAAGAAAATAGATTATTATATCCAGTTTAGTTCTGAATAACAATTCTACACTTTGGAATCTACGGATTGGTCTGCTAAAAGATCATTTCCATACGACAAATGACCGAAAATGGTAATAACAGATATTCTGACCTATGATAAGGGTGACGTCATACAACCACCCACAAAGGCAAAGAGATTATCTGCGAGCGGGAGGTCAGAGGTCAGAAGTGAAGGGGGGAGGGTGGCACTTGAGTGTTTAGCTATAGTGACTTGGGTCACACTTGCTAATGGCCCGGGTTAGCATCAGTATGCATCACAAGCACGGGAATAATCTGAGTTGCCATCTGCATGCAGGAAGTGTCGTCGCTGTAGTCGTAAGCCGCTGCTCGGTTACTGGGGTAGCCCATGCTCTGCACAACACTTTGGCACTTTGGGCTTTAATGTAACGGGTTTTATGGCCTGAAAGTGAACGAGACATTTAAATACCTCATGAATTTTCTTGAATAATTAATTTACGGAACAGGCCAATACACATTATTAAGCTAATGACAATTTCACTGTGTAGAATCTTGTACACTTACTTTCACGACAACTTTTTCTGTGTAAAAATTATCAAACCAATATTGACAATAATGGTGCTTATGCTACGACTAAAATTATTGTTCTTACATTGACTTTAGTATTATATAACTGTTGAATAACATAACAATGCATTACATAGTGTTTAAAGACTAATTTTCATCAAACTAGGAGACACCCCTGCACGATTCATGTGTCAACCTCGTCACTCGCTGATCTCGTGTTACGTTGGCCTTCGGTCTTTAATTTTCTTTTAAAGTTAAATTTTGACACGTAGTTAAAACATAGTAGTACAGTACAACATTATGATAAATACTTCCAGTTCAGGTCAGAAATTGAAACTGTGCTATCTCTAACTTAGGCTCAAGGTCTTGAAGCTTTAGACCACTTGGTCTGTCTGACCAGCTGCTTTGTGTTGGGATGGAATGTTACCAGAGAAGGCCCGTATATGTAGAGACAGTCACGCGTGTGAGGTAGGTGGGTTAAGTACAAACAACTATTGATAATGAGCAAGATTTATTAAGAAAACGAATGCCTAGTAAGTGAGCTGTATATTGGCTGTGTAGGGTAACAATATGGTAGTGAAATAACACGTATGGTGAAACCTGACTCTGCAACGGTTAGTGTTGGACGTTCTTTTGGTTATAATAGTTTCACTCAAGGTCACATCTGACTTATGGTCGATTTACCAGTGCCACGTAATAGGACATGTCCGATCATTTCGACTTCATACACCTTCCTCTGCTCATTTGTTTGACGAGGGTAATTTGTACATTTACACATTGTAATGGTAGTTGGCTTATCATTTCCAATATGCACGTGTAGCAAACTAACGTAAAGATTGGGCAAAAATAAGGTTTTTGAACCAAGATTTAATCCAGAAGTACTCAGAACACTGTTATTGGAAATGCAAAGTTGCGACAGACACGTCACTGGTTAATTAGGAAAGGGCGGAAAGTTGCATCAGTGGAGGCACGATTATATCGACCACCTGGTCTCCAGGAAGTCACTTATGGAACTGGAGAAGGCGTTTGAAACATATAAATACATGTTTGTTTACTTACATTGTAATCAGCAGTGAGTTCAAATGATAAATAAATCATGCTATATACTTATCATGTAATTAAATAAATTTGTTCACCAGTAAGATACATATAGACATTCTGGTTCAACTATATATAACTACACTATTACCCAAATTGAAAGGAATTTGGTTAGTCTTCATTTATAATTTATTGAAAACACAACATCAACAAACGGTCTCTTTATTGCTGTTAAGAAAAATTTCGTATACAAGTCTATTCCGTATTATTTTCATAGCCAGTATGTTGCTTCTGTCGATAACCCTATAACGTGCATAATCAACTGCACATTTACTGCGGATAGTAAACCCAGCCTTCCTTGTATCAGCGTGCTGAAGCACGCACGTTCCAGGGACGTCTAGAGAGGTTGATGCAGAGCTCTGTTGCTATATTGGTTGGCATTTTGGGAAATCATATTAGCTAAATGAAGTATTAACAATCCAAAATAGCATACGCAAGCTCATATTTAAAGCTATTAAAATTACACTTGTCAAGAATTTTTATAATGTAAAGGGTATTTTAAAAATTTATTTCATTAAAATGTTTAAAGACTGTATTAAAAGTAGGCCTCGAAAAACCAAAAATTTTCACATATTTCAAACCAAAAATAAATATTCTTTAAATTGTCCAGTCCATAAAACAATAAATTATAATGATAAAAAAAAAAAAAAACACATGCCCACATTAAACCAAAATCAATATAAATTAAATTGTTGGTATTAAATTACATCTTAAATATAATATATCCGTAGCATATAATTTTTGAAAAGCAAGTGAAAGAGCTTCTTCGGGTGGTATGTTATATTCTTTCAAACTAGCATGACAGGCGTAGATGAGTGAATGTAGTCATTGTTACAAACAAAGGCCGGCTATTCCTTAGAAAGTGTTATTAGTTAATAACCAATGACAAATGAATAGCCAATTCTTATCAGGTAATGACTTTAAACGTTTCCAATAATTATTATTGTTATCGAACTGAAAATCTTTACTTTTTCAAACTAATGTGATTTGACAAGACATACTTTTTTGTTTTGGTGAAATAAATCTATTTCAAGTATATTAAATAAAGCTTTTGCAAATCTTAAGTCCTGTTTGTTTTAAACTAAATAAATCGTAAAATATACGTCATTCATACCCAAAGTTATACGTGAAAGTCAATGTAAATTATAAGTAAAAAATAATTAGAATTAAAGAGTAAACATTGAATTCTATTAATTAAACTTCTGCCTTAAAAGTATAATAAAATTGCTTTTTAACGGGTCAAACTACGTACTTTACATCTTTGTAGGGACAACTACCAGAATTTGATTTCAATGCTGAGATATGGAACGTCTTGTAGAGTGTAAAAAGTAGAAGCGTGAACGACCGACTTATATATGTAAATATATAGAGCGCATCATATAAAGTAGCGCCTTCAATGCCCCGACGTTGGGAAGGGTAGGCAATCGAGGTACAACATTCAGATTGCATCATAACTTTAACAGGCGTTACCTCTAGAGATGAGTAAAAGTAGTTCATTTAGAAGACTCGAGTAATAAATGAACTAGCTCAAACTGACTGACTAGTTCAAAGTGAAATAACTGATCCAGGGTTTGACGTGAACTAGTTACGGGGCTCACAATTTTATTTTGACTCGGCAGTTCGTGAACTATCCGACTCTAGTCACTTCCCATCTTCATGTCAAATCAGGGCTTTTCGACATAAAAAAACGAAAATAAATTGAAGTAGATCGTAATGTAGTAAAGTTATGTCGTGCCTACGTAGAACTATTGTGAAAACTCTCATGAGTCATTCAACACATGGTGACTTGGTGTGTTGAATATCCTCAACAAAATGTATTGAAGTAGATCGTAATGTAGTAAAGTTATGTCATGCCTACGTAGAACTATTGTGAAAACTCTCATGAGTCATTCAACACATAGTGACTTGGTGTGTTGAATATCCTCAACAAAATGTATTGAAGTAGATCGTAATGTAGTAAAGTTATGTCATGCCTACGTAGAACTATTGTGAAAACTCTCATGAGTCATTCAACACATAGTGACTTGGTGTGTTCAACATCCTCAACAAAATGTATTGAAGTAGATCGTAATGTAGTAAAGTTATGTCATGCCTACATAGAACTATTGTGAAAACTCTCATGAGTCATTCAACACATAGTGACTTGGTGTGTTCAACATCCTCAACAAAATGTATTGAAGTAGATCGTAATGTAGTAAAGTTATGTCATGCCTACATAGAACTATTGTGAAAACTCTCATGAGTCATTCAACACATGGTGACTTGGTGTGTTGAATATCCTCAACAAAATGTATTGAAGTAGATCGTAATGTAGTAAAGTTATGTCATGCCTACGTAGAACTATTGTGAAAACTCTCATGAGTCATTCAACACATGGTGACTTGGTGTGTTGAATATCCTCAACAAAATGTATTGAAGTAGATCGTAATGTAGTAAAGTTATGTCATGCCTACATAGAACTATTGTGAAAAACTCTCATGAGTCATTCAACACATAGTGACTTGGTGTGTTCAACATCCTCAACAAAATATATTGAAGTAGATCGTAATGTAATAAAGTTATGTCATGCCTACATAGAACTATTGTGAAAACTCTCATGAGTCATTCAACACATGGTGACTTGGTGTGTTCAACATCCTCAACAAAATATATTGAAGTAGATCGTAATGTAGTAAAGTTATGTCATGCCTACGTAGAACTATTGTGAAAAACTCTCATGAGTCATTCAACACATAGTGACTTGGTGTGTTCAACATCCTCAACAAAATGTATTGAAGTAGATCGTAATGTAGTAAAGTTATGTCATGCCTACATAGAACTATTGTGAAAACTCTCATGAGTCATTCAACACATGGTGACTTGGTGTATTGAACATCCTCAACAAAATATATTGAAGTAGATCGTAATGTAGTAATGTTATGGCATGCCTACATAGAACTATTGTGAAAAACTCTCATGAGTCATTCAACACATAGTGACTTGGTGTGTTCAACATCCTCAACAAAATGTATTGAAGTAGATCGTACTGTAGTAAAGTTATGTCATGCCTACATAGAACTATTGTGAAAAACTCTCATGAGTCATTCAACACATAGTGACTTGGTGTGTTCAACATCCTCAACAAAATATATTGAAGTAGATCGTAATGTAATAAAGTTATGTCATGCCTACATAGAACTATTGTGAAAAACTCTCATGAGTCATTCAACACATAGTGACTTGGTGTGTTCAACATCCTCAACAAAATATATTGAAGTAGATCGTAATGTAATAAAGTTATGTCATGCCTACATAGAACTATTGTGAAAACTCTCATGAGTCATTCAACACATGGTGACTTGGTGTGTTCAACATCCTCAACAAAATGTATTGAAGTAGATCGTAATGTAGTAAAGTTATGTCATGCCTACGTAGAACTATTGTGAAAACTCTCATGAGTCATTCAACACATGGTGACTTGGTGTATTGAACATCCTCAACAAAATATATTGAAGTAGATCGTAATGTAGTAATGTTATGGCATGCCTACATAGAACTATTGTGAAAACTCTCATGAGTCATTCAACACATAGTGACTTGGTGTGTTCAACATCCTCAACAAAATGTATTGAAGTAGATCGTACTGTAGTAAAGTTATGTCATGCCTACATAGAATTATTGTGAAAACTCTCATGAGTCATTCAACACATAGTGACTTGGTGTGTTCAACATCCTCAACAAAATGTATTGAAGTAGATCGTAATATAGTAAAGTTATGTCATGCCTACATAGAACTATTGTGAAAACTCTCATGAGTCATTCAGCACATGGTGACTTGGTGTGTACAGCATCCTCAACAAAATGTATTGAAGTAGATCATAATGTAGTAAGTTATGTCATGCCTACATAGAACTATTGTGAAAACTCTCATGAGTCATTCAACACATAGTGACTTGGTGTGTTCAGCATCCTCAACAAAATGTATTGAAGTAGATCGTAATGTAGTAAAGTTATGTCATGCCTACATAGAACTATTGTGAAAACTCTCATGAGTCATTCAACAAACAGTGACTTGGGACTTGTGTTCAGCATCCTCAACAAAATGCTGTTACATACGCAGTAAAGACCCAATCATCAGTTCTTTTTAATGATAGGGTCTATCTAGAGATAGATTGAATTCGAATACTTGCATTTGTGTTACCCAATTCTACTAGTACAAAATTGTTTCTTTGAATTTTAATAATAAATCTATATCTACATTATATTTTGACGGTTGGTTGATAAATTACATTTAATTTTCCGTCGATTTAATGATATATTAAATCGACACATTATATATATGCTATCGCAGGAACTTTCCTGTAGTGTAATAGTACGCAGATAATATCAATTTTGACTTAACATTAGTTTATTTTATGAAATGTATTTGATATGCGGATCGTGAATTATTTCACTAAACACAAACATTTACTTTCTAAGTTCAAGTGTATACATAAGTTACGTGTAAATTGACATAGCAGTTTTACATTTTAAATAATTATGGCCGTTGAAAGCAGGAGCTGATATGATTGGAGCAGTTGGGCCGGAATAATTGTAGCCAAGTGGACACGGTGGATGCATTCAATTGAACGCGTAATGAGAGCCTCGACAGGGAAAGCCAGACAGTCGGTGGCTGGTGTGGTTAGTGATGCAAGACCCGACAGGTCCTCATGGAAGCCCAAACCCACAGGTGGACTCTATCCTATGAGACAACTCTGTGGTTTGCGAACACCAATTTACGAACATGAGAGCAAGGGTCATTCAGCCGTCTTAAGGCGAGACAGTTATTTCATAACAAGTACATTCTCTGGAATTTGATAGTAATGGCATTTCCCCAGTTCGTTTCACTGTTTAAGAATATGTGAATCACTACATATGGTCTTAACTGGATTGTTATAGACGATATGGTTGTGTAATAAACAACTTAGAATTATATTTGTTCGAAAAATATGTTACATTTTCTCTCTAGGAAAAGGTACTGTAACTGATTAACACATGTTGCACTACATTAAAAACATCCTCAGTTACTATCAACCACCAAAATAAAAAAATAAAAATTAAAGCCGACTTGTATCGGAATATATGAATGAATTTAGTCTGATGTTGCAGGTAGGATATTTAACTTACATTTTGTTTACATCTTTAAAATCCATTTCGTTATTTTATTATCATTAGTTAGATTAAAAAAGCAAACATTTATCTGCTATGTCATGAATTCGGCATTTTACTTGTTTATTACAAGAAGAAGTATTTATTAATTCTAGCATAAACAAATTCATTCCTTAAAGAAAAAGTTTTCATAAATTAATAAAAAAAATGGTTTTGTATATTTATGAGCAAACAGTTTTATTTGCGGAAGGTCAGGTCTACATACTTGATTGGCAGCCCAGACAAACACAATCAGTATCAAACCCTAACACTACACTGCGTAACCAAACCGCCTATTATAGACGGGTGTATAAACGGGGGGGGGGATTTAATAAGGATTCTCTCGCGTTTTAAACTAAACCACCGTATAGGACACTAGAGTTGACAATCGGTAAATGTGACTTGCACCACGGTCGATAGAAGTAGACTTGGGATTCCACTAGAAGTCACTTAACCTCACTAGAGTTGACAATCGGTAAATATGACTTGCACCACGGTCGATAGAAGTAGACTTGGGATTCCACTAGAAGTCACTTAACCTCACTAGAGTTGACAATCGGTAAATGTGACTTGCACCACGGTCGATAGAAGTAGACTTCTGATTCCACTAGAAGTCACTTAACCTCACTAGAGTTGACAATCGATAAATGTGACTTGCACCACAGTCGATAGAAGTAGACTTAGGATTCCATTAGAAGTCACTTAACCTCACTAGAGTTGACAATCGATAAATGTGACTTGCACCACGGTCGATAGAAATATACCTGGGATTCCACTAGAAGTCACTTAAACTCACTAGAGTTGACAATCAGTAAATGTGACTTGCAGCACGGTCCATAGATGTGACTAAAGGCTCTGTCACAAACGCGATTAATCCAAAACGGAGCCCACGTAACCGCGTCAAGCTTGTTTAACCATTGCAATTCACGTCTCCGCAACGTGGCTGCACTCAGACCTCATTCTTGCAGGATCTAATAGACACGTTCTGTAGCCAGTTCCATAGGTAAATACAATTATTTTTTAATTCTCCCTGGACTTCAATCCAGGCTTGATACACACTTCAGCAACGTGCACGTGTATTACAAGTATTATAGTAACATTTCTGGTTTAATTGAAATAAAAACTTGTTCAACAGGATTTCTTAAGATTGTATCAAAATGAATAATTACTATGGTACTACAGATAGAGATTTAGGTTAAGACCTGTTCTATATGAAATGTGTGTGTCGAGCACAATGATGATACAAAGAAAGCACTGAAATTTGCATACCGTTTGTAAGATATGCGGGAACAGCATTGTAAACAAGTTAATGTAGTCTTGAGTACCTTTCTTGAGAAAGTGTCACTAACAATGCCAACAAAAGACGTATATCACTCAGAGAATGTGGAATGCAAGGATGTGATTATTATTTTGATAACATAATTTACATTTAATATAATTTTTAGGTAAGAAGGTACGAGTTTATGCGAGTCGTAAGGAAAGTATATTGGAAAGTTGGATTGTGAAGTCTGTAGGGTCGGTTACAACGGGTTTCGTACTAGTGAGACCTAGGCATGCCTATCTAGTGGCCACCATCTCATGGACTTGTACTAGTGAGACCTAGGCATGCCTATCTAGTGGCTACCATCTCATGGATTTGTACTAGTGAGACCTAGGCATGCCTATCTAGTGGCCACCATCTCATGGACTTGTACTAGTGAGACCTAGGCATGCCTATCTAGTGGCCACCATCTCATGGATTTGTACTAGTGAGACCTAGGCATGCCTATCTAGTGGCCACCATCTCATGGACTAGTGAGACCTAGGCATGCCTATCTAGTGGCCACCATCTCATGGATTTGTACTAGTGAGACCTAGGCATGCCTATCTAGTGGCCACCATCTCATGGATTTGTACTAGTGAGACCTAGGCATGCCTATCTAGTGGCCACCATCTCATGGATTTGTGGATTAGTGTTCAGAGCTGCAAAAAAACTAGCTGTGATTTATCATTAATAGAGTTTAAGGATATAATATTGCAGGTTCATATCATGTAAGGTGTCTTATGGTTGTTAAATAAACTAAGGAATGTTCAGAATGAAGCAAAAGTATGATGAAAAAAATGATGCAAGTAACCTTCTATTGAAGGGTACACAACAATTTTCTTTTTTACTATTTGAAACAAAATTAATATAAATCGTTTTAATATTTTGATCATAAATATCATAAATCCACAAAATAATATATTGAAAGTACAGAACAATTCAACTTGTAGATTTAAAAACATCTTCTTGGAAGTGCATTAATCTTCATGGAAATTAATGAAACTCAGATGCCCTCATAATGATATCCAAAATACTTCCTTTATGAAGTGGTTACTGTTGTGGTATATAAGTGTAATTATTTACAATTAAGCTGACAACTTACGGCTTAAGAGATGTAATATATATAGTTAAAATTTAGGTTTCAAACGATTGTTAAGAAAATAGCTCCTTTTTTTAAATAAAAACCATTTATTTAACAATTTTTTGTAGCACTAGACATTGTTTAGAGTAATTAAAAAATATGTTTTATTTATGATATATTTGCCCATAAATATTCATTTAAAATTAATGTAAAGATAAACAGTATTATTAGGTCCACAAACTTGAGAACCAAAATTACAAGCTGAACGCGTTAACGAGTAAAGAATTACTATTTATTGAATATTCTTATCTCATGTATGGAAGATTATTATAATTAACTATATGGTTATTATACTAGGCCTAATGTATACTAAGTTAGTCTCCCGCTTCATACATAACAGGTAACAACTTTAAAAGTCATGTTTTTAAGGACCGGTATACAATCTTAAGAGAACTTGATGAACTAGTTTAATTAAATTTAGCTTGACTTTCAAATTTTAGGTTATATAAATATAATTACTAATATTATAAAAATGGCAAGGTAAATTCATTGCAATTTCGCATTTTAGAAAAAAATATTTTTGTGATCTTGTATTAAGTGGGAGGGTATGTGAAGGGAGGTGAGTGTCGTGAATAGGTAGGCGATTCATAAAAAATCGTGTTTACTCACTTTATATTTAATTAGTAAAATAAAAATTGGCGTTTGGAGTATTTATGGCACCTATATTAATAATTATTTACATTCCAAATTATTTTATATATTATATTATGAACAATGTAGGTTTTATATACTAAAGTGTTTTATGTTACCACTAGTGCTTTTAGAGAAAATACTTTAACAAATTTACAGCTTCCTAGAAGCTATTGTTTTTAAGTGAGTTTTCCCTAGCAATGCAATAATAACGAATCAAAATGTGATGGTAATTCATTGTGATTCTCACAGAGCGAACGGTGTGCAAATGACAACGGTTGTTAACTTTGCGACAGAGGTTGTGACATGTTCATTTGCATGTTTCAACCTGCTCAGTTTGCTAGTTGCGAGTAAACACCATTATAGCAATTAATTGGTACGCCAGCTTAAGTTACGTCATTGTAACTTAGTGCTACCTTGAACAGTAACAATACGACTCGGAGTAACTGTCATTGCAACACGTGACCACGCACCCATTGCCTAAGGACATATATTGTAACATGCCGGCGTGGTGGCTAAGTGGCTAAGGCTTCGGACTGCGGAGGACAAGGTCCAAGGTTCGAATCCCCACTGAGCCAACGGTCGGTACTTCACTCGTTGATTAAAGTTGACGCACAGGCCTGTAGGCCCATGCCAAATGGCGAGTGAAGTAAAAAAAAAAAAAAAAAAAAAAAAAAAAAAATGCCGTTCTGGATGTCCATGGGCGTCACAGATACGATAGTAACACATAACTGTGCAGTGGTAAAGACACTAGTGCTACCTTGACCAGTGACAACACGACCCGGAGTGTCATTGCATCACGTGACCACGCACATATATTGTGACATTACCGTTCTGGATGTCCATAGGCGTAAGAGATTCGATAATAACACATAACTGTGCAGTAGTAAAATACTAGTGCTACCTTGACCAGTGACAATACGACCCGGAGTGACTGTCATTGCATCACGTGACCACGCACATATATTGTGACATTACCGTTCTGGATGTCCATAGGCGTCAGATATTCGATAGTAACACATAACTGTGCAGTAGTAAAATACTAGTGCTACCTTGACCAGTGACAATACGACCCGGAGTGACTGCTATTGCATCACGTGACCACGCATATATATTGTGACATTACCGTTCTGGATGTCCATAGGCGTCAGAGATTCGATAGTAACACATAACTGTGCAGTAGTAAAATACTAGTGCTACCTTGACCAGTGACAACACGACACGGAGTGACTGTCATTGCATCACGTGACCACGCACATATATTGTGACATTACCGTTCTGGATGTCCATAGGCGTAAGAGATTCGATAATAACACATAACTGTGCGGTAGTAAAATACTAGTGCTACCTTGACCAGTGACAACACGACCCGGAGTGACTGTCATTGCATCACGTGACCACGCACATATATTGTGACATTACCGTTCTGGATGTCCATAGCCGTTAGATATTCGATAGTAACACATAACTGTGCAGTAGTAAAATACTAGTGCTACCTTGACCAGTGACAACACGACCCGGAGTGACTGCTATTGCGACACGTGACCACGCACATATATTGTGACATTACCGTTCTGGATGTCCATAGGCGTAAGAGATTCGATAGTAACACATAACTGTGCAGTAGTAAAATACTAGTGCTACCTTGACCAGTGACAATACGACCCGGAGTGACTGTCATTGCATCACGTGACCACGCACATATATTGTGACATTACCGTTCTGGATGTCCATAGGCGTAAGAGATTCGATAGTAACACATAACTGTGCAGTAGTAAAATACTAGTGCTACCTTGACCAGTGACAATACGACCCGGAGTGACTGTTATTGCATCACGTGACCACGCACATATATTGTGACATTACCGTTCTGGATGTCCATAGGCGTTAGAGATTCGATAGTAACACATAACTGTGCAGTAGTAAAATACTAGTGCTACCTTGACCAGTGACAACACGACCCGGAGTGACTGTCATTGCATCACGTGACCACGCATATATATTGTGACATTACCGTTCTGGATGTCCATAGGCGTCAGAGATTCGATAGTAACACATAACTGTGCAGTAGTAAAATACTAGTGCTACCTTGACCAGTGACAATACGACCCGGAGTGACTGCTATTGCGACACGTGACCACGCACATATATTGTGACATTACCGTTCTGGATGTCCATAGGCGTTAGATATTCGATAGTAACACATAACTGTGCAGTAGTAAAATTCTATTGCAACCTTCTACAGTGACAACACGACACGGAGTGACTGTCATTGCATCACGTGACCACGCACTTATATAGTGACATTACCGTTCTGGATGTCCATAGGTGTTAGATATTCGAGAGTAACACATAACTGTGCAGTGGTAAAGTACTGCTGCTACCTTGACCAGTGACAATACGACCCCATTTGACTGTCTTTGCATCACGTGACCACGCAACTACCGCCCAAGCACATCCATTGTGATATTACCGTTCATAACGTTAATAGTCGTCCCATATACGATAGTAGTAAACCATTCTACTAATACTACACCTTTGATGGATGGGTATGTTGGAACAACTACACCGGGTGAGGGTGAACACGGCGGCCTCTACGCGACATAGTCTTGTCGGACACTGAGGATCCGTGAAGACTTATTGACAATGGAAAACAGTTGTTGAGTTCGAAATGGCCCCATCGTAGCTTTTTTCTGTAAAGGTATGTAAACTATAATTAATTGCATTAGTCTTGAAACTTCATGACTAGTAAAATAATAAATACACAATAATAAATTTGTGTATTTATTATTTTACTTGCTCAGTGTTTGTAGGCTATAGTCGACAAGTAAAGCAACTGATAATTCCATTACTAGTGAGAATATTGTTATTTTAATGTTACATATTTATTACTAAATTTGAATAAGATAACAATTTCCCTCAAATATTCAAATTCATTGTGAAATCGGTCCATAATTTTAAATATATACCACTACTTACAATAATAGTTTCCTAAAAATATATTGGGTAAATTTTTTAGAAACAATTTTCTGAACAAGTTGGTTTTATATTATCCGTTTATAAAATGTTACATTTCAGTAATACATATTATACAAGTTCTGATCTTAAAAACGTTTCAACGTCCTCCCTTGAGTGATGAAGTCACAATAACGGTCTATAAGATACACCCGGTTGTACTTTACATTAATTTGATATACCACCCACGAAGGTAAAGTGTGAATTTTCTCCTTTCTCAGTTGATACGCGTAGCGGATCACACCAAGGCCTCTGGAACAAAGGTCTCGGGAGGTCCCTTCCCTCCCATTGTTGGCCACAATTTAACATGACGTCTCATTACAATCCATGGTGTAGTATCAGGTTCTAAGAACAGGTTAAATTGGGTTGGGTAAGTGTCAATGGCATGCTTTTAAAAGGTTTAATAGCTTTAGAGTTGACAAAAAGGAAAGTGTTATTAAAAGTTTTTGTAACATTACTCTTATAAACAATACGTCGAAACAAAAGTAAATTAAATATTGACTTTTTGCAGTAGTTCACGATGGAGGGTTAGAGGCATAACACGCGTTCAGCAATAAGAAGAACTCAATCCATTCTTTAGGGACATGTATATTTAACATATTTTTATCAAATGTTATATAACTTACAATCAGTGCTATCCAATCTGCCAAACTGGATCCAGTTGACCGTGGTCGAGTGGCTGGGGCTACACTGGGAAAGTGACACGCCCAAACTACTTTCTCGTGCCGAATATAATTTCCCTGATACAGAAGAAGGCAGACACCTTGCCATCAGTTATCTTTCTTTAATACAGAGGAAGGCGGACATCTTGCACATCAGATGTCTTGCTCTAATACAGAGGAAGGCAGACACCTTGCCATCAGATATCTCTCTTTAATACAGAGGAAGGCGGACATCTTGACATCAGATGTCTTGCTCTAATACAGAGGAAGGCAGACACCTTGCTATCAGATATCTTTCTCTAATACAGAGGAAGGCAGACACCTTGCCATCAGATGTTTCGATCTAATTCAGAGGAAGGCAGACACCTTGCCATCAGATGTTTCGATCTAATACAGAGGAAGGCGGACACCTTGCCATCAGATATCTTGCTCTAATACAAAGGAATGAAGACACCTTGCCATCAGATATCTCTCTTTAATACAGAGGAAGGCAGACACCTTGCCATCAGATATCTCTCTTTAATACAGAGGAAGGCGGACACCTTGCCATCAGATATCTCTCTTTAATACAGAGGAAGGCGGACATCTTGACATCAGATGTCTTGCTCTAATACAGAGGAAGGCAGACACCTTGCTATCAGATATCTTTCTCTAATACAGAGGAAGGCAGACACCTTGCCATCAGATGTTTCGATCTAATACAGAGGAAGGCAGACACCTTGCCATCAGATGTTTCAATCTAATACAGAGGAAGGCGGACACCTTGCCATCAGATATCTTGCTCTAATACAAAGGAATGAAGACACCTTGCCATCAGATATCTCTCTTTAATACAGAGGAAGGCGGACATCTTGCCATCAGATATCTTTCTCTAATACAAAGGAATGAAGACACCTTGCCATCAGATATCTCTCTTTAATACAGAGGAAGGCGGACACCTTGCCATCAGATATCTTGCTCTAATACAAAGGAATGAAGACACCTTGCCATCAGATACCTTGCTCTAATACAAAGGAATGAAGACACCTTGCCATCAGATATCTTTCTCTAATACAGAGAAAGGCAGACACCTTGCCATCAGATGTGTCGATCTAATACAGAGGAAGGCGGACACCTTGCCATCAGATATCTTGCTGTAATGCAGAGGAAGGCAGACACCTTACCATCAGAGATATCTTGCTCTAATACAAAGGAATGAAAAAACCTTGCCATCAGATGTTTCGATCTAATACAGAGGAAGGTGGACACCTTGCCATCAGATATCCTGCTCTAATACAGAGGAAGGCAGGCACCTTTCCATCAGATGTCTTGCTCTAATACAGAGGAAATCAGACTTCTTGCTCATCAGATGGCTTGCCCTACTAAATGTGACGCAGGTAGACAATTTAGATGTTTTCATACTGAAGAAAAAATAGTTTTTGACTGATCATTAGTAATAATCTGTCATTGATGACTTCTCCGTGATGGATGGAACCTAATTAATTAACAAATTTGGCCATCATATGTTGACAACTTCTAGCTTATTCTCAATTTTCATAAACGTTTTTGTTTATATTTATTGTAAATTATACTTTTAATATTTTTCCGATCTTCTTACGTTAATAAATACTAGTTATCTAATGTCCATAGTATTGGACAATTCCTATCATGACTTGACTGTACAAATATTATGGGTGGGCAATGAAACACGCGAGTACACAGAGGGCGGGCTGCTACACAGATAAATTGTAGGAAGAGTATAGTTTAATAGATCACTATAATACTATACCCGTACACGTAAGGTAGTGATGGCCCTAACATCCACCCGTACACGTAAGGTAGTGATGGCCCTAACATCCACCCGTACACGTAAGGTACTGATGGCCCTAACATCCACCCGTACACGTAAGGTAGTGATGGCCCTAACATCCACCCGTACACTTAAGGTAGTGATGGCCCTAACATCCACCCGTACACGTAAGGTAGTGATGGCCCTAACATCCACCCGTACACGTAAGGTAGTGATGGCCCTAACACCCATCCGTACACTTAAGGTGATGATAGCCCTAACACCCACCCGTACACATAAGGTAGTGATGGCCATAACATCCACCCATACACGTAAGGTAGTGATGGCCCTAACATCCACCCGTACACGTAAGGTACTGATGGCCCTAACATCCACCCGTACACGTAAGGTAGTGATGGCCCTAACATCCACCCGTACACGTAAGGTAGTGATGGCCCTAACATCCACCCGTACACGTAAGGTGCTGATGGCCCTAACATCCACCCGTACACGTAAGGTGTTGATGGCCCTAACATCCACCCGTACACGTAAGGTAGTGATGGCCCTAACATCCACCCGTACACGTAAGGTGGTGATGGCCCTAACATCCACCCGTACACGTAAGGTAGTGATGGCCCTAACATCCACCCGTACACGTAAGGTGCTGATGGCCCTAACATCCACCCGTACACGTAAGGTAGTGATGGCCCTAACATCCACCCGTACACGTAAGGTGCTGATGGCCCTAACATCCACCCGTACACGTAAGGTAGTGATGGCCCTAACATCCACCCGTACACGTAAGGTAGTGATGGCCCTAACATCCACCCGTACACGTAAGGTAGTGATGGCCCTAACATCCACCCGCACACGTAAGGTAGTGATGGCCCTAACATCCACCCGTACACGTAAGGTAGTGATGGCCCTAACATCCACCCGTACACGTAAGGTAGTGATGGCCCTAACATCCACCCACACACGTAAGGTAGTGATGGCCCTAACATCCACCCGTACACGTAAGGTAGTGATGGCCCTAACATCCACCCGTACACGTAAGGTAGTGATGGCCCTAACATCCACCCGTACACGTAAGGTAGTGATGGCCCTAACATCCACCCGTACACGTAAGGTGCTGATGGCCCTAACATCCACCCGTACACGTAAGGTAGTGATGGCCCTAACATCCACCCGTACACGTAAGGTAGTGATGGCCCTAACATCCACCCGTACACGTAAGGTGCTGATGGCCCTAACATCCACCCGTACACGTAAGGTAGTGATGGCCCTAACATCCACCCGTACACGTAAGGTAGTGATGGCCCTAACATCCACCCGTACACGTAAGGTGCTGATGGCCCTAACACCGATCCGTACACCTAAGGTGATGATAGCCCTAACACCCACCCGTACACGTAAGGTGATGATAGCCCTAACACCCACCCGTACACGTAAGGTGCTGATGGCCCTAACACCCACCCGTACACGCAAGGTGATGATGGCCCTAACATCCACCAGCACACGTAAGGTGGTGATGGCCCTAACATCCACCCGCACACGTTGGGTGGTGATGGTCCTAACATCCACCCGTACATGTAAGGTGATGGTGGCCCAACATCCACCCGTACACGTAAGGTGCTGATGGCCCTAACATCCACCCGTACACGTAAGGTAGTGATGGCCCTAACATCCACCCGTACACGTAAGGTAGTGATGGCCCTAACATCCACCCGTACACGTAAGGTGCTGATGGCCCTAACATCCACCCGTACACGTAAGGTAGTGATGGCCCTAACATCCACCCGTACACGTAAGGTAGTGATGGCCCTAACATACACCCGTACACGTAAGGTAGTGATGGCCCTAACATCCACCCGTACACGTAAGGTGATGATAGCCCTAACACCCACCCGTACATGTAAGGTAGTGATGGCCCTAACATCCACCCGTACACTTAAGGTAGTGATGGCCCTAACATCCACCCGTACACGTAAGGTGCTGATGGCCCTAACACCGATCCGTACACTTAAGGTGATGATAGCCCTAACACCCACCCGTACACGTAAGGTGATGATAGCCCTAACATCCACCCGTACACGTAAGGTGTTGATGGCCCTAACATCCACCCGTACACGTAAGGTAGTGATGGCCCTAACATCCACCCGTACACGTAAGGTGGTGATGGCCCTAACATCCACCCGTACACGTAAGGTAGTGATGGCTTTAACATCCACCCGTACACGTAAGGTAGTGATGGCCCTAACATCCACCCGTACACGTAAGGTACTGATGGCCCTAACATCCACCCGTACTTGTAAGGTAGTGATGGCCCTAACACCCACCCGTACACGTAAGGTAGTGATGGCCCTAACATCCACCCGTACACGTAAGGTAGTGATGGCCCTAACATCCACCCACACACGTAAGGTAGTGATGGCCCTAACATCCACCCGTACACGTAAGGTAGTGATGGCCCTAACATCCACCCGTACACGCAAGGTGCTGATGGCCCTAACACCGATCCGTACACTTAAGGTGATGATAGCCCTAACACCCACCCGTACACGTAAGGTGATGATAGCCCTAACACCCACCCGTACACGTAAGGTGCTGATGGCCCTAACACCCACCCGTACACGTAAGGTGATGATGGCCCTAACATTCACCAGCACACGTAAGGTGGTGATGGCCCTAACACCCACCCGCACACGTTGGGTGGTGATGTCCTAACATCCACCCGTACATGTAAGGTGATGGTGGCCCTAACATCCACCCATACATGTATTGTAGTAATGTGAATCGATTTCAATCAGAGTCAAATACATTTTGAAAGTGATCAGATGATAACCATCATTGATAACATTCATTTACACACACTCATCACCCTTACAAAAATCTACGTTCGACCTGAACTTGGTGATCGGTGTCATAAGAAATAAATGAAAATAAAAGGATTATAGATAGTATAAATATTGAAATACTTGTAATATTTAAATGTGTGCACCTTTTAGAAGCCCTTTCCATGCTATGAGCAGTTCCGCATTCTGGAATGTCTGTGTCTAGTCGTGGTTGGCGAGTTACCCTGTCATATTCTTGCCATAGGTAAAGCAAGAGAAACCCATTATTTTCTCGACTGTAGTCAATTAAGTGTACTTGAAAACAATATCTTATTCAACTGTTAAACGTTTATTTGTGTCTCTTAGTTGTTTGTCTACAAAAGCATTATGATTTGCACCTTATATGATAAGATGGCTGGTTATTCACTGTTTATTTGTTGCTATATTAGCAAATATTACAACTTTGAAGGAAGTTTAAGTCCTTTTTTTAAAATTCATTTATTCAAGATCACTATAATACTATACCCGTACACGTAATTACGTCAAGATACGGGCAAATAAGAAGAGCGAATGAGTGTAATAATTGTTATTAACCAAGGTCAACTGTTAGAAAAAGCTTTTTATTATTAGCCCAATAGCTAGGGCAACTAAAGGACCTACAAATTTAAGTGGAATCCGAACCACTAGTGTAGGTCTGATTTTCAGTTAACTGACAAGCCTGACACTAAGTTCTCTTCCCTACACAACATCTGAACCTTGACTATACCATCCAACATGGTCCTCCAGACTTCTCTAGTAGTGTCCATATCGATGGCAACCATTAAGCAGACGCTGTGTGGGTATGAAGAGAACCTAGCTGGCTTAAGAGTGCAATTAATAAAGAAGATTCACTGCCTTAATGCAGAGGCAGGCTTGTTTAGTCTTGCACAAAGCTAGCAATACATTTAGAACACATAATGGCAATAGACATCTTAATATTAGTGAATAAGAGTAAATTAAATACATTTAGCTGCATTGAAAAACACGTTGTGTTATATACATTTACACATAAACAGTAAGACATATTCATCCTCATATTTAATAGTTTACAATGTGACGCTAAATCAGTGTTTTATTAGTTTGAAATTCAATAAAATTTGATTTTTATGGATAAGTCTTAAGTCAATATAGAGTTCTTTACCGTACAAACAAAGAGTCTAAGTGATTTAACATTAAGTTACTGATATTATATTCAAGAAACTAAATAAACATTTCTTTGAAATATTTTTCCTTAGTTAACTGAACATTTTATGTTAAATTAAATAAAAAGTTAGCGTTTTTAAGTGGGAACAGTTTGTTTGTTGCATACAGTATATATTATAAGTAGATTGGATGTTATTACTTTTTTTGAAGTTTTACAATAAAGTTTTGCAATAAAAATATCAACATAAAAAATTAAATAATATGTTTACTACAATTTCCACAACCAGTAATTTTAATAAATGTCTTCATTATACATATATACAGTAAATTTTATTTAAAAATAACTTAAGCCACCTAAGAATTAACAATTTGTCAATAAAAATTAGAAATTCAAAGCAGCTACTCTTGCTGAAATAATAATATGCTAATTAAGGCGAATATTTGAAGACTTGCATTACTCACGAACCAGCCATAAAGAAAAACAGCAAAAGAATCTTTTTTTGTGTCTATAGTAATATACTAATACAGTATATAGTTTTTAAACAAATAGTATGTATCAAAGTAGATTATAGATTGTAATTTATCGAACAATAAACTTTCTTTCATTCATTCAAGTATAAGTGAACAAAAACCTGACAGCACTCTGCGTTACTGAACAGTTCCCTATCAAAGTGAATTTTCGCGGTTGAAAGTTTTAGCCAAACAATACATTAATAACTTATCCAACGTTCTTAGTATGAAATGTGTTATAATTAAAAAGGATAATACTAGACGAAATGAAAAAATTATATCTTTGTCAGTATTTTTAAATAAAATCAATAACGCTCACTAAAAATCCTGCATTACTTAAATAATGTTCCAATTTGTGACTCTAAAAAGTAATCATAATAAATCATTTAATATCTCGATATTGTGTAGTATTCTACTCACAAATGTAGTGGTAGAGGAGCATACATACCTGTAACAAAAACAAACATATGTTTAAGATATGAACTATTTGAAATTGAAAACAAGTATCTTTAGGCTCTCTCAAATGTTGCTCTACACAATAACCTGAAATAATTTGATTTACTTAATTTTAATTTGCAAGAAAACTACTAATTGGAGTTTTATAATATACATACAGTATTATTACATATTATAATATAGGACCAATGGCCTCCGACCAAATGAGCAATAGAAGAACCACATTGTCAGTATAAATTTATATCAGTACTGATTGTGTTTAGAGTCAAGCAAAAATATATTATTAAATCACCGATAATGTAAATGACTAAAACAAGAAGTTGTTATCAACAAACACGCTTAATACTGTATTTAGCCAATAATATTTTGATAATATTTTCATTAAAAACAATATTCTTACAACTCTCAAAAAATTGCCCCAAATTATGACATGCTGTAAGATATAAAAAAATGGGTGTAAACAGGCCAAAGGTAATTTACACACCAAAATTACAGGATGTGTAAATTTGAGGTTAGATACTAATGAATCAATTTTGCATATTATTATAAACCATTCCAGTAAAGTGGCTGGCACAAGAAATGTTATTTTATAAAACAAATTAAATAGTGAACAATATTATTCTACTGTGTAACAATGTTAATCCTAAATTTAAAAACATCACAATGAGTTTTATATTATAGCCTTTCAATAACATCATAAGATACAATATGAAGTAAAATGAAAAATATAATAATATTTAAATTATAATTATAGATAATACCAACTAAGTTCAAAGTAACCTTACACTTGTCACGTATAATCTACGTTATTAGTTGTTGCTGATAATTACACTCAATGCCTGAAATTAAATGTTACTAAACATGTGCTACTTAATTTGGGATCAAAACACTTAAAATTGTCGTATTTAACTGCGACAAAAACTAAACAGAATTAAATAATGTTACTTTTTCATTCGTCGTGTTTATTTGCAATGAAATTTTCAATTCATAAATGTTTAAATTTGAACTAGGATGTGCACTCAACCTTGTATAATCGATTTATGGCTGGGGGATTATACCGGACCGCCGGCAGGTCAGATTGGACCCTCGTGTGCGCTTTCTAACACCCTCCGGGCCCCAGGTAGAAGAGTTGTGCGCTCTTAACACGCTTTTATCCTTGTGCGTTTCTAACACGTGCGCTAGTAACACGGAATCGATACACAGAACTGAGTGCTCGCTGGAGTTCCACAAAGCCTCAAGACATCCGAGAACCAGGGCCACTTCACTCAGTCATTAGCATTGCCCAATATCTCCTTCCAGTGATTTATCGAAGTAGAGTGGGCTTGCAACAGGTGGCCATTCTTGCATTGTGAACCTTTCAGCCGTCGGTGTTAATACTCCCAGGAAATGTCAAGGTTTAACACGTTTCAGGTATGTCATAAATGTACGGTAGCTGTGCCTGTGGCAGGTGTCATTGTCGACCGTTAGAGAGCAGTTAAAGATCGGCGAGGCTGAAGTGTCTGACGAAGTCGCTAGATAGACGTTTATTGTGAAACATGGCTGTTTAATGGTGAGATGACAGAAAAAATCTCATATGTGTACAAAACGAATAGCATTAAAAATATATTAATATGTAAAAAATTAAAAAGATATTAGATGTAAACAATTATATAAAACATTATTACGTTTTTAAAATTAAGCTGACCTCTAGGGTAGCTGATATACGAAATATTAAAAGTTTGTTATTATAGATTTACGATAAACTTGATATAAAACAATCTAAAGGTAAGAATATATATTAATTAATTCAATATTAAACTGTTTGAAAATGTATAACAAACACTTACATCTACAAGCTTGGCTGTATTGATTTACCAAAGTGACACATACATTCACTCATTTAAGTCTCCGAAGTAAACTAAATATTATTAGATGCAACTGTTATTAGGGACCTGCTTAATGTGACTTTCAAATACCGTTGAATATTAGCTGTTAAGAAGAACATATATAATTTGTTATGACGACAAAATATTTGAAATAAACGCTAAATAAAAAAATGTATTACTCTTCAAATTATTGATTAGTAATGTTTTACTAAATGTCGTTGTGTATTATTTATAAATCAACATATTGTATTTATTCAACTAATGTAACATAAGAATCTAATGTACAAGAATAGAAGAACGTCCTCTGTATATGAGGATCCAAAGTTTTCTAAGTAACAATTTCACCTAATTCCCCTTGGAGTGCATCGGCCAGTTGGTCATCCTAAAAAGTGACAGTTTACATAATAAAAGTGAAAGAAGGCGTCCCGTGATCCAGTGAAATCGATACGGCACGGAGTGTAAAAACTGGGCATTGAAAAACTGGCAAGATGTCAGCAGACGCGCAAGTATCAATAACGGCCAAGGGGAAGAAGAAGGGACGAAAGTGGACACGGTAAAAGCGGCGCTGACGGATTTTCCACGCGGATCGTCGGCCTTCAGAGTGGGCGGCGACTTAAGGACCCCACGTAGAGTGGGCTGACATCCTGAGGGACCATCAGGGTGAGTGACAACCTAAAGGACATCACTTCCTGTGGGCTGACACCCTGAGGTAATGTCAGGGTGAGTGGTGGCTTAAGGACCTCACGTCCTGTGTACTGACACCTTGATATACTGTCAGTGTGGGCGGTGACTTAAGGACCTCATGTTCTCTGTACTGACACCCTGATGTACTGTCAGTGTGGGTGGCGACTTAAAGACCTCACGTCCTCTGTACTGACATTCTGATATACTGTCAGGGTGGGCGGCGACTTAAGGACCTCATGTTCTCTGTACTGACACCATGATGTACTGTTAGGGTGGGAGGCGACTTAAGGACCTCACATCTTGTGGGCTGACACCCTGATGTACTGTTAGGGTGGACGGCGACTTAAGGACCTCACGTCCTCTGTAGGATACCCTGATGTACTGGAGAATAACGATATATAGAATATGAACATTTAAAAATAGGTTTGAAGTAGTTTGGTATTGTTATTTTTAATACTTTTATAAGATACGTAAATTTGGCTCTTCAAAGATTAGCATACGCCATTATAGATTATGGAAAATATTTTTACGTTCACTTATACAATCTTCTAATACGCTGTTTCAGTTACCGATTATAGACCTATAAAAAACGTTGTAAATATATGGTTCCTTTTACACATTCGTTACAATACTAAATCGGTTAGAACAGGTCATTTTTTATAAATAATGCATTTATTTGAAAATTTGAATAAGTTCGAATTTTCATCTGTCATTTGAATAAATTATTTGAAAAAATTCAAAAAATTTTCTGTCATTTGAATAAAAATCTCTCATGGAATGTGCAATATACTAAGAATAACATTATATCATTGGGACCTATTATAATGTCTTAAATAAACCTATCTTATATTTATATTTTGTCTCTTTCCTTTTTGTCATTTGTTAACGGTTTGTAATGTTTTCATTTAGGGTTAGTCGTAATAGAGGGCCTAGTGGCCCCAAATTCGCCCCTTTGTAAATATTTAAAATGTTTTCAAATAAAGACATTTATTATTATTACCTTGTACGGATTCGTTCTTATCATCGATCAAATAATGGACCATTACGTCCAATAATAAATCAAATATATTCTACTTTAAACGTTCGTATGGTTAAATGTACTTAAGTCTGTAGATTTACGGGTTATTTAGTATATTCCAAACTACAGAATCCTTCATTCGTACATCCTGGGCAGTCGGAATGACCATCTGTTTCCGCAGGACCCCACTCTCCTCCTCCAAGTGCGTGACTAACACTGGAGACATCAGCCATTAATCTAATTACTGGTGAAACGAAACTTCCAAAACTCGTACCTCTAATTTTCTCTTTTCCAGATCCATTAGGCAATCTATGTCCAAGAACTGGCAGGCTTGGATGTTGGTCCGTGCACGGTTTATCACCATTATGCCATTAGCCAATGGTGGTATAAAGGTTTCACACCTGGTGCCTCATAAAAATAGTATGAATCGCATGTTAGGGTGGTTATGACTTCTTGGGCGAGTTTTTTCGTAACCGTTGGAGTTATAAAAACCCACTGGTCTAGTTTAGTTATTACTCTATTTATAGTAATAGCATTTCTAACTGGTCTAGAATGTTAAGGTGTATTTCAACATTTTTCATCTTAAGAAGAATTTTTTTTTCAACCTACCACTCTATTTTTTTTTTCAATTTTAAAAGTTTTTTATTTATTTCAATACAAAAAGTATATGATATTTTTTAATAAACTGTTTCAATTTTCACATATTACACGATAGAAAAATCAAAATGACATTTTAAAATAAAGCTATTTCTTACAATACTAGCTCATTAACACTGGGTGCGTAGGGTGGGTGAGGCGGACCAAGTAGTTACTAGTTCTAAATAAGACTCATGAGAGATTACCTCAATTTATGAGTAATTAGGTAGTATTCATGATCTTACATTTCAATATAGGCTGGAACTACTAACTTGAGTTGCAACTTATATACTTGAGCTGCTGACGAGCTATCTGATCTGTGGTCAGTTTATAACTGATTACTTGGGAAGCAATTATGTAAATATGAGAGATTGGTTCTTCCTCAATTTGTACTACAATTATTACTAACAGACCAATCAGTGTTTCATAGCCACTGAATCAACCAGTCAAAGATTTAATCTTAAGCGTCCAACTTAATGAGATAGAGACGTAAAAACCGCCACGCCTAGAGTATAAATATTCAACCAACCAGACCCTAACGGCTTTCGTCGCATCGATGTCTCCAGAGACTAATGACATAATGATTGCGTGAAACATGAGTCGATGTTTGGGTGGTCGCATCGAGAAATCGATCAGAGCCATACCAACATCGACTAATTACTACAATGAATGAAAGGTTGATCTGTGATCGCAATAGTGCACTTCATACACCTGGAACGTCAACGGGCATTTAATTGAAAAGTGAAGTAGGAAAATTGTCGGAGAATTAAAATTGTATTACTTTTACCTTATAGAAGCCAGTTTCAGTTCTTAAAACAGTTTTAAAATTTACCTAGTAAAAGAGTGTATACAAGTTATGGAAATCTTAGTGGCCCTTAATTAAGACACATTTCTATAAAACTTTTTAAGAATAACACAGGCCAGTTAACATAAGAACAACATGCAACACTCGAGAATAGGGGATAAACTAACTGAGTGTGTTTAGTAACACAGTTAAGTTTAACGTTATTGTTAATGTAGGCCTTGTAATTGAATGCTGCATGTAATCTGATAAAAATAAATAAATTAGGAAAGGTCTTGTGAAATTTAAATAAATTGTATTCATTTACCGTTGTAGCCAATATGAAAGTTATTATTACAACTAAATCAAGAACAACTTACCACTTAACATTTGTTGTGTATTGTAATGAAATAATAACTGCTATTTCCATCAAATAAAGTTAATTAAAACACACTAAAAATGCATTATTATTCAGTGAAGCAGTTTCATTGAACACTGTACCTGCATCGTTCTTTCATTACCAGTTACGGCTACATCACGTGGTAACAGTGAAAGGCCAAGGTGACTGGGGGGTCGCGGCCTTGGCTAACCGTGACTTGAACGAGTAACGTTCGTGCATTCACTGACAAAAGATAAATACGCATCAAAATGATATTTTGATTGATCTGAAATATGTTGCAGGAACAATAGACATTCGTCATAACTCCGCCTAATTAAGTAATTTTTCATTTAACCAGTAAATAACAATTAAGTATAAATAACGTAAGCTAATATATTTTTGACACAGCCATTATTAACTATGAAATGAACGAAAATCTGTTTATTTCAGTAAAAATTACTAATACAATAAAGAATACACATGAAAAAAATAACTTGAAAAATTCCCCACATGGGCTACAGCCTGTGGGTGGGGAATGAGCTCTATATCAGCTAATAAATTTGTAACTAAATTACAATAATTTGAAAAGGATATTCAGTTTATAAGTATCTATTTAAAAATAATAATATTTATATAATAAAAAACATAGTTAAGTGTCAACATTAAATATATGTTTATAAGTTAGAGGAATCTCATGTTTGTTTGTGAAAAAAATCCATCTCACAGAGATTTGGATACGCAAACATACCCTACTCACACTCCCTACACACTCGCATTCACTCCTATATACACACACACATCCAAGCCCTACATACGCACGTACACTCTACTCACTCACACTTTACGACAAGAGAAAAAAAGGGTACATACATTAATCAGCAGCCACACAACAGGGCGATATATCATCTGTACTGTGAATAAAAAATGAATTAACATGATCTCTTCCCAGTTCTAACAACCAATGATTAATACATTTTTTATAACTGCAAGGGTATGGATTTGTTATATGCGGAGGTAGTTTGGAATAAACAGTGTTGACAATGATTGTAGAATAGTTGGATTCTTAATTCGTCTGTTGGAGACACTGAAGATGTCCTTAAAAAAGTGAATCGGTAAGCACGATCACAATACTGTTGATAAAATGTATAACACGTTCACTTCTTAGTCGTTTAGAAAAGCTACTGCTCGTAAAAAGACTAAAGACGATGGTCCAAGAGAAACCAACAAGTCCTTAACAAGAGCGGACAAGACCAGCACCGGCTATCCGAGACGACCAGATACGTCAAAGACTGAAGACGATGGTCCAAGAGAAACCAACAAGTCCTTAACAAGAGCGGACAGGACCGGCACCGGCTATCCGAGACGACCAGATACGCCAAAGACTAAAGACGATGGTCCAAGAGAAACCAACAAGTCCTTAACAAGAGCGACAGGACCGGCACCGGCTATCTGAGACGACCAGATACGTTAAAGACTAAAGGCGATGGTCCAAGAGAAACCAACAAGTCCTTAACAAGAGCGGACAGGACCGGCACCGGCTATCCGAGACGACCAGATACGCCAAAGACTAAAGACGATGGTCCAAGAGAAACCAACAAGTCCTTAACAAGAGCGGACAGGACCGGCACCGGCTATCCGAGACGACCAGATACGTCAAAGACTAAAGACGATGGTCCAAGAGAAACCAACAAGTCCTTAACAAGAGCGGACAGGACCGGCACCGGCTATCCGAGACGACCAGATACGCCAAAGACTAAAGACGATGGTCCAAGAGAAACCAACAAGTCCTTAACAAGAGCGGACAGGACCGGCACACGTATCTGGTCGTCTCAGAAGACGACCAGATACGTTAAAGAAAGTAGCTGAAAGAGAAATTATAAGAAATGTAAGTGGATCAGACAGGAGAAAGTGATGGCACCTGTTGTACGAGTCAAGGTCGTGTAACTTCTCCATATCAGCTGGATCCGTTACTCCATGTCCTTGTCTAGTTCTTTCTTCCTCTGTGTCTATTTGTACAGGTTTTATTAATTAACTTACACAAGGGCAAGTTTCTACCTTTCATTTCAGTACACATGCTGTATTTGATTTACTGTCTCTGATCATTAGTGTGAATTGTATGAGAGTTGAACTGTAATATGTGAAAGTAATTTCAATATATTATTATGGAATTTGTTAGTAAATTGTCCATATATGAATAAGCTTTTTAGGATATTTAACAGGTGATTAAAAATTATTCAAAAGAATGATATTGTATAAATATCATCCGATAAATAGTGCATTTTTATTTCATGTTTGTTTGATTTAAAAAAAAATTGCTGTATTATTAAAATCTGAAAATAAATCATAAAATATCTACTATAAATTAAAAAATGACCTCAGAACTAAATGTTTTTATAAAAGAAAATAGTCTTTAAAACTCAATAAAGTACATGTTATAGGGGGGGAAATAGAACTCTAATGTTATTTACAAGATAAAAAATTGAGTTATTCTCTTATTATATAAAGTTAATTCTCACATTTATTAAAAGACACTCTTTAAATAATAATTTTAAATGAATAAATCATATTGAAAGTGTAAATTGTTTTGATATGGATGTTGGTCACACTATAAATATAAAAAATCTTGATTAATATTTTGTGCTTTTTATCAGAGTATGAACAAAGTAAGAATGCTTTATGTTTATAAGCTTCTAAGAAATCAGTTTAATGTACAACAGAAAAATGCAGAAAATACAGTTAATACAGAATATAATTGTATGGGCCTTAGGAATCCTAGAGTAGTTACGGTGCCACAGCCTAACCTGATATTGTTCCAGAAATGCTTTTCTTTCAATGCTCCTAGAATTTTTAATGTACTACCCGTGGAAATAAAAAACTCTACTTCTAGGACAAAATTTAAAAAAATGGTTAAGAAATGGCTTGTGTCTTGCCACAATATTGAAAACATATTGGCTTAGTTTGCGTATAATTAATTTGTTTATTAAATCTACTTTCCTAATTCATAGTGGTAACAAATATTTCATTTACTAAATTTACTAAAATTCTAATATTGCTTGAAAAATGTAGAACAAATTTTGTATGTATTTTTGTTTTATTAATATTGAATCTGAATTTCAGTCAGCTCGCTACCTTTAGTTTTAGTTTATTTAAGTAATAGCAACCCCAAAACAGTTTTTACTCTGGGGTGCTTATTTATTTTACCAAAAGTTGTAATTTCCATGTAGATGTTTGTTTATTTGTTGATAGATAAGAAATTGTATAAACAATCAAATTATACTTCCAGTTGTATTTGAACAATTTGTATATGTACAAAGAAATGGTAAAATAAATTATTTTTTGATTTGATTTGATTTGAAAGTTAAACCACGATAAGAAATGCTCATTTCATATCTTACATTTAAATCGTTGATCTGTTAAGATTTATTTTTAGAGAGTTTAAAAATCAGTTTTGCATAGTGTAATTTAATTGTTTTTGCTTAAACTGTAAAAAATAACACTGTGTAAATAAATACAACATTTACAACATTTTTATTTTATGTAACACAACGTCAGTTGCGTGCAGTCAAGCTCTACAAATCATAAGTCACCAGGCAACAACGTATGCCGTGAAAAAACGCAACCAAGTAGGTCGGTGGTAGGTGGGGGAAGAGGATGTGGAAAGTGCATCTTCATGCAACAATGTATCTGGGAGACGATTAAAGTGTGTCATTCTGATGGTATTGCTCGAATCTATCTCGTTCAAATTGGGTAGATTTAATTAAATATACATAATTTACCAACAATGAAATAATCCAAACAACATGTACTTATGTACACGATTGAGACTGGATTCACTACAAGATGGACATTTACTTTACACAGAGTACTTGCAAACTGCCGCCTATAACAGCTATTGTACACGATTGAGACTGGATTCACTACAAGATGGACATTTACTTTACACAGAGTACTTGCAAACTACCGTCTATAACAGCTATTGTACACGATTGAGACTGGATTCACAACAAGATGGACATTTACTTTACACAGAGTACTTGCAAACTGCCGTCTATAACAGCTATTGTACACGATTGAGACTGGATTCACTACAAGATGGACATTTACTTTACACAGAGTACTTGCAAACTGCCGCCTATAACAGCTATTGTACACGATTGAGACTGGATTCACTACAAGATGGACATTTACTTTACACAGAGTACTTGCAAACTACCGTCTATAACAGCTATTGTACACGATTGAGACTGGATTCACAACAAGATGGACATTTACTTTACACAGAGTACTTGCAAACTGCCGTCTATAACAGCTATTGTACACGATTGAGACTGGATTCACTACAAGATGGACATTTACTTTACACAGAGTACTTGCAAACTGCTGTCTATAACAGCTATTGTACATGATTGAGACTGGATTCACTACAAGATGGACATTTACTTTACACAGAGTACTTGCAAACTGCCGTCTATAACAGCTATTGTACACGATTGAGACTGGATTCACAACAAGATGGACATTTACTTTACACAGAGTACTTGCAAACTGCCGTCTATAACAGCTATTGTACACGATTGAGACTGGATTCACTACAAGATGGACATTTACTTTACACAGAGTACTTGCAAACTACCGTCTATAACAGCTATTGTACACGATTGAGACTGGATTCACTACAAGATGGACATTTACTTTACACAGAGTACTTGCAAACTGCCGTCTATAACAGCTATTGTACACGATTGAGACTGGATTCACTACAAGATGGACATTTACTTTACACAGAGTACTTGCAAACTGCCATCTATAACAGTTATGTGATTCCTCAGTTTCAGGAATATTTATTATTTGAATACAAATAAATGTTTGTAGTATCCATAATTAAATCCATCAAACAGTGTCTTATTGAATATTATAAGTTTATAATATAATATCTATCTTTGAAAGTAAAAAGTAAAGTTAATATATTTTTGCATTTTTTAGCACTAGCATACAAGTAATTTTATGTTTGGAAAAAGGATATCTAGTTATATACGTTGCAACAGACTTAAGTAATCCTCAGTAAATGGCAGAAAAGTAAAAAGGCCGAGTAATGTATTGTTTATATTTTATTTATCTAAGGACATTTTACAAATCTTTGCTACTGGTCTTACAGTTCAATTCAAGTTGTAAAATTTTCACTTTTAGGCTGTTTTAAAAATAATTGTTATGGCACTTGAAAACAGCTGCTCGATTGTACTTGTTACTCGTACATAAGTAAATGTTTTAGTAAAGTACTCTTGTATTCTGTGACTGTTGATAAGCTCTTCATTTCAATTCTAGTTTTTTGTGATTTTATTGTGTTTTAAACTATTTTAGAGCTGATTTTGTATGATTTTATAATCTAATAGATATAACAAATAAACAGGATATGTTACAAGCAAATGATTTAAGAGACAATTTTAATACAATTCAATATAACACTTCAATAACAGTACTGAGACGGAGACTTAGTAAACCACTTGTCCACGTAATAAAGCTAATAATATTCTATTTTTAGTTACTTTCACTAATAAACTGTCATATTTAACAGTAAAATTAAAAAATACATGTTTTAAACTCGTCAAAAAGTTAAAATATAAAAATGTCACATTTAAAGTAAATTATGTTCCGAAAACTAATTTTCACACTTTCATATTAAATGCGTGTGTTACAAACGTACAGTGTTACAAGCTTTGATTCTTATAAAATGTACACAAACATATATTGCTGCTAAAAACTAATAGGTTAATTATTAAAACCTTGTCTATTTATTACCATGATTCAATATTCAATAATATTCAAAATTTAAACATTTTTCAATTGGACTTTTCTTAATTTTGATGTTGCGATTCAAATTATATCATCAATTCTGAACATTATAAACATCAATATTATAAACATCAACATTATAAACATCAACATTATAAACATCAACATTATAAACATCAACATTATAAACATCAACATTATAAACACCAACATTATAAACATCAACATTATAAACATCAAAATTAAAGTTAAAGATCAATGTTTGGTGAAAAAATCTACTTTAAAATCACAAAAACATTAATTACGTATTTGTTACCTATTCAACTCCAAATGCGTTAAAGCAACCAATATTGTTCTGAAAGAGTAGTAAATATGGAGAATAGACGAGGAATAATTTTAGCTTTACTTTGGGGGAAATCTATTCCAACAATTTAATTTTATAAAGCGAGCGTTTCATAAAAAATAAATTTTGATATAATGCATTCATTTGATATATCAATTCGAAATGTCGTTGAAGTATTCCTTGAATAGTGATAAGAAGTAACCAATAATCCTTTTAAAACATTTAACTTTTATAAGTTTTGATAACAGTGCTTCATTGCAATGTGCCTGTCACATATGTATGAATAGATACATATAACAATAGAAGCCAAGAGCAACGTTGCCTTTGAACTGTGTCAGTGAAAAGTCGTTCAGTTTACTTATTGCACGATAACTACTTTGCCTTTCTTCACGTATCTCTTCCTACTGTACCATATCAACAGCTATCGTTTTAGTTTCAATAGAAGCTGCTGCTAAAATTTGCAAGACAAAGAGGAATTATGCCAACAAAGTGAGGTCCGATATCTGGCGGAAACAGCTTTCTCTTCCTGTCCGGTTAATTTGCCTTTGTTTGCTTCACCCGATAAGCATAAAAACCCGAGGTAGCGTCCGTGGTGTACTATTAGCGGACGATATTCCAAGTCCAGAACGTACTGCTGACTGCTGAGCTGTAAGACAGAATATAAAACAATTTGTCAATTCCTTGGAATTTCAAGGTTATCCTTTGTTCGTCATTGTTCTTAGCAGAATATCAAAAGAGTACAGCCTTAAAGTAGTGTGTATGTTTATATTTTCATTAAATACATCCAAATTATTCTGAAAATAAAAAAAAACTCTAGTAAATTTGTTGGTAAAGTAGTTTTAAAATAACCTGACATTTAATTCGAAATATGTCCCAAATAGGGGTAGTCTCATTCCCACCACCCAGCTACTCATTTCTTACTTGGCGTTTTTAAAGTCAACGCGTTTTTTCTATGGATAGTTGTTTAGTTTGTGGACAATTCTCAATTCTTAAAATTCTTATTATTTTTGTGGACTATTCACAGATATACAGGGTGTTTCAAATCACCCAGCCGCGATCTCATGTGGTTGAACCGATAGACATAGAGCGATGCAATAAACTTAACCCCAATAAATCATTCGGTTGAAATTTCGGGATGTGCCCCACATTTAGAGACACAAATTCGATTCTCGATTGATTTTAAAATTCTTTGAATACTGAAAAATTTGGTAAACAATTTTTCAAAATATCTTAAATCTTGTCCGAATGACAGGGATGTTTTTGGACATTTTAGAGGTTTTATTTTTGTACTATTGTACTTGGGTATTTAAATTTGCGAGTGTAAATTTTGTTTATTGGAAAGACATGGGCTAAACATGGCAAGAAACACGGTATTTCACTGATTCAGAGTCAATTACCGTACTTTGCGCCCTCTAAAAGTAGACTTACAGATTTGTCTAGACTATGAAACTTTGTTATCTAGGAAAACAAACTGTTGTCAATCGGAAAGTTAACAATTTAGTTTTAAAGCATGCATAGCCAGATCATAGGACATGGCTAAACATGGCGAGAAACACAATATTTTATTGATTCAGAGTCAAATATAGTACTTTGTGTCCTCTAAAAGTATAATTACATATTTCTCTAGGCTTTGAAACTTTTTTATCTAAGAGAACAAACTGATTTTAATCGGAAAATTTACAATTTAATTTGACCAAGTACATACCCAGTTCATCGGACTTGACCAATCATGGCGAGAACTCCGACATTTCATTGATTTAGAGTCAATTGCCGTACTTTACTGCCTCTAAATACTAGTCTACTGACTTTCAGATTATTTTAGGCAATCAAAGTTTGTAAACTAAAAGAAAAGTCTTATTGAAATAGCAAGATTTTAATATTAATAGCTATAATAAATCTATATATATATAAAAACCATTTACCATTCATCGCCATTTCTCCAAAAATATTCATACAATTGACTTGAAATTTTTTATATGAGTTTATCTTGGCCCATAGAGGCTTGCTAAGAAAAGATTTTCCTCTTCGACCTCAGAATTCCATCCTATAATTCCCACGGTATTCTTATGGAGCTATTAATTGATGTGTCCATGGAGTTCTTGCTCTGAAACCGGTAGTCCAATAAATAGGATTTTGTAGCTAAAGACGACAAAGGTACATTAACCTTATTATTTATTTTGTTCTATATTAATTGATTTATTTATTTGTTTAATAGCTGTAAAATAAAAACAAATTGAATAAAACTGTGTTAGGCTAAATTTTTAAAATGAAAAATAGTTGAGTACAGTAGTAAATCATATATAACATCAGGTGTTCTAAACTGGTTATAAATTGGACACAGTGTAAACTGAAAGCTTGCTGTAAATTTCGATTATATAATCAAACTCAATATTAAGACCGGCGAAGCGGGTGGGTACAGCTAGTACACATATAAATTTAAATTCGACAAACTCTGTTTATTTTATTGTCGTAGTCACCTATCATTTGAAATCCTACTCTCTTTTCAGGATATACATTAAGTTGTTATCAACTTGCATTTGGCAACTATTCAATCTCCTACCAAACAGTTCACAACAGGTTTTTGTTGTGTAATACATTGACATTAATGAAGACACTGATCCCACTCTGATTAGACAAACTCTTATGTAATATTAGGCATTTGTTAAACTCAATGCAAATGTAACTATTTTTGAAAGATGATTTGACACATCATGCCATTAATTTTGCCAAACCATTAGTTTAATTCCTCACAGTCATTAGTGCCAGAATTCGGTGCCTGCGGTGATCCTGGTCAGCGAAAGTGTTATGCTGATGTGACAGGTGAACGCGCGTACGTAAGTCTTCATTGACCATCTCCTAATTATAAGCCTGGTATGCCTAAATGTAAAAGAAAGTTGACGACAACGTAACGGCTTTCGTTGACGTTTTCCTTGTCCAGAGCTTGTTTTGGGCAAAAAAACCGGAACACTTTCTCGAAATAAACCTCGATTTCCACCGCGATTCGTTTTTAAGGCCTCACTATTGTGCGGCTGAAATCGCTAAGGATTTCTAACATAAATTGAACTGAAGTTTCAACTTTCATGCACAAGAAGGTTTTAAATTTTCAAATCAGATTGTGTTTACTTCTCATTTACATTCTGGTACTTGTTAACATAACATTACACGACTTTCAACTGCAGTTTCCCTTTGGATGCCATGCCCACCCTTTTGTCTTGGCAGAGGTCGTCAATATGTGGGTGTATTCATCCGATAATTCTCTGTACTTAGAATGCAAAGTGGGTACTTAGCTTCAACCTGTGGGAGTCAAGGTCAATCTGATCTAGACACGTCTGACGCAAACTTTTCACAAATACATGTGGAGGTGCCAAGTAAGGGTTTGTAGAAAGTGTTTTAATTCGTTAAAGCATTTAAATTCGAAGTATTTGAATCAGTTAAATAATGTTCTCATAATAAAAATTACATTAAATAAAATTCTACTATTTGTTTTAAACCCCAGAATGGATCTAGTTTAAATGATATTTTAGATTGAGAGCTCACACCGGCAAACTTTATTACATTTAAGTAGAATGAACGTGAACAACCGGTAATTTGGTTACAAACTGATATCAACTTATTCCCACACAGACCATTTATTAATAATAATCCAGTGACTGTGGCAAAAAGAAGCCAACCAGTTATTCCGAACCAAATTGTATATGTCTGATGTACATATATTTCACAAGCTTATGTCGCAGATCTCTCAGATCTAAGTACTTGGAATACATTACTATTCAACTAGTGACGGTGAGACTTACTAGATTTAAATATGTTATTGTATGATAAATAATTTATTTATATGATCTTAGTAAATGCAGATTAAAATCAGTTATTACTTATAGAGGAAATTAATAATAATAAATAATGGTTAATTTTATACAAAAAACCATTGACAAAGTAAAACGTATATTATCCTTTTAGAACTGTACTTGATTTACAGTTGTGATGTTATTTCTTTTTCATCACTAATCACAAAAATAAATCATGGACGTTGACATTTTCAGTAGGTCGGATATGATGTAGTGTTTGTATCGAATGAATAGGCCCATTAATCTAGCCGTACATAACTCACCTTAGACCGAATCAGACATTCCGGAATAGCTGAATTTGTCGTCAAGGTAACCCGGGCGAAGAGTTGCGCACGCGCCGTAGCCCCACAATTCACACCGGCCTTACCATACAATGGCGAGGCTCTCCGTAAATTCGTTGACAGCTGTGAAGTGTTTATATACTCATGGGTGTCGAGTGGTGATTGTACTTCTTGGACCCCTGCGGACTCTGCGTCACAATAGTTGCTGTGACGTGTGAAAGAAAGGACAGTCAGACAGGATTCTCTTCCCTCCTCCTCTCTCTCTTTATCCCCATCTCTTTCTATTTCTTCCTGAATATCATTTAAGTTCGATCGTCGTATGCCTAGATAACGTTGATATATCTCACAATGGCAATAGTAGAATTAGAATGTTAGAACGTTGGCTGGCTTAAGAATTTCCTTCATTAATAAGAAATGTTCCTTGATTATACTAAAGAGCATTCCTTGATTATACTAAATAATTACAAATGATTGACATATTACAAAACATTACTCAATTTTCAAGATAGTACATCTATTATGTCTATAGATTTGTGAATCTATTTGGTATATGGGTGGCAAACGTGGTCTAGAGAAATCGACCATCATAATATATTCATTATCGTCTACTTGTATTGGTATAACCTTATGATATGGCTTTTTATCTTTTCCTTCTCAGTAACTCATACGAACTTTCTTATATTACAACACTTAAATAACCAATTGAATGCTGACAGAATCATGTATGTTAGTAAAATTCACTAGACATTTTGTTAAAATAATAATGTGTTAAGTAATATAACGAAAAATCAAAATTCCACTAAGCATTTTTAGTTAGTAGTTCAGTAATTGTAAAAAACCCAACGTATATATTTGAAATAAAGTAAGTAAAGAATTGATCAAACACATTGAGATCGATCCAAAACGAGGGCGCGGAGGAAGTTGCAATAGATAGTGAAAGTGTCAGGTAATAATTACACACCTAAATGCATGCAAATCGCCAAGTAATGGGCTAGACAGATTGATAATATAATCTATCTAGGATATATGACCAGATAGGAATCATTAATAGCATACTGTTAGCTTTGAATACTTGAGGTAAGAATATTAACTTTAGTATCCTTTCTATAGATGCCCTTTTTGGTAGAAATTACTATAAATTGCATCCTTATTATTATAGGGCGTTCCTTCGAGAATTGATGTTATAAAAGTATACGCCCTTCGATGAAATTACAATATGATGTCTATATTTGGATATAGGAAGGGTCGTGACAACGCCTTTTTGACCCAGATATGTCATTAGTTTTGGTAATCAACAACTGAGTAGTATAGTGTCTACAGAACAACCTTAACGTGTTCCTAGAGTGCAAGTTGTCCTCAGAACTGGGGTCCACCAGCCAACCGACTGGTATATAGTTCCGTGTAACTCCAGGGTCATCCGCGGCAGAGCAGGATTGGGATTCACAATAATGCAACAAGACATTTTGTAATAAATGGTTGGTCCAGAATTTGATCTACCATATGTTTACCTTGGTTGGAATCTGTCTGACATTTTGTCGTAAATAATATATACATTGAGAATAATGTAGCAAAACTAGATGTAGTGTAAATAATTGTCCTTATACAATTTTTCTATTCACTATTGCGTTTCATGCTGAAAACGTATACGTATATAAACATTAAATTATATTATTAACTTACCATTACGGGTTATCGATCGTTATACTTACGGTGAAGAATGTGCAAACGTCCATCCTTGGACGGAACATAAAATTATTGGATAGATTGTAATTCTGTTGAATACCTCTAAGTCCAACCAATTGTACATAAGCCTCTTAAAAACTCGAGGAGGGGAACTTACAAAAAATCAGCAATAAGTAATTTTCAGACGAAACCTTTACTTTATAAACGTTAGCGACTTTCTGGTGTGAGGGCAAAGTCAGTTGACTCAACAAGTCTATGCGTTAAGGCACTTTGTATTTGATACTATTTTATTTAAGTGTAATCATGTGATTACGTGGAAAAGTATAAAACTATTACTAGACTCACTTGCTGTTGCTGAAGTTTCTAAAAACGTTATTACAAAAATAATGGCAACGTCCTAAGAAGGTCGTGTTTGTCTTCAACAACTTAACCATTAAAACTATAACAAAACACAGTGTTTGTTGCTAAAAAAACCTCAGCCCTTCTCTCAACTCAATGATCTGAACCGTTGTACACATCTAAACACATCATGTCAATGTTGTAACTCATCAACTTCGCCGAATGATTCAGTATCAACTCTTAAGACACTCTTCAGACTAAACTGTCGCCAATAACAATGGTTAAGACCGTTATGTTAGTGTTATTCCGTCGTGGGTGGAGGCACATGTTCTTGTTTGTAACCCAGATACATGCTCCTGGACCACCTCCATATACAACTGACCTAGATACGTTGGATATATGGCCTTAGAGTCTCTCTTTATCGACAGATGCTAAATCACTCTGCTAATGGAAGCTGTTGGAGGACATGAGACAGGACAATCTTCCGGACGGCGTGGACCTCTATACGCAGCATAATGAAGTACGTCGTATTTCCTGAGACTTTTTAAGACGCTTTTAAAATGCTTAAAGCTGTTAATCGTAAATACCTATATCAAATAAATATATGTAAATATAAAAAACTTCTTGAAATCCTTTAGCATTAAATAGTCTGAAACGTTAAGCTAAGCGTTCAAGGCAAGAATCGTACATGCCCTCATAGTGAAAGAGGCCTCATAAACAATGGCTGTAAAGGTTTGAAAATCCCCCACTTCCTAAACGTATTGTGTTAGATTCTTTTCTCATTGTGTGTTGATATAGGTTTCATTACATACGACTCAAAGTAGAGATAGATCCCGATGTTGTAAGAGAAAATGTTGGAGTCTGAGTGGGTAATAAACATGCATGTTTTTAGGTGGATGAATTAAAATAATTAACGTAATGCAATACATTGTTCATTGTCCTTGCAATAAAGGTTGATTTGATTCATGGTATAATTAGTGAGTACCAATTTTCCCGCTGGCAAATATTTGAACAGTATATCCTTCAAATTATACTGCATTACCAGATCTCTTAAAATATTTGCTTGCAGAAAATTATAGTGTATAAATCTGACAACTGGTGATATATCATTTAAAGAAAATATTTCACATTGTAATTTCATTCCCAAGTTTTGAATCTGACTTAGACTCCTTTAATTAAGGTTTAGTCAGGACGTGTGCCGAATTTCGACCTTGCATAGTCACGCCATTACGACGATCGGCGAAAGCTAATTATCTCATGAAATCGCAAGTAACTGACATTGTGCGTATTACGGAGGTGTGTTAATCACACTTCGAGGCCTAAAATTGGGTTTCTGTCCCACTAAGAAGTGTCTTGTGAACTCTCCACAACTATACGAAAGCCAATTATCTCATGAAATCACAAGTAACTGACATTGTGCGTATTACGAAGATGTGTTAATCGCACTTCAAGGCCTAAAATTGGGTTTCTGTCCCACTGAGAAGTGTCTTGTGAACTCTACACAGCTATACAAAAGCCAATTATCTCATGAAATCGCAAGTAACTGACATTGTGCGTATTATGGAGGTGTGTTAATCGCACTTCAATGCCTAAAATTGGGTTTCTGTCCCACTGAGAAGTGTCTTGTTAAGAACTCTCCACAGCTATACAAAAGCCAATTATCTCATGAAATCGCAAGTAACTGACATTGTGCGTATTACGGAGGTGTGTTAATCGCACTTCAAGGCCTAAAATTGGGTTTCTGTCCCACTGAGAAGTGTCCTGTTAAGAACTCTCCACAGCTATACAAAAAATCAGAAGCATGTAAAAGGTACAATTTGAGTTCCTAGAACGCTTGTACGATATCTTTGCTGTATATATTATCTTATCTATATGACATATACACACTTGTAGGTTTTATCTATCTTGGAATTAAAACTGCAATTTTAGTTTGTCATGAAAAAATATTTAAATATAAATTTCTTCAAAATAACTTTCATAGCCATCGTGACCTGTTAACTCATATTTTCTAGTTCACTTGCGAAATGTTTGACCGATAAATCCTCTGAACATGTAATTTCACAGTATAGACTCCCAACATTGGGTACAAAAGGTGCGTGAACAGTAAACGGCCCCGTTTATTGTGATTCACCGGAAAATCGACTGCCCCGCCAAGGTTGTAAGTGAGGGGACAAAAGGGTCCATACGCATTTTGGGCGCAGAAAATATGCTAACCTTTCTATTGTTTCGGATTACTAATGGGGCAAAACTAAAAAAAAGAAAATTCTTTCTATAATGTATAGTTTAAGCTTTTGTAAGTCATATCTTCCGTCAATTAAGACTAACAATGATAATTGGTGAAAATATTTGATGAAATCAATTATTGTCAGACCCTACATTCTGAACTTTGAAGATCTATAATTTACTTTTGGTAATTCGAGGGCACGTCATTATTCCAATAAGTTACTGTAAGACACAATAATCTGGGCTTTAAAAACCTATAACTAATGTAATACGAGTGAAGATAAGTAATGCAACAGATGATTGTCAGACCCTCTTCAGTGGACTGAATACTCGTTTTTACGACGAGCTTTACTAATATGAAATCAATGTTTGTTAGGTTAGGTTAGTCATAGTCGTAGTTAGGTAAGTCATACTCTTAAATATGACTTACCTCGTCGAGGATTTTGATTTTATATTTGAGGAAAATCAGGTAAATTATTTATTTCATGATAAACAGATTAGTATGATGGTTCAAAGTAGTTACTGTGACCCGTGTATAAATGCGCTTTCTGTTGATAGAGTAATGTGTATTTTACCTACAATTCATTTCGCTTTCACAACATCTCCGGGAATGAAAGTCAATTTGCTTTTAGTGGCTGCAAACAAAAGATCTATCTATAGGGTAGCCAAAATTCCCATAGAATCAATTTGCCAAAAGTGCGGAACCAACGGGTTGTTGACGTAGTTGGGTGGGCGTACCGCACGATGAAGTATTGGCCACGGACGTGACAGGACGTGTGAAATTCAATCTCGGCCTCATTACTGTTCATAATTTGACGGGGCTCAATAGGTAATGGAATACCTACAATAAAGCACCACTGTTTGCTCTGAGCTCTTTTGTTGGCGTATTATCCAAGCATTCTTGCAGACTAGTTCGCAAGAGGTTCTAAGACAGACGTGACTTCTTAAACCCGGTATATGAGCATGAAGCTTACTAAAAGGGCTAATAGTCAGAACATAAGTATAGAACAGTACGATTTGACTAATGCAAATGAAGTATTAATTATGCAATGAAAATGTGTGTTTGTTCTTAAAAACTAGTAAAGGTTAAAGAAAATTGTGATATTTGATGATGTTGTAACTTTGAAATTGCATACATTAATAATTAGATGTATGTTTTCAAGCATCAGAACGATACATGGCTATATGTAATTAAAGTAAAATTTGATACAATGCCCTTAAAATTACAATAATGGTGTAACTAATGCATAGTTAAATATTAACAAACAACTTTCAGACTTGTTGATGGCATGAACATAGTTATAATAATTAATATAATAGTTCCTACATTGTTTTTAATTTCATATATAATGTTTTACTAGACTCATATATTCATTTTTATAAATAATGTTTAAATATACTCATATATTTATTTTCATACAAATGTTTTACTGGGCTCATATATTTAATTTCAAATATAACATTTTACAAGACTCAATTATTTAATTTCATACATAATGTTTTACTAGACTCATATATTTAGTTTCGTACATAATGTTTTACTAGACTCATATATTTAGTTTCATACATAATGTTTTACTAGACTCATATATTTAGTTTCATACATAATGTTTTACTAGACTCATATATTTAGTTTCATACATAATGTTTTACTAGACTCATATATTTAGTTTCATACATAATGTTTTACTAGACTCATATATTTAGTTTCATACATAATGTTTTACTAGACTCATATATTTAGTTTCATACATAATGTTTTACTAGACTCATATATTTAGTTCCATACATAATTTTGTACTAGACTCGTATATTTAATTTTATGTATAACGTTTACCCTAGTGATGTTATTGAAACATTGATGATACAAAATAAAATCATTAAACGTTAATATAACATTTAATTAACATATAGTTCCTACCTAAGTAAAAACAGCAAAGTTAAAGTGAAACCGCAGCCGGCCATAGGAACTGAACCGACCTTGAGCGCGTGTTAAGGTCATGGGAACTGCCAGGAAACACGTCAGACGGTGCAATCGCCACACATGCTGCTCCAGGCCTTTAACACTCACACGCCAGTTTGATAATCCGATAAAAAATAACAAATCTTTATATATAATACGTCAAGCAGTTTTTTGCTAACGCAATTCTCTCTTATTTCTTGACCGATTTAAACGGTTCAGGTATCAACAAATTTGCATCTGTTCGTAGTTGCGCAATAAGGTCTTAATTCGTCAATATTTTCACACGTATTTGACACGGCCGACACGGAAAGCCCTTAAAATACTTTTTCGGCCACTTTTTAAATGAATAAAAAAGTAACAGCTGTTCAAATATAATTATTTATAAAAATTGTTAATAGCTGTTGGAATGGCGTTTGTAACATTGAGGAGGTTAGATCTTTCATAATGTTAACCAGCATGGTTTTATTCACATTCGATGGTGGGTCTTCCCTCTACTGGACTTGATGGTTTCATTGGTAATCTAATGCAGTTATTTTATTTATTGAATCTTCAGCTGTAAACGAAAACAAATTAAATGATCACGTTTGAAATAGATTAAGTAATACCATAGGGTATTGGGTATTTATACTAACAAATAGGTAGTTCCGCAAGTGTGTGGTTGAAATACTATAAATCAGTTTAATATTGTGATTCTACATTATACAGTTAATCTTTGTTATTTGTAGCCAAAATTCGCATTCCGAAGCCGAAGGCTGAGGTTTAACGAGCGCTGCCTGCGACGGGGTTGAAACGCGAAGCGTTCAGGGTTGTTCCCTAGTATAAGCATAATAAGTGATGAAATATTCAATAATTAACTTGAACTTTTTAAAATAATAAAATATTTATTCAAGATTTGAAGTTTTTAAAATATGAACTAATGATATATTTAATTGTAACAGGTAGTTTGCAGTGCATTAAACAAACTGCCATTTTCAGAACAAAGTACTAACGGTAGTAGTAATAAGTCAAATACATTAATTTCTTGAAATTTATAAATTTTAAAAATTAATTTAATCATTAAATTCCTTCAGGAAATCATATAATAACGGCTTTTCTGACTAACATTTGATAATGCTAAATGTGGAAGTATAACACATGCAATTAATCAGTACAACGTACAAACTGTATAGTCTTATGACGTAAAATATAAACTTATTTAATATAATTTCCGAAGTGAAATGAGGTTGTTTTCCTGTGTGTAATGGGTTTGTTGATTGTACAAGTTTATATTATATGCCCTAATACAGAGACTGTTAAACACTGACAGTATTCATACCATAAAATAATCTATAGTTATAATACAGTTATGAGGGAAATAATCGGGAGAATGGTTTACTCGGTAAATATTGTTATTGCCCTCATAAATTAGACCAATCAATCCCAATATTAATAGTAGCGGTTCAACAGGAACACTGTTTACTTCCCGGTGTTCATGGTCCTTGCAGCCCGGATAGCCACGCCCGACTGTCATTGCTGGGTCTACAGTTTTGGTACAAGAAATTAATACTAGTTGTGTGATTTGTTTCCATTCCACTCATGTGACATTTTGGCAGGCTCATTCGACATTTTAGAAAGATGGCGCCATTTCAGTCCACGCATCACGATTATGCATTGTTATTTTGATGCGCGTTTACCCAAACCGTGACGTGTTTTGTATTCGGAGGCCGGACCCACCGTGCTGGATCGTGAAAGCGAACATTTGGCCACGGACCGAGCTGACTCTAAAATAGACCAAGTTCAAGATCTTGAGGTAATGTATGACATTTTACAGGAATGAATTAGTCATAATTAGCTAACGTTGAAATAATATAAGTCAAATAATAGCCTTCATCATACAAATATTGTAGCCTGTACATAAAATGTTGTTTTCATATGTTTTTCATTACTATTTTTGGTTTATATAAATGATTTTTGTAATGGTAGTTTTGATGGGAAAGTAACTCCATTTACTGATCATAAACCACTCTGATATGTTGAGGATGCTTGGGCAGATATGGATGACAAAGATAATTTTGATTTACGAGCACTAGTTCATACGGGTTCTCTCAAAATAATATTGTTCTAATCTAGTAACTTTGAATACCAATAACTTCTATATACCAAAGCCAATAATCACTTTTTTAATAAAAAAATCGCTGTTAGCACCTAGATTACATAACGCATGACCTCATGAAACGATGCGTTTCATCGTTACATTAATTTTAAGTTCGGTCAAACAGAGGACTCCCTCATTGGGAGATATACGTATACCGTATGGTTTTTTGTCAGCTACCATTATTATTATTATTATTTATTTTTAAATTTAAAATTATGTAAAATTTGAGTTCTATAGTTGGACAAAAGTCCAAAAGTCATTACACTATAATAAAAATTTAAAATAAACAAATAAATAACGAATGATATCCTGTCATAAAGCTAAATCCAGCCCATCAAGCCATTTAAGACCTGCCTCACTGATTCTATTCATGATAACTAATCCCTCTGTAAAACGGCGCAAGGGGCACTCTATAACTGTGTGATCTATTGTTTGGATATACTTCCCGCAATCACAAGACTGATCTACTGCCAATCCCCATTTATATTTCCAGTAGTTACATCTTTTTATTTATTATTCCAGTTCTACATTATTTTAGTACCTGGAAGCTTTTCTTAACCCATCAAAAAAACTGGAAGATACTGAACACGCTTTATTTAAATTCAGAATTTAAAATTGTAACAAAGGAATTGTGTTAAATTAAATGTAATTATGTACGTATACATTGCTCTCTACGCTTTTAAAGTTTCATTATTGGATGATTTTGTTGTATATAGTGATAGTGAGTGAATATAAATATAGGCTTAAAGACTTTTATTTTCTCATGGAAATATATGATACATTTACTGTGTTTGTAAGTACATATGGGTTATGTATATGTATGATATGAATTTGTATTTTTATATGTTTACCTATTTATATATCTGTAAGTATGAGTGCATTTAGTTATATATGTATACTATTCAATGTTTATATTTAAATCTGCACATATTAGTGTAATGAAGAAGTGGTTTGTTAGAGATTAGTTCAAAACATGTAAAATATTTATTTTCAATTTAATTACTGCTGATATCCTGATATACAGTTTGTTTTAGTATGCCACCAAACACCCAACCTTGGACGCCAATATTTTGTCTTTTACTGTTGTTACTAGCTGTTTTCCGACAAACTAATGTATATCAAAATATAGTACATAATTTTGAGTGAATGTGCCTGTAGGAAAATTAGTAAAATTTGTTCTGAACTGAAGTATGAGCTAGATATGCTAGTGTGACAAGTTGAGCCTAAGTAAATAAATAGGAATAATGAGAATTGAATTGTTGTATGGTATATTTTTGTGTTTTACTGCAAATTTTTGTAAGAAATAAAGTTGTCTTCTATTTAGTAAATTATGCTAAATGTATGGTTTCTTCGACAGTAATTCTAACAGATGTAACAAAATAAGTCAACATGTCTAATATTACGTCATACAAAACAAGTGAACGTAGCTCAAAACTATTTTATTATAAGTACAAAATGTTAAAATATTTTGGCGATAGATTTCGGTAAACTATGTTTACCGCTCTTAGACTAGAGCCAATCACGAAGGAGACATTCTTCACGATTTCTTCATGAATTCCTTTCATTAATTTGTTTTGTATCTCTACCAACACGTAATATTATTACTATGACTATATTAAATATAACCTACAAAACAATAAATATTATTTAATTAATAATGTTTAAAGAGCAAAAATCAATATAAATATGTGAAATTTTTAATTTCGGTTCAAGATAAATATTTTTGTGTGATTACATTTTGAATAAAGTATACTATATAGTTTCAGGGAGGGCACATATGCTGATACACATGGTTCGTATTTCACGATGGAGGAAGTTTTTATTTACAAATCTGGTAAAATAATTAAGTGGTTTATAAAATGGAGCTTAGTGTTGAAGAAATTGTAAGAAATAGATTCTGTTCTCAGCTATTTTAATGCCAACATGACGTCAACTCAATGTTTGCTATCTGTGAGTACACCGCTGGAGAAGTACATGGTGTGAGTGGTGGTGGGGTGAGGTGGCTTGAGTTGGGATGTTCGGATTTGTTGATTTTACTTGGTCTTGATTGGTTACCCTAGCTGTTTACTACTAATAAATGGACCTGGTTGTCGAGCCATTGACAAATTTTCCAAAGATAAGCTGACCTTAGTGTCAAATACGATACTCGTAACCCTTACTCACTAGCGATTGACGATCTAACATATTTAAGATAAAAAATAACGAAACGAAGAAGAAAAATTGATGTTTGATTAAAATAGCTATAATAATTGTAGTTAATTACTATGTTATTACTTCAATCTTCGTTCTCAGGAAGGTCAATACGTACGGTCAGGAGTGGTGAACCTCTAAGGCAAACCTGATGGATAAACAAGCCGAGAAAGGATACAAGTGGAAACGGTATTTGTTAGACGGTCTTTTTGTCTTATTTAATAAAAAATCTGCTTCATTAGGTACCGGTAGCATTTTCCTATATCTACTACTTTTTAAGGAGGGACTTGACTGCCACTGCTTAGAACTTCTCTCAAGGACACGATTTAATAATATATTGAATCGATAATGTACTGGAAAAAGTAAAATGACATTGTTATGCAGTGATTAGTGAGCGTGTCAATAAAATAATAATATGGTTGTCTTAGCACAGTTTTCTTGATTGAAGTCATCAAGTATAATTAAGTTAGCGATTGATTACTAGCGAGTAGAGTAATTAGGAAACGTTATTTTTAATAATTTACTCTTGATATTGGCCTCAATCTAACTGCTCACAAGTCACCAATTGTTACATAATTTATCAACTGATGTTTAAACACACCTAAGCAGGAATTGTTCGATGCAAGTAAGTCGTTCGATTGTAGCCTGGGTTACAGTAACAAGTACTGTCCGTGTTTTGGGAATATTGGCAACTTACAGTTATATTTAGGAGATATTTAAAGCCCGATTCCACTCCAGAGGTGCCAGGTTCGATTTCATCAACCAAATCAATTTTGAAAGGGAAGAGCTGATAATTTGATAATAAGGTTCATTAGGTAAACCTATTGTAAGAGAAAGTCTACCTTAGCTTATAACAAGGGCTAAATTCACTCTTCCGCACTCATTCACAATCCATATTTTGAAGATTAGAATTTTAAGATAAATAAAAACAGTGTAAAAATGAATGATTTATACAGGGTTTCCAGCTTCGACTGTTGCATATTTTAGAGAATTGTTTGCCAGGTCAATACAAGCAAATAATAACATATAACTTGTGTCCTATTTCGACTCATTTTCTGTCTGTGTGTCTTTTAGTGTGTGTGTGTGTTTTTTTTTTTTTACAAAAATTTGAATGTCTCAATAACCGTTTGACATACAATACTGTTTTTTCGTATGAAATTTGATCTTAAAAAGACACATTTCATGTAAAAAGGCTGAATAACTCAAATTATCAGTTTAAAAATGGTGGCTATTTAAAATTTTAAAGTCAAATAAAAAACTAAAAATGTTACCCAAAAGACACAATATTTGTAGACTACGTTAAGCTAAATTCAAAGATCGGTTGACAAATAATAGAGAAAACTTATTTTTTTTAACTGAAAGCATTGTTATCTAGGTAAAGAGTATTTTGGGTGAAAGTATGAGAGAATTAGTTGTAGTCTTTGTTATAAACCAAGCTTTAAGGCCGCCTATATATCAGAGTGTCACTACATAGTTGTGATGAAGCCCAATGACCGATGAACAGCCTGTAGTCCAGCTGATCCTTTTCAAAATGTGTTTCAACTCTGGTTGGGATCGAGCTTATTGGTTAGCTTATCAATATGGGCTTTAATAAACATGATAAGGCCTCTAAAACACAAACAGAGAGGGTTAAACCTTGAGTAATCCTAAATGTAAGCTAGATAGAAAGCTTATCTGTAATAGTAAGCAGGAGCTGACAGTATTTTATGTATGTAAGATGTTTCGGAATGTGAGTGTTAACATTTATAGAAAATGTACTAGTAAATAATATCTCTTAGGCCTATAGCTAAGTGAGCAGAAATCACAACTTTAGAGTGTATTTAAAGTGCAACAAGTACCATTTTAAAATAGGAGAAAGTTCAAAGTTCCTAAAATGTTTCAAATAGCTGTCCTATTGTAGCTAAACAAGTCGGCTGTTTAAGTTTATTCGTAATCTTTGAGCAATCCTTGTCTAAAGGAGGCTATTGCAGTATTGACTTTTACGAAGGTTTAAATCAGCGGTATATTGTAGCTATAAGTCAACTCTGACAGCCAGGACAGTTAACTATCGGCCTTTCGTTTAATTACCTTGAAAGAGTTGGCTGGACCAGGGCGGAAGTGAGCGGCCGAGTCGTGACCGCTGTTACCCCACTGGCCGTGTCTGGTCGCTCAGTGGCTCAGGACACGACACATTTGCATCCTACCCATAGATAAGCACAGTCGCAGTGTTATGAAACGTTGGGCAAGCTAGGCGACTCGGCGTGACCGGGGTGGGCACACGCGGGTGGGGGTGGGTGTCCTTGGGCGACCATGCCACGCTGCCCGGTCCGCTGGCTAAGGAGATCGCCGAATGTTTGATTGCGGTCGTGACGGGCGGCACCCTCCAGCTCTCACACCGACCTTTCACCTCACAGATGCATTAATTAAGGCAAGGTTTAACTGTATTTAGTATATGTTGAGGCCTCCTTTACATGCAAGGAGGACTGGACATTGGTAAACTGCAAGCTACATGCAACAGCAGCAATAGGCCGGGTTGTTGGAAAATAATCTGATTGGCAAGCATCAAGGGCTGTGTCGTTAAGGGTTGAAGGACAGAGACATTATAAAGAACTAATAATATTACGCTTAATCGTAGTTATAAGAACTTGATTTTATTCTGTATCAAGCTAGATGAAGATTTTTATTGACTCATTTATTAAAATAAAATGTTACTTTCTTTAATGATAGCTCATTTAGGCAAACTATAAAATAAAAAATTATAAAAATCCCCCCCAATAAAAAACAAAAAACAAAAAAACAAAAAACACATTCGGGTGAGGAAATGTTCTTGCTCAGAATTTGAATGTAAAAATAAGGAAAAATGAACCATGAGGAGACAATGGATTCAAACTGTTAGAGAGCTGGGTCACAACGAGAAGGTTCGTTGGGGCGAAAATACTCCACGAGGATAATCCACGAAAATACTCTTAAGTTAAAACATATTTCCATATAATGCTGATGAAAAGTATATGAAAATAGATGAACGATATGCTTAAAGGAAGGGCTTCAAAAACGCAATGCATTCAAAATAACATTATTTCACCGGTGGTATACTATTTGAATCTGGAGAAAATATATTAGGATTGGTCTATCTGGTACTGTGCAGGGTCACTCAAAATTGTTTATTGTTATACAGAGGTAGATGTTGAACCTGAATGGCGCGAGAGAGAGAGAGAGAGAGAGAGAGAGAGAGAGAGAGAGAGAGAGAGAGAGAGAGAGAGAGAGAGAGAGAGAGAGAGAGAGAGAGAGAGAGAGAGAGAGAGAGAGAGAGAGAGAGAGAGAGAGAGTAGAGAGAGAGAGAGAGAGAGAGAGAGAGAGAGAGAGAGAGAGAGAGAGAGAGAGAGAGAGAGAGAGAGAGAGAGAGAGAGAGAGAGAGAGAGAGAGAGAGAGAGAGAGAGAGAGAGAGAGAGAGAGAGAGAGAGAGAGAGAGAGAGAGAGAGAGAGAGAGAGAGAGAGAGAGAGAGAGAGAGAGAGAGAGAGAGAGAGAGAGAGAGAGAGAGAGAGAGAGAGAGAGAGAGAGAGAGAGAGAGAGAGAGAGAGAGAGAGAGAGAGAGAGAGAGAGAGAGAGAGAGAGAGAGAGAGAGAGAGAGAGAGAGAGAGAGAGAGAGAGAGAGAGAGAGAGAGAGAGAGAGAGAGAGAGAGAGAGAGAGAGAGAGAGAGAGAGAGAGAGAGAGAGAGAGAGAGAGAGAGAGAGAGAGAGAGAGAGAGAGAGAGAGAGAGAGAGAGAGAGAGAGAGAGAGAGAGAGAGAGAGAGAGAGAGAGAGAGAGAGAGAGAGAGAGAGAGAGAGAGAGAGAGAGAGAGAGAGAGAGAGAGAGAGAGAGAGAGAGAGAGAGAATGTATATGTGACAGTACAATAAGAAGGACCAGAAAACGTTGCAGTGATTGACGCTAAATAGTACCCAATGACTTTACCCTCCAAAACGTATTACCAAGGTCTCATCAACAATTAATACATCTCGACTTCCTTTCGTCATCCATCATCCGCGATGAAAGCAGTGTCGTCCCATCAATCAAACACAGTTCCCCAGAGTAATCTATCATAAGTCTCTAGCTAGATTGACACCACATTGGAGTTAACGGAGCAACTGCACTAAAATCGAGTAGCTTTTGAGAATTTTGTCAGGATTATGCCTCATTGAGTGCCAGATAGTTTCGGTACGTGGAGGAAGAATAGAAGTGGTACTGAAATAAATGTACAGTGGAATGGACCACCCATACATTTACGGTTGTACTGACACGGCATCCCACCCATACACGAACGTTAATATTGACACCCCTCCCCCACGTATATTTTTACGGTGATATTGATCCACCCACCCATCATTTACGGCAAGGATGGACAGAATTATTTAGGAGATCAGGAGTGGGTTCCTACTAAATAAAATACACTTAATAGAATAATATACCACAAACAGACGTTTATACGAAGAAGCTAGCAAATTATATACTCTTTAAAGAAGGATGATAACATTATTGAACTCAGAGGGATTTGTAATAAACAGTATACGAAGTTGGATTACATATTGCTTAAACTTACTTCATTATTTATGAATAGTTATAAGAGTAACTTGAAGTCGATTTCCAACGTGGATAACTAAGTTCGTGTGAATATTGTGATGTGCCTGGTGATAATATTTGTATGTAGATACCTAAGTTGGTGTGAATATTGTGATGCACCTGATGATAATATTTGTATGTAGATACCTAAGTTGGTGTGAATATTGTGATGAACCTGATGATAATATTTGTATGTAGATACCTAAGTTGGTGTGAATATTGTGATGTGCCTAATGATAATATTTGTATATAGATACCTAAGTTGGTGTGAATATTGTGATGCACCTGATGATAATATTTGTATGTAGAGATACCTAAGGTTGGTGTGAATATTGTAGATGTTGCCTAATGATAATATTTGTATGTAGATACCTAAGTTGGTGCGAATATTGTGATGCACCTGATGATAATATTTGTATGTAGATACATAAGTTGGTGTGAATGTTGTGATGTGCCTGGTGATAATATTTGTATGTGGATACCTAAGTTGGTGTGAATACTGTGATGCACCTGATGATAATATTTGTATGTAGATAACTAAGTTCGTGTGAATATTGTGATGTGCCTGGTGATAATATTTGTATGTGGATACCTAAGTTGGTGTGAATACTGTGATGCACCTGATGATAATATTTGTATGTAGATAACTAAGTTGGTGTGAATATTGTGATGAACCTGATGATAATATTTGTATGTAGATACCTAAGTTGGTGTGAATATTGTGATGTATGTAGATACCTAAGTTGGTGTGAATATTGTGATGTGCCTAATGATAATATTTGTATGTAGATACCTAAGTTGGTGTGAATATTGTGATGCACCTGATGATAATATTTGTATGTAGATACCTAAGTTGGTGTGAATATTGTGATGTGCCTGATGATAATATTTGTATGTAGATACCTAAGTTGGTGTGAATATTGTGATGCACCTGATGATAATATTTGTATGTAGATACCTAAGTTGCTGATGATAATATTTGTATGTAGATACCTAAGTTGGTGTGAATATTGTGATGTGCCTAATGATAATATTTGTATGTAGTTCTTTTATTAAATTTGAACTGTTTACATATTTAAAAAATAATATATTCCGGATATATTATAAAACCAAAGTAAAATAGCTGAGCTTTAAAAAAAAAATCTGGACTGTACTAAAGAGTCTTGAATAATTAACAAATATCATTTTATAACCTTTTGAAGTTAGAAATTATTTATGTGTTGTATCTGAATTGAAAAGATGATAGCTATTAAAAACATATCCTTTGTAGCACATTAATCATAACTTATACCATAAGACATATTTCATAGCTAAAAAAAGATATTATTGTTTTAAACCGGTTATTATCAATTTGAAACGAATTCGCATGAATAGAAAACGCCGAGAAACAAGGTTGACTACATAGCAGAAGTCTGAAGTGAAGAATGAAATAATGAATCATTTTACAAAGTCTATTCTTCTCAACATCATATAAAGCTGTGTGTTAATGAATGACTTTGAAGTCTGCAGGTGAACGTAATATTGTGTCGTTGTATTGTACTCCGTGGTGGCCTTGAGTAAGCTTACCACACGAACAATACTCGCTGTTGGAGTTGATGGACTGTGAGAATAAAATACACTAAATGTTGATAAAATACACCCCCTTGCAAACAAATAAGGGGTTATTTACAATGGAAATAATTGTATAATGATTAACTGATTTGTATAATTTCCATTTGAAATATTAAGTGACATCCAAACAATTTACAATAAACGTAGTAATATGAATGTAACAAAATATAAATTATGTTTCACTTCAATTATTCCCATATTCCCAAATGTGCTAAGGGCGTAAATGATTACACGTAAAATGAATAGATTGGTAATATATTTTTATGTAGACAAGTAGGCTATTAATTGTTAATTTTCAATTATTTAAGTCATCAAGGAACTAATTCTGATCAATGGAAGAGGGGTTATAAAAAAATCAAACGATAGCCATGGAGAAAAAAACATATAATGGCCACAGTAAACGCCCAAGAAACTTTTAGAGATTCCAATTTATGTACATCTTTATATATCTGTAGTAATAATTACTTCGTTTATCCTAGTAGATTTGGGGGTAATAAAGGAGGGACTGGTAAGGTGCTGGCCCTGCTACTGGCGGAAGAACTACCTGACACACATCAAGCGCACTATTGGATCCGATCTCTGTTTATTGGTTCTCTGTTCGATATCTTATTTATAATCAACGTGTAATGCCTGCTTAGTAAAAAAAAATAAAAAAAATGAATAAATAAATAATAATAATAATTTGTTTGGTACGAACAACCAAAAAAGTACCAATGCGTCAGTGTCTAACTGTTATCATATCCACAGAGTATCTGTATTCTGTATTTGTATCTTTGTATTAATGTACGTTTAGTTCCTTTTAATAATTTACGATGATACTTTCCGTTATTTCTCACCATCGTAATTATTTTAAGGTTTATTGAAATATTTCTAAAGTATTTCTATACCACTAAGAAATAGATTCTAAAAAATCCTTGGTTTTGAAAACTATGGACTCGTAAAGTAAATGTTCCAATCACTATGAATGAAGAACTTGGTGTTAAAAAATGATTTAAGGCCGAACTGTTTCGGTGGAGTTGTCAAAACTAGTTGTAAACTGGTGACGAGAGATAAAGTTTATCTTACAAATAAATTGTAAGAAGTAAAAGCAATCAATTATAAATTAAGCTGACATTAATTGGTTTTATAGAGTAGTGTTGTTTGCTAAGAATTGGTTATTTAGTAACAGTAACAGAGAGTCAAACTGTAAAGCCCTTAGTAAATTAGCCGAAGTGGTAGATTTTAGAAAAAAATCAAGGTATCCAATCACATTTTAGTTAGCTTTAGTCTTTTCGAGAATAAATCCAGCGAAGAAATACTAGTAAGTAAAGCACAAGAAAAAAAAAACGCAAATCATCTTTTAGAGAATCTTGAGGATACGTTATTGAAAGGCGAAAATTACTTAAAAATTATAATTTACACTTTTCAATTGTATGGAGACATTTTACTTGGTCAAACTTTTCTAGGATCATATGTATTACACATTTCTTGGATTTGGACTTTGGAATCAAAACGTTATTTTTTTAGAATTGTGTTGAGTTATTGTAACTAACTGTCTGTGTTGAGTAATATTTCTTGATACTGCACTTTTGAAATTGACACGTAGTTGCCTTAGAAACATACCCTCCATTGGCAAGTTGATATAGTTATAAGGGGTAGAATAGAAGAACCTTTAGTACAAAATAGAGAAAAACGCTTCTTTCATTTTATTAAAAGTCTTTTAATAAACATTGATACATTCAAGTTCGTGTTGAAGATATAAGTTTGAACTAGCATTAAGCTGACCATTATTTAACAAGTTCCATTCACTAGCAAATGAATAGTGTGGGTGTGGCAAGACTTGGCCTAGTTAGGCATAATTAATTATACTGTAATTAGAGGCTGTGGCGATCTAGGCGACTGTGGATGTTAAACAATCGTCTTGATTTAGAAGGCCATTGTTTCAATTCGCCCGAGGATAAGCTGTTACGATGGCATTGTCATCGCGTTGAAGCCATGATAGCCGACGTAAGAGAGCGACTTGAATAATATGTTATAGTGTAAAGCCCATACTGTACGTTTTATGGTAATGTAAAAACATTTCATTCAGTAATAACGAGGTAAAAAATAGGACACTTGTAAGCTTTTTATGGTTATAATGAATATTGGAAATCATTCGGTAGAGACAAAATACAATAAAAATTGTATCTTTTTGTTAAAAGGATACTTTAAACATAATTAACCTAATTTGATGTATTGTAACATTTACTCAATTAATTTAACGGAACGTAACCTAATTTGTTAACCTAAATAACCTAATTTAACTAAATGTATACCTAACATAACCAAGGAAAAGACAATAAAGCAGCTTTTCGAACAAATTTTGAATGTACAAAACAACAAATTCGCCTATCACCCTCCTGAGTGAAGGTTACAAGCTTACATTGTCTTTGTACCTAAAGGCAGTTGTCTAAGGTTTCTGACACATCGCACAAAAAACACACAAAAAAGTTATATTTTGCAAAGTTTTTAAGTTTTACTTCTTTTATTTTGTAATAATAAATTGCATAATCACTAACCAATGTGAAAAATTACGACAAATATGACAAAAGGTGAACTCTATTGTACAATAAAACAAACTATCATCTATAAAAATGAATTATTTACTATTCCTTAAATAAATCCAAGAGGAGAGATATGAGTGAAATGTTAACTGCTTAGGACGATAGGGGAAAAGTACATAGAGATGTAAAAAATCGGGAGGTAAATGTGAACTTTGTCAATCTTAAAAAAGCTTTCGATAGAGTAAAATGGAAAGAAGATTATAGAAATTCTAAGCAGGGAATAGAATAGACTGGAAATAAAGACGATTGGTCAAAGACGTATAATAAATTTTATGAAGCAGAAAACAAGAAAGAGAATAGGTAATAAACTAACGGGAGAAATTGACATGGGAAGAGGTGTCAGACAGGGGAGCAATTTATAACCTACTTCAAATACTAAGTATTTAGAAGAAATAATGAAGGAAAGTTGTGACGGAAATGGCGGGTAAGTAGGGGTGAAAGAATTGAGTGTATTAGTTTTGCTGACGATATGGCTGTAGTAGCAGAAAGTAAAGAAGAGCTCATAGAAATGTTAAACAAGTTAATAAAATAAGTGAAGAGTACGGGTTGGATATAAACACAAATAAAATAAATATTATGGTAATACGAGGAGAGAAGGAACGAGTGCATATTAAAATAAAGGGATCCCCATTAGATCAAGTACGAAGTTTTAAATATCAGGGAAGTATAATTGAAGGAGATGTGAGTTGCAGAAAGGAAATAAAAGTAAGAACTGTTATGGAAATAGTAAGATTTAATAAAAATATAAGTTTAATTTGAGTACCGTTGAATAAGAAGCTGAAGAAAAGATTTATGAAATGTTTTATTTGGAATATTTGATTAGATGGACCGGAAACATGAACTGTTAAGAAATAAAACGAGAAGAGATCATAATCAATGCTAATTTTTATGAGAAGATAGAGTGCGAAACGAATTACTGAGGACAGAGGACGAGGAGAGGGAAACACTGAAAACTACATTAGAAGAAGGAACATGAGTTGGTTAGGCAAGAACCTGTTGAGAACAGCTTAGAAGGAAAATTTAGAGGAAAGAGAGAAAGGAAAGCGATGGTGGACTGGTATAAGATAACAATAAAACTGGCTTAAAACAGGCAGATTTAGTGGAAGGTTGCAGAATTTGCTCAGGGGCAGAACACCCTTGATTAGAATGAACCAATTAGAATGAATAATTATTTTTATGAAAGTTAAAATATATTAGCATAACTGAAATAGGTTACAAATAATAGTTAGTTTGAAAACCTACCGTACTTTAGTCCAACTATGACATATTGTAACGTGATATACTTTTTTCTAGTTTTGGTCTACATTCTATCTGACCATAGGGAATCTCTATTTCAAAATTATAAAACAAACTGCTACCAACTGCAAACTTGCGCAAACCATTAGAAACAGATTTAAACAAATGCTTTCTCCGACCATAAACCACTTAGCAGTGGGTACTTTCCACAAAGAGTAATGGCCAGACACTTATTATGCTTAGAAAGTATTATAAAACATTAATTTATTGTAGAAACTGAATTATTTCAGAGAGTGGAATTCACTTTCTTCTCCCTCAAAATATAAAAACAATCAATAGTTTATCTCAGCTGAAAACATGTTTGAGAAGCCATTTGGTCGGGAGGGATTTCTATACTATCGATGTTGGCCATGTTGGCCATCGACCATCGAATGTTGGCTGTTTTATTTTTATTTAACTACCTTAAATATTTTTCTTATTGTAGCAGCTCTTACTGTAATAAAATAAATGTCAATATTGGCTTAAGTGTAGGCTATAGTGAAACATTGTCTTAGAATTAATTTACTTATGATGTTGTTTGTGTATTATTTTATGTTCTTGATTAATGATGTTATTTTTGTATTATGACTTGCATAGATAACTGTAACAGTTCATATTGTGTCAATAAATTAATCTAATCTTGAATTACTTTAGATTCTAGAGCAAATGTTCAAAACCTAGAGGAACTTAACACGTATATATTTATACATGTATTAAAATACTTTTAAAATGACTAACTAGTGATATTCTCTATTTACAGGATAGCAAGACTAGTTCTATTAATAGTGAGTAGAGGAAGTAAAGCAAACATTTTTGACTGATGAGGTTCAGTGTGTAGTGAAGGCCAAGGCAAGCCAGCAATGTGCTTGACTCACAACAGTTGCTAGAAATTTAACCGGAACAAGTTTATGACGCTACGTTTGATCTGTTTTAAGTCTAATATTAATCCCAATCAGTGTCATTGCAAACTTTGAGAGGAATCAAATGATAACCAACGGCTGTTAATTGTCATTGGGCTATTAATTAGTGACATTTTCTTAAGAATAGTCGGCCTTAGTTTGTAACAATGGCTACATTCGCTCATCTACACTCATTACACTTATTCTAAACCCATATTCACCCATATCTTGACGATCGTTGTTACGAAAATAAGTAAATATTAATCCCAATCAGTGTCATTGCAAACTTTGAGAGGAATCAAATGATAACCAACGGCTGTTAATTGTCATTGGGCTATTAATTAGTGACATTTTCTTAAGAATAGTCAGCCTTAGTTTGCAACAATGGCTACATTCGCTCATCTACACTCATTACACTTATTCTAAACCCATATTCACCCATATCTTGACGATCGTTGTTACGAAAATAAGTAAATATTAATCCCAATCAGTGTCATTGCAAACTTTGAGAGGAATCAAATGATAACCAACGGCTGTTAATTGTCATTGGGCTATTAATTAGTGACATTTTCTTAAGAATAGTCGGCCTTAGTTTGTAACAATGGCTACATTCGCTCATCTACACTCATTACACTTATTCTAAACCCATATTCACCCATATCTTGACGATCGTTGTTACGAAAATAAGTAAATAAACTCTCAGACTTTTTAAAAGTAATAGCTTTATGATTGTACGATATACTGATACATTAATATTAAGAAGTAGGAATCATTAATTCTTATGACTGTAGGTAAATAATGATATAGATTTATGATCAAACCATTAATCATTTGATTAATATCCAACATTAAAAATAATTTACAGTATACAGTTTAAATACGTTAAAACCTCTGATGACCTGGGAGGTAGAACAATTTATAGCTTTGTAAAATGTCTTAGTAACCACAAGCCATAGTCGTAAAAATGCAGATTTTATCTTGCTGTGGTAGGTAGTTTATTGTATATTGCAAAAATAAATCAACAATTTATACCAATTATGTTTGTATATTTAAAGCACTTAATTTGGAAGTAGTATATTTCAACTTCACCGTTTAAGCTTACATGACAGTACGTAGTGCACAATTAAATACTTGCGGAAGTAAATAAATTAGTTTTTAGTATATGATTGAACGTTTTGTTGTTTAAAGTTAATAATAGGAAATATTGTTCTTTATAGTGTTAACTGTATGCATTATTTTTTCTAAAGAATAATTGGAAGTACATGTACTGTTGTTTCCAGTGTATAATAGAAATTATTCTTGTTTCTAGTGTTAATTGAACGCATGATTGTTACTAATCTAGGTCTATAATTTAACGCATTGTTCTTTACAGTGAATAACTGAAAATATTGGTGTTTCTAGTTAGTAATAGAAAGTATTGCTGTTTCCAGTGTATAATATAAAGAGAATATTGTTGTTTCGAATGTTAACTGAACACATTGCATTATTGTTTCTATTGTATGACTAATTGAACGCATTTTTGTTTCTAGTGTATAACATAAAGTACTGTTGTTTCTTGTGAATAACTGAAAGTAATTTTGTTTATATTGTATAACTGAACTGAACTGTATATCGTATTTTCAAAATAGAATTTAAGAACTGTAAATATATTATCCGTGGTAAATAAATAATGTGGCTTAGAGAAAATGAAATAATTGCAAACAATAAGTGATTGGTAACATAAAGACCCTGTGATTGCCGCGTTTTGACAGTAACCTATATGTCTCAGCCTGTTGCCGGGAAAGCGGCGAGATGAAGGGTGTTACCAGATGTGGGTCAAGTGAGACCTGCCATCATTAGGTACCCAGGCACAACCAACGGCCTCAGTTTTGATAAATGTCATGAATGATCATTTATTGATCAATTTAGCTCTCAAATGTAGTACCTCCTGATGTTGATGAGAGGGCGCGACTAACTGCACAGGAAGATATGTTAAAATACATTCTATAATATAATTTGAATATAGATTAAATGAAATTTAAAATGTTATATCTTATTGGTCACGTAAAGTCTGATACTCAAGACAGTTTGAATCCGGCTCTATACGGAATTTTTCTAATAGTATAGTTCTCTTTCTTCTGCTTCTATTGGAACTGTGAACTGGATAGTCACTTCAGAAAATGGATATATCTATAACCAAGCGTCAGACCATGCCACTGTAGAGCAGTGACCGTTGTTGGTTTTCATACTCTGAAGCGACTATCCGGTGTTTAGTTCCGATGTTCCGAAGCGGGAGAATTAGACTTGAACTTTACCCTGCTGCTAACCTCAATATATGCCTCAAACCTTCCCCTCATATCCTTGATATATTTGATGTTTTGTCAACTATAGGCTTCTTTGAGAGTGGTTTGATGTTACAAATATATGTTACAAACAGTACGAACAATATTCTATAAACAACTAACATGCGCACATTGTTTATGCATACATGAGAGGTATATTAATTATTTAAAACAAATCTGTAGTTTGTTTACTGGTAGCTTTGGTAAGATATTTATGTAAGACAACACAACCGAGACTGACTTCTTCCTTGTAGTATTGAAGCTGGCGTGATACAATGTGAGTTGATTAGGTCTGAAGATATGCCAACAGGCTTCTCGCCAGTCAACTAGGCACGTCCTATATGAGCAAGGTTATTCGTGGCTGGAGGACTGCACCACTTGGTGCATCATGAATGGATGCACTGCAATACTATCCTTCTAACAAAAGTCTTTACGAGGTCTGTATTCACTTTCTTCACCTTCTGGATTACCCTCCGATTTTACAAGCCTTATAACTTGCTGTTTTAGGATCGATATATTTAAATGTTTACTATAATTTAGATTATTATATTTCCTCGCTCAACGGATACTTAATTATTGTTGCATTGATATTCTGAAATAAAATAATTTAAATTACAAATTACATGTTACTTCATTTACAATGAAAAGTTTACAGAACATGGAATTGGACAGAAAAATCATCTAAAATTGTGCTTCATTAGAGACTTCCAGACTCATTAAACTACTGAATTTCTAGTCACACTAAAAAGAATTGACTAATATATTTAAAACCAATAATTCATTTAAAGTATTTTCCCTTCAAGATATAGTTAAAGATTTAGCATTTTGTACTAACCTTTACTGTATTTCAAAAGTAAAATGAATACAAATGAAGGGGAAATTATTCTGTCTCCTAGAGCAAAACTAATATACACTATAAAAAATTCAATTTGGCGTGTTTGTAAAAGTTGTTACGCTTGTTGATTTATGTAAAATAAAGGTAAACCACTCTATTTTATAATATTTCAGTCACCTGTCGAAGGCCTTGCGGGGTGGGAGAATGGGCGAGGCGGGTGGCGCGGGCCGTTACATCGGTGTGAAGGGAGCCAAGAGGCCATGTATAAGGTAGGGTGGGGCGCGGGCGCAAGGTCGAGTACCGGGCGACTGTGTGTCACATTCCGGCATAATATTTATGGAATGAGATAAGTTCAATGCATGTCCAATAAGAACAGTATGACAAATGAACATTGGATCTAACTGGTCAAATCAGATAGATAATAATTCGAGGTCATTTTTTGTTAACGTCTGTAAACGGATATAAGCGATTTCTGTAATTGTCCGGGAAGTTTGTAACCTTGTGTAATCTTGGAGTAGTTTGGATATTAGGTCTTTAAAAACCTGATTTTTTTGGCCATGAAAATAAAATGTACTCTAATCTCGTCAAAATGTACGTGTATATTTTTAAAACTATTTGTTTGGTATTCTTACAAACAACATTCCAGCAATCATATAGCTAAAGATTTTCATAATTTGTATTTAATGATAAACGTAATATTTTGAGATTATGTTTCAAACCACAAATCCAATTGAATACAAATTTGAATCAAATGTATTAAATTAACTGATTAGAAATACACTAAAGAACATTTGCTAGTTAGCTACACAGCAACGAGGGTGATAATTTGCTAGTTAGCTACACAGCAACGAGCTTGATAATTTGCTAGTTAGCTACACACCAACGAGGGTGATAATTTGCTAGTTAGCTACACACAAACGAGGGTGATAATTTGCTAGTTAGCTACACAACAACGAGGGTGATAATTTGCTAGTTAGATACATACCAATGAGGGTGATAATTTGCTAGTTTTGAGTAGTATATGGCCGTTTTCCCTTAAATGTTAAACTTTCTACGCGTAAAAATCATAAAGGGGTGCAACGAGCCCCAAAAATCACAAGCTGAGTAACATATCCACAAGGTTAAGGTATACATTTCTCAAATTATTAAAGTAATAACTCATAAAAAACCAAAATATTCTGTATTATTTACTAAAATCCATGTAATTTATTTTATTTAAAAATGGTACAAAGAAAAAATTTCTGAAATATTTTTCCATAATAACTTGACATACTTAAATGGTTACTGTAAGACACACAAAAATCAGTGCCAAATAAAATTACTACTTTTTTTAAAGATTCTGGTTTTATAGTCGATCTGATAATTTGTATATAATCAATAATCTATTATCATTGTAGTAACTAATTTGATATATATATATATATACATATAATCAATATTAAATATAAGGGTGTTCTAAAAATATACCTGTCTCCTTTAAACAAAGTCGAGAGGATTCTGTTCAGTAAAAGACATATTTTGGATTATTAAACAATTGCCAATTAGTTGTTTATGCTTACATGGGAGAGTATTCTATGTATAAGCCTTTGAATATGATGAACACAACTGGAATCAAAAAGGAAACCCATCCACCATCAAAATACAGAATATAACTTTTTTTAATTAATCAAATATGGAATATAACTTTTTTTTAATATGGAAAACGTATACCAATATCAAACATCTGACATTAACAATAAGGTAATGAATGATTTTATATGATTTACTAAACTGTCTTTATTCATTTATGAAAATATAATAAAATTCCTGACATGAAAATAATGAGCATGACCAGTCATTTATTAAAGTAAAATGCTTGAATGAGTATTAAGTCATATAAATATTTATGCTAAAATACAGATGATAAAATAAGTGAATTTTTAATTATGTTCTCTTATGAACAGTTTCTGGATAGCTTTTTTCACATTTTCTCTACAAAGGCTCAAAATTCATCCAGTCAGAAAAAAAATTTCCAGTCAGAGAATTAAAATTAAAATTACCTCCCTAATTTAGCCATTTGGAGTTCCCGGTTTTAATTAAAATTTACCATTTCACAAAATTATAAATAAGTCATTAAAACATTAATTATTTGTTTGGAAATGAAATCTGAATATTTATAAGCCCTGCCATTTTTATGAGTTGATAGTTAATTATAGATACTTTGGAATACAGCTTGTACAGACACCTTCTATAGATTGTAATTGTTCCAGCAATCTTCTGCGATCCAATTTACGAGTTACTAAAACATAATTATAAAATAAAAACTAAATAGAATATTCATAAATTGTGAACGTGTTCGTTATCTATTCTGAATGATAAATTGCAGCACAAAGTCTGTGGAAACTTGCGTCATTAGTAATATATTGAGTCGGTCGTGGACGGGCGTGGTAGACAGCTTGGAGCGACCACGGGCGGGTGGCTCAGTCAGAACCATGGACATGAAGAGTGAGTGGGTGGGTGCATTGCACACACAACCATGTAAGGCGAGGGCTGTTAGGCAACGGGTACATGATCTACATCTACTCCACATTCTCAGGTGGAGTGTGCGATGAACAGGTCTAACTTTGTATCACACCGGGACACAAAACAATTCTCAGGAATATTAATATTTTTAATAATTTACTATGTTTATATATAAGGTCTATGAACTAGTATAAGTTTTTCAAATGCTGAATCAAAACCTTAATTAGTGCAGTATTTTTTCCATTATTCCTTTATGTATTCATTAAGATTGGTACATTTATTTATTCTTAAAACGCCGATCGTCATGAAATAGGCAAACATGGATTGTTAATGAATAAAAAATGAAAAATAAAATTTATTTACAAGAAAAGAATGTGATATGAGAGTAGTATTTGTTAAAAACGAAGGCCATTTTTTACCAGCCCAATGAAAAATGAACAGCCGGTAGTTATAAGCTGATCCCTTTCAAAATTTATCAATAATTCTCTGATTGGGATTGAACAGCGAACCTTAAGCTTATAAAGTTTAGCTTCGACCAACTACGCTACCGACCAGTTATTACACCCAGGGTGACAGTACAAATTATTTAATCTAGAATAAATTACGAATTTTAAATAATGAATAACAAATATTTAGGTTATTTATTGAACTGTAAGATTAAATAAAGTGGGGAGAACTGATGACGAAAATGTTTAGTAAGGTATTGGAAATTTGCTTGTTTTGTTTCTGTAACTTACTTATTTTAATTCATACCAAAAGTCACAAAGTGTCTATGCGTGTTGTACAATACGATTTGGGATTAATTTAGAACAAATCATAATTCACACATTTGTAAATCAATAGTATGACCAACATCCGTTTCCTGCGGAGGCGTGGCGCAGTAATGCTGTTGGCAACTGTCTACCGTAGCCTTCTTATCAAGGTCACCGACTACAGTTCACTTTTGTTGGCTTGTCATGTACAGTAATATTATAAATGCAAACCCTGTATTTTTTGTATTTTTTACCTAATTAAACATTCTAGAGTTTATAGATAATGTCAGGGTTCTTATAGATATGTCAGGGGGTTTATAGAAAAGTCCCTTGAAAACATATAATACAGGTTGAAGGAACGTAGCATTTCATGCAACTGCTCCTTATAAGCATTATTTTGTACCTCATAAATGACATTTGACGCACACCCACCCCCAAAGTCTTATACCCCTGAAAATTAATCACGAAACAACCAAATAATCTACAAAATACTCAATTTATTAAAACTTATATCATACAATACTTTTAATATTTCAAAATTGTGCTCTGATTTCAAGATGTTGAATATTGAATATAGAAAAAAACAAATTGTAAAAAAATAATAGATAGTGACCGTAAAGTTGAAATATTTTACATGAAATGTTTACATACTCACCATAGAATGACAAGTACTTTGAAAGAGATCGTTAAATCAGGACGAAGGATGGATTACCTAGAACATAAAAAGTTTAGTATTAATAATCATGAAGATAAATGTTCATCATCGTAATATTGGTTGTTAGTAAACAATATAAAATAAACCTAAATAAAATATTAAAAATAAAAATTACTTTCCCGTAAAATATTACGAAGTAATAGTTATATTTAAATCATAAGGGTGCTTTTTATAATAAATCTACTTCACTATAGTATTGGTCGTTATTATAATCTATTCTTACTGTCATACAATTCTTTTTGTTCCAATTTTATTTACAATATTAATGTTTGTTTTTAAATATGTAGCAACAAAACTACACGATTTACACTTTACATTATTATAGGTGACGTTGTTTTGTATAATAAAGACGGATAAAAGCATTTTGAAAAATTGCATATCTTGTTTTAATTTTAACTTAACTGAAGCGTTCTATTTTATTCCTATGAAATAAAATTTCCTAACGGACAATAAATAATATTAAATAGCATGCATCCCCTGTTTGAGTGTAGTGAAGAGAATCCTTGTGTTTTTAATAGAAGTGGTCGTTTATTAACAAATTTTCTAAACAATATAATTACAAATATGTCCATTTGGTCCAACCATTATTACACAAATGATTTAACATATTTCGCGATACTGCGTCTAGCAATAAGTAGTTTTAAGTTTGAGCGTATTTTAAAGAGCAAGTTCCAGTATTGTTATTTTGTCCAATTTGGTCATGACCGTGGCAGTTGAGCGGTCTAGTGAAAACCCACGTCATTTATGAGGGAGAGGGAAAGTAAGATGACAACATAGGGGCTTTGCTTTCTCGACATTCGATGAGGGCAATCACGCTAGTGCTGGATTTTACAGAATGTCATGATGAAGAGGTTGTTGACATCATTCATTACCATGGGAAAAAAATCACACACCCGAATTTCTCCATTTGTTTGCAATTTAAAAAAAACACACACCATTATTTAATGGGAAAAAAGTTCACGAAATAGAATAGAAAATATCACCTAAAGATGAGTTAAACTATATCATAAAAACAAAATAAATTATCAAGAAAATTTTTCCGCCAAGATTAGGGACATGTATAGTTCCAGTTGTGTTATTATTTAGTCGTTCAAATTTCTAAATATCAGCCATTTAAATACCAGATCATTTATGTGCTAGATATGCACCTTTTAATGAAATTCACACTGAGTTTACATTATACTCATGTTAAGTACGTACCTGGCAGCTTTAGGCGTAACATGTAATCCATAATAACATGAGTGATTGGCAGTGTGCCTACTTAGATACCCTTGACATTCAAGATGTTTATAAACCTATTTTGGCACGATTTTCTATTAAATTTAGTCTCGTTGTTGATTGTGTCTGCTGCGTTATTGCTGAAATAGCCCATGTCTATTCTTTATTGTTGAATATAAGATAGTGAAGTTTTCAACATAGTTTAGAGTTAATTTGTAAAATGACAACATCCGAAGAGTATCATTATTAATAAAGATGGAGTTGTGCACAAATAAATTACGCCTGAGTAAATTAGGCTGAGTCGCTAGCCACACACAAATTGGAAAGACCTTAAAAGTGCAAATATAAGCTGTTTATTTATTTTAATTAAATTTATATATGTGTCTTATGAAAAGGAATACATTAAATTCAACATCTTACTATTTTACTGAATTCTAAAATATTACAAAATTATATTTAGAGTTGCACACTCCCATGTGTTTATTATCACTTTGACAGAATAGTGTTATTAGTCTACATGAGAAATTGTTTTGACAATTGGAAGAAAATATGCAAATAAAATATATAGACTATTTTATTACGTGATAAAAGTAAGTTGAGAAGTACGCAATCTTCAGAGAAATTGTACAGAACTGCTGAATAACAGTAGTACGTCTCCAATGTCAACCTGCATACAAACATGATTCATCTAGAGTAGACAGGAAGTAAGATGGAGGAGTTATGGTCAGTAAGCAGGACCTTCACTACACTTCATAGTTGCACCGAGTGTAAGGTGGCATCTGATACATCGTTTCCTTCATGACTCAACCACGGGGTTAAGAATCGTTGTGAACGTCAGCTGCCTTGCACTTTAAATCGTCATATATTCGGGGCTTCTTCAACATCCTGCATATATCCTGAACATATTTCATATTAAAACCCATACAAGATCCTTAAAGAAATCTCAACACTCTCACGCAGCCTAAAAACATGTGAGTTCTCATACATCGACACAATTACTAAATTAATCAACACGTGATTCGAACTTATTTGACTTATTCAACTTTATTTGACGAAAAACATGAACTTGTTTATTTTAAAAAATGTGTTAAACTTATTTCTACTCTATGCATATATCAGTGTATATGAATATGTGTAGAAAAAAAACTACAAAAACACAACATGCCTTGGGCAGTTATATAAAAGTCTAGTTATTTAACCCCATCAGATACAATCTGACCTTTTGTACTTCAAATCGGATACTAATTCACATATACAACCATTCGATAAAATCACCTGGACAAATCCAACTAAACTAACAAACCAAACAAGCACGTTACCCAACGACCAATGACATTCAGACTAAATGGGTTAGATGTTCGATAATGGCTTGGGTCGACCACGGACTCCCTGTACTACTCGATGCATGTCGCAACTGTCGGTGCAGTTTACATTTGACCTGATTGTCGGAGGTGCTACACTTGCCTCTTGAGGTCACCTGCCTTGTCGAGGCGTGATGGACTTGTGTCCTTGATGCATCGAGGGTGAACTAGGCCTTTGATTGAGGAAGTGATTTCTTGTGAGCTCAGTAAGTAAGGCATACTGGACATGTTGAACAACTAGGCTCAGTACTTTTATCAGTATTTGTTTTAAAGGGGCAAAATAAAACTACAATTTACTTGTAATATTATAAGAATATCAAATTAGGGAGAATACATCATAATAAGGGATTACTTACTCAATTAGTTCACCAAAGGAAGAAAATAGAATAAAAAACAATACTATTGGCTTTTCGCTGTAAACATCAAATTCAATATATTGTCATACAAGCAAATTTACTGTCATTAAGCTGAGTTGAGACAATTTTAGTAAAAAAAATATCACTTTTTAACATTGATTTAAAATCTGTAAAACAGAGTTTCATTAATTGGTTATCATTATAAATATCAATCGTTTATAGTTTAATTAATTATGAGGTAAAAACCAATAAATTTATCTTAACTATCTAAAATATAGAAGAAAATATGTTTAGGTAAATTTTCAAAATTATAAATATTTCCAATAGGTCGATCATTTTGTGTGTGGAATTTATTATACTTTTAACTTGTTGAAAGAAAGATAAGCTAGTGAACTGTTTGAATGAGTGATATCCACTGCAAAGGAACAACGAGAGTCATAACCACCTTATGTCAGGAGCTGTTGCCACTCGGCGTAACGGTGATATTGTTCTAGTAGTGACAGGTTTACGTCACAGTTAGCAGGTAGCTGGTCCATGGTAGCTCGTGGGAACCGTGGGAGTTTATAGTGGTTGGTCGTACCCATAAAGTCCTCGAGTCCATAATGTCCTCAACACGCCCACTTCTATGGTTTTATGTGCTCTTGTACAGTTTTAAAGCTCAAGGGTACTTTTATAAAATTGTGCTCAATCGTGGGAAAAAGTAGTTCATAGAGGAACTAATGATGTAATAGAGGTTTAGTATCTTACAGAGAGCCTTTTACGCAATCCATCCTAAAACTGAAAAGTATTGATATTTCTTCCATTAAATGTTCTTCAGATGAATTTCTATTATTATCAAATTGCGTGCAGAATTCACAGTTTCATAAAAAAGTGAATAGTCAAAAATATTTTATCCCGTCAAAATTAAATTTTTTTCTATAAGAAACCTAGGAACGTTTTTCTCAATCAATACGAGTATAACTAAAATTTGAAAACTCTAGTAGATTTTTAAGTACATCTCTGAACAATTACATAAATGTTATGTGTTTGGGTGGACCGATGCTTGGTGCTAGTAATAATTGCTGAGTAGCTGCTAGTAGTAGGTGAGTACCAGGCAACTACCCTGTTTCAAGTTTATGCAACATTCATTAGGATAATATTGTGATCCTCAATCATACAAATTTCAAAGATGACATTTCAATGTACTATGAAAGTTACGCGCAATGACCTTCTTTCACTACCCTCACATTATTAATTACTATCAGAGATACCAGCTTTTCAAATATTTAATTCTGTAAAGCTTACTATACTGAATATTCATTTCATACTTTAAAGAGGCAATAGAAAAAAGTTTAATACAACTTTAAAACGTTTACATATTATTTTTTATCAATCATTATAACATCTAGTTATGATAGATTTAATATTGTATTACAGTATTGAATTCAATATTAAATGAATGCGTTGAAAACCCGCTTACTTATGATACAAACTCTTACAAGGATTACGTATTATTCCGCAATGAACATAAACGTGGTATGATTCCAAAGTATGTAATTATTTTGAGTGATATCGCAGTATGTCCAGAAAACACCTGCTACCTAACCTACACTCACAGTAACACATCTTGGTGAGTCATCCCTACTTTGATTAGTTTTGAAATTCATATGTCTGAGAATTTTATTCATTTAAACAATATAAAAATATTTAGTGTGTAATTTTATCGAAACACAGCATCTTAGAATCATAAACGTGTAGACAAGGGAAATTGTAACAATTTTATAGCTTTGTATTAACAAAAGCTTTCCTCGGTTACCAAAGTGATGTTTGTTAGTAATATCAATTAGCAGTTTGTCATATTAAATAAACTTTCTTTTATCCTCGTGTAAAATACAAATGAGTCAAACTAATCATTTGACGAGAAAGAACTGGAAATTATTTGATGATCCAGATTTTAAACAGTCAGCATTTCCTCTTAACGCACCAACGAATAGAAATGTGCTGATTAGTGCATATGAAGTACTTCCCTGAGTAACAGGCACCAGGCCGTATCAGATGACTTCCGAAGGATGTAGACGCGGATAGGACTCAGTTCCTGGTCCTTTGAGATGGATTAGTACGCTCGATGAGATAGACATTCTTGAGGTATATATTTAATGGTCTTTTCTTATATATATGACTTATTTTTGTTATTAATGTTGTTTCTAAGAGAGTTGGCCCCAAAATAATAGCAAGAGCATCAATTTTGCCTGTCTTGATGAAACTGTTGTCTATTACATTTTGCATTTAAGTGATTTCACCCGATATAATAGCTAACATCCATGTTATATATAATCTATTATTTTATTAATACACATCAAAACATTTTTGCTGTTTCTATTAATTAATGTTTGTACGAAAATATTTATTTGTTACAATTCATTAAATTCATCCTTTGTTTTAGGATGTTCTGATATAAATAACGTTTTGAACCACAAAAAATGATAACATAAAAGTATGAAAAAACGAATCTCTTTTAAACAGGGTATATAATTAATTATATAGTACAAAAAGTATTGTATATTTTGAGATAAACTCGCATTAAACGTTTGATACAGTTTACTGTGGTGTAAGAACTAAAAAATTGTGAGACCAGTAATAAATAAATAGTTCTCTATTAAAAGAGACTAAAGTTATTTCATTGGTAGATTAATAATATCACACATTTCTTCCCTTACAGACAATCGACTTGTAACAAAGGCTCGTCTAACACGTACAGTCTGAGTACAGTTTGAGTGTATGTCATCAAGAAACAATACCAACAAGGAAGGAGGGGGGGAGATCTCGGACCTGTTACCTAACAAAATATAATGTAATAGAACGTAATAAAAAACAAATTAGTAACGAGGGAACAAAGAGGGCTGTGTTGAGTTGAAGAGGAGACAGTGAAAGTGGTTGTAGCCATCATCAGACCGTGACGATGCGGTACAGGTTTGACTCATCAGGATAGCAGACTGGGTGGATGGCTCTGGCAGGGTCGGCCTCGGGCCTCCGGTAGAAAGCCGGCGCATGGACGGGTTTCCAGATTGTCGGACATGAGTTAGTCACTTAACTGAAATCGAAAGTGATTCAGTTAAGAAAGTCAGAAGTGGGAGATCTGTATGTTGAAAGAATGAGAACAGCACACCAAAATATTACACGAGTAAGAATGCTATATTAAGTTAGGTAGAAGATGCAATAAGTTGAAGAAGTGGTCATCTGCAGATAGATTTAATGTATTATTGTTGAAGAATAAATGAAGTAGATTTTACTCTAGGTGAACAATTGGCATTTTTGTAAATAACAAATGCACGTATTTGCCTTAAAAACAAGCAAGAGCAATCTTTTTTGCAATGGAATGAGCTCCACTGCCCATTTCCATCTCGAGAGCAGTGGAGCCCATAAAAGTTTTCTCTTCAACCTCATAATATACGCCCTTTTCCATATATTTAGTTTCAGGAGAAAATTATCCTTAATTTGATACCATATTTAGGTGAATAAAATCTATAATAAAAATTGTACATTTCCAAATATTTTTGTCTTTAGGCCCTCGAACGCCAAATTATTTGGTTTTCAGGCTGAAAAACAAATATAAGGTACGGATTTATTTAACGCCTACGCACTTGTAAATTTTTGAGAATGTTGTTCTAGTTTCTTCCAGTTTTTGCATATTTTTTTGTGCAGTTTTCCATAAAAAAACCACAGTGGAACCATTTTGGGCGCTGAAAAGGACTTCAAATTGTTTATGAGTAATAAATTGTGGTTGTTTTCTTGAAAGTTTCACACCGACAGCTTCAATTCAATTAAAACACACATGAAAAGTTGTAAACAGATGGAAAGTTGCGCAAACATTTTTAACATGAAAATATTTTTTTTAGGTATTAATAAGAATGCGCCTTTTTAGTTATGTGAGGTTTCATCCGTTTTCACTTCTATTACAGCATAATCGCTGTACGAAAACATTTAATCAATCAAGCATTTATTATAATAATGTTATTGACATATTGTAAATATTGTAGTTTACAATATGTACAGTACATTTTAGAACATGTACTGTTAGGTTACGCTGAGAAATAGAACAGCTGTTTCGTTACCTACATGTTGGCCCTGATCATGGTGGCGGTGTATGTATAGTCAGGGTCGTTGCACGCTTAAGTTAGATGAATGCTTGGCCTAAATTTCCATCGTTACTACAAGTTGGCCGTGGTTATGGTGGGGTGTATGTATAGCCAAGGTCGTTGCACGCTTAAGTTAGATGAATGCTTGGTCTATATTGCCATCGTTACTACAAGTTGGCCACAATAATGGTGCGGTGTATGTATAGTCAGGGTCGTTGCACGCTTAAGTTAGATGAATGCTTGGCCTAAATTTCCATCGTTACTACAAGTTGGCCGTGGTTATGGTGGGGTGTATGTATAGTCAGGGTCGTTGCACGCTTACGTTAGATGAATGCTTGGTCTATATTGCCATCGTTACTACAAGTTGGCCGCAATAATGGTGCGGTGTATGTATAGCCAAGGTCGTTGCACGCTTAAGTTAGATGAATGCTTGGTCTACATTGCCATCATTACTACAAGCTAGCCGTGGTTATGGTGGGGTGTATGTATAGTCAGGGTCGTTGCACGCTTACGTTAGATGAATGCTTGGTCTATATTGCCATCGTTACTACAAGTTGGCCGCAATAATGGTGCGGTGTATGTATAGCCAAGGTCGTTGCACGCTTAAGTTAGATGAATGCTTGGTCTATATTGCCATCGTTACTACAAGTTGGCCACAATAATGGTGCGGTGTATGTATAGTCAGGGTCGTTGCACGCTTAAGTTAGATGAATGCTTGGCCTAAATTTCCATCGTTACTACAAGTTGGCCGTGGTTATGGTGGGGTGTATGTATAGTCAGGGTCGTTGCACGCTTACGTTAGATGAATGCTTGGTCTATATTGCCATAGTTACTACAAGCTGGCCGTGGTTATGGTGGGGTGTATGTATAGTCAGGGTCGTTGCACGCTTACGTTAGATGAATGCTTGGTCTATATTGCCATCGTTACTACAAGCTGGCCGTGATCATGGTGCGGTGTATGTATAGCCAAGGTCGTTGCACGCTTAAGTTAGATGAATGCTTGGTCTACATTGCCGTCGTTACTACAAGCTGGCCGTGGTTATGGTAGTGGTGTATGTATAGCCAAGGTCGTTGCACGCTTACGTTAGATCCATGCTTGGTCTATATTGCCGTCGTTACTACAAGCTGGCCGTGATCATGGTGGGGTGTATGTATAGTCAGGGTCGTTGCACGCTTACGTTAGATGCATGCTTGGTCTACATTGCCGTCGTTACTACAAGCTGGCCGTGGTTATGGTAGTGGTGTATGTATAGCCAAGGTCGTTGCAGGCTTATGTTAGATCCATGCTTGGTCTATATTGCCGTCGTTACTACAAGCTGGCCGTGATCATGGTGGGGTGTATGTATAGTCAGGTTCGTTGCACGCTTACGTTAGATGCATGCTTGGTCTACATTGCCATCGTTACTACTAGCTGGCCGTGGTTATGGTAGTGGTGTATGTATAGTCAGGGTTGTTGCACGCTTACGTTAGATCCATGCTTGGTCTATATTGCCATCGTTACTACAAGCTGGCCGTAGTTATGGTGGCGGTGTATGTATAGTCAGGGTCGTTGCACGCTTACGTTAGATGCATGCTTGGTCTACATTGCCATCGTTACTACAAGCTGGCCGTGGTTATGGTAGTGGTGTATGTATAGTCAGGGTTGTTGCACGCTTACGTTAGATCCATGCTTGGTCTATATTGCCATCGTTACTACAAGCTGGCCGTGGTTATGGTAGTGGTGTATGTATAGTCAGGGTCGTTGCACGCTTACGTTAGATGCATGCTTGGTCTATATTGCCATCGTTACTACAAGCTGGCCGTGGTTATGGTAGTGGTGTATGTATAGTCAGGGTTGTTGCACGCTTACGTTAGATCCATGCTTGGTCTATATTGCCGTCGTTACTACAAGCTGGCCGTGGTTATGGTGGCGGTGTACGTATAGTCAGGGTCGTTGCACGCTTACGTTAGATGCATGCTTGGTCTACATTGCCATCGTTACTACAAGCTGGCCGTGGTTATGGTAGCGGTGTATGTATAGTCAGGGTCGTTGCACGCTTACGTTAGATGCATGCTTGGTCTACATTGCCATCGTTACTACAAGCTGGCCGTGGTTATGGTGGCGGTGTATGTATAGTCAGGGTCGTTGCACGCTTAAGTTAGTTGAATGCTTGGCCTATATTGCCTAGCATAGTCATGCTCATTACGTCAGGATCGTTGCACGCTTACGTTAGATCCATGCTTGGTCTATATTGCCGTCGTTACTACAAGCTGGCCGTGATCATGGTGGCGGTGTATGTATTGTCAGGGTCATTGCATACCTACATTAGATGCATGCTTGGTCTATATTGCCATCGTTACACTCCCATTTCATGCATCACAATTACTCTAAACAGCGGAAAAGCATGTCCGATTTCCACGCTCGACACAGAGGCTCTGCGATGAGCTCGAATGACTGACTACGTGTTGAGCAACACAAGCAGGCTATAGGTTTTGCTAAGCCGCACTTTCACAGATGACTTGTCGGTTATTTGCAGGTGAAGCCTTTATTTACTATTTGTACTTTATTTATTATTTGTATGAATCACTCTACACACCCCTTAAACACGTTTGTGTAGTATTGGTAAACGTGATGTGTTGAGAAAAAACAACGACTTTTGTAAACTTTCCAACTATACATAAGTGATGTGAATTCATGAAAAACTATAATCATACGATGAAACAAACATTAAATATTCTAGAAATACTGATTTTGTAGTCTAAAATATTATTAAACACCCTAAACCTGAAAACCCTGAAGTCCTATATACCTCCTATATAGTATAGTACCAGGAAAGCCGATCTCCGATCGGGTTCATATCATCTAATCGCTGACTTCCAATACCGAATTTAAATGAATCCCAAGATACTGAAACATGCCATGAAGCTGAAATTGAAAATAAAGATCTTGATTCAAACAATGAAACAAATCTTATGACTTGTAATAATACTTTGCAAACAACTTCTACAAATAATTCTGGAAATACCTTACAAACTTCTAGCAACTTTCTTAATTACGATTTGCCATCAACTTCGGTGTTACCCCCGAGGTTGATGGCAAATCGTAATTAAGAAAGTGTTACCCCCGAGGTTGATGGCAAATCGTAATTAAGAAAGTTGCTAAAAGTTTGTAAGGTATTTCCAGAATTATTTGTAGAAGTTGTTTGCAAAGTATTATTACAAGTCATAAGATTTGTTTCATTGTTTGAATCAAGATCTGTATTTTAAATTTCAGCTTTGAAATTATAATAAAAATGAAATAAAGTTCGAGAATAACTGAATTGTGTATTTTAGACATAGGTAAGAAAAATACAATAATATTTGGTTTGTTTACATTTTAACAGATTCAGAAAAACATGTGTTATTTAAAAAAATAAATTAAAATCATAACTCACATGTTGAAATAGTAAATAGTAAACATTAAACAGTGGTATTGACCCACCCGCCCACCCATTTACTTTTGGAATCGTGAAAACTCATAAAAAATTAGTTTTCTCAAAATTGTCATCAAATCCATTGGATTCCTGAGGTAGAAAACCTTTTTATAGACAAAGTGCGAAGAAAATCGGTAAAGCCGTTTTTGAAATAAAATGACTGGAAATAGGTACATACATACATACAATTCCTTGCTCGTTTTATAGTATAAGATTTAAGTTAAGCATAAGAAAATAATTTAATTTATTTAAAACGTGGTAGTAAATGGTTCTTTACAAGTTACGAAATCTTTTTTCTTCGGAAAGTTTGTTATGTTTCTTATAACAAATGTACACAAATATACCTTGTAATGCAGGCTAATGATTTGCATACATTATTCTTTTCAAATATTTGAATTAATATAAAATGCCAGTGCATATAATGTTTGGTGAGTTGTTGACTTGTTTTTATTACCAAACATTTGGTTTCATTAATTTTTAATCCAAATTTTTCTTGTATTCCTCCTTCTTCGCTACGTATGAACTCGAGATTATCTACTCAGATGGCTAATGGTCAGTTTTCGGCCGGAAGTGACACATCAGTTCCGGGTGTCTTTGCCAATGACTATGACATCCGTGAGAGATGAGGCGGGACATTCCGGAAACGGTCGAACAATAGCCGCTAGGTTGACTAAAGAGTGTATAATCTGTGGTGTACATAACACTGGACATACTCATGATACGACATGTGTTGGTCCTGAACCTGCGTTACGTCATATGTTGCCGCATTGCATGCTGGGCTAAAAGGCTATATAGGTTAGGTTTGGAGCAATCGTGTATTGTCATTAGATTCCAGTGTGGACAATCGATGTCAGCTGTTGCGATTGTTGACCGGCTCTGCACAATCGGGTTTGTTGTCCGGTTCAAGCCCGGTACGGTTTGAAAAGTGTGGTGTCTGGACTGAGTCAATAGTTTTCTATTGATTACCAACCGATTGTATCAGAGCTTTATTTAACTCTTAGCGTTTGCGTTAATTTGTAATTAACACAAGTCATATTATTTCAAGGCAAAACATGATTTGTATCTTTGAACTTGAAACTAATGTACTTTTCATTGAATAAATGACAAAACATGCAAGTCATGTTGTTCCTTCAACCACAGACCTTGGGTTAATCCCATCTGCAATTGATAATAAGGCATACTTCCATTCCACTCTAACATTTTCAAAATGATAGTACTTGTATTGTACACAATTTTTATATATCCTCAAAGTATGTTGGTTAAATTAATAGTTTGAAACAAGTGTTTTAGGTTCTTTAAGTTGTATATCTAAATACGGAACATATATGTGTAAAGCGTATTAAGCTTACTAGCGTATTTCATTGCTTAACCTAGAGCGGGATACCCAAACTGAAGGGTGTAATTTTATATCAAGAGGGTTAGAAAGAAATTATGAAGGTATCTTACTAACAGACCAACTTTTTTCTCTTACCGGTTTTCATCACTTAGGAATTAAGGCTTCAAAAGTTATATAGTGTATATATTAAGATTAAAAATATTTTTTGCAATGAAAAATTATTTTTTCATCTGTCCAAACAATTCATTGTTTTAGAGGGAGGGGGCGTCAGAGGCTTAAATTTCCAAAATTTTTGGAACCCCTGACTTAGAAGCACCGAGACAGATCTTACAGAGACTTGACTCCCAGTGATATTTGGGCTTGGACTGAATTGCACTCTACACGGTAAATTCTGCCTTATGTTTATCCATCCTATCTCTCTCTAAACACAATTAAATTTTATAATCTAATATCTATATATCTGCATGTGTAACTCACTCACTCACGTATACAATTTCTAACCCACTACCAGATGAGCTAGAAACTTGAAATTTGGCACACTTGTAGATTTTACCAAGCAATTAACGGGAACATTTCGAAAACTAAAAATGTTTAATGTTTTACCCCCCAAAACATTCAAAATGGCGGACAGGAATTTTGAATTGTGTGCAGAGTTTTACTTACGGCTTCATTGTGGGTAAACCCTACATGTACTTGGTTGAAGAGCAAATCTGACAGCATACTTCAGATTTGTAATTAAATTTCCTATAATTTTGTTAATACGTAATTTTTGTGTATTTTTGATATTAACTACGCAAAAAATCAACAAATTTCACTTTTCATTAAAAGAATTCTATTTTTGATAGGTTTTTCGTGTTTTATTGCCGTATTACGATAATTTAAGAACCCAAAACCGCACACACTGTTTCAATTTACTACTTTGTTACCAAAAATGCTTTGAAATTTTTGACTCTTAATAACTTAGAAAAAATTCAAAATGGCTGACGTGTAACTGCTGATTTTTTGCAATATTGGGGTTTTTGTTATACTGACACTGTAATATTTTAGGTTATATCTCACGAAATATTCAGGTTAAACATTAAATTATGTGTGAAAAGTGTCAATTACATTTTTATGGTACAAACTATAGTATCCTCACAGAAAGTCAGTAACGTTGAATTTTGTCGAAAACATGTGATTTGTTTGGAAGATTTCCTCCCATTTAAGCACGATTAAAATAAGCTAGAAACTTAAACCCCTACACACTATTTACCTTCACTTTTCTGTCAAGAAAAATGCTATACAACTAGATTTTGCACTTTTTATAAACAGAAAAAATTCAAAATGGCTGACGAGAAACTGCTGACGTTTGCAAGGTTGACGTTTTTATTTGACTTACGCTGTTATATTTACTTTAGATAGAATCAATCGAAATGTTCAAATTAACAATTAAAGTCTGTACAAAAGTTCTATGTACATTTTTATGGCACATTCTACAGTTTCTTCATAAAAAGTTGTGTCGAAACATGTGATTTTTAGAATAGTTCCTCCCATTTGAAATAGGCCTACGATTAAAAATGCCATAAACTTAAAACCCTACATAATATTTACCTTTATTTTTCTGTTAGAAAAATTGATATAGTCTTATTTGGAAATTTAATAACATAGACAACCTTCAAAATGGCTGACGACAAAGCGCTTACCTATTTGTGCAGCTGAGGTTTTTGTTTTACTGAAGCTGTAATATTTAGTTAAGATAACATCAAATGAAATATTTATATTAGATTTATCTAAAACGCGTAATTTTATAGAATAGTTCCTTCCATTTCAGTATGAATAAAATAAGTTGGAAAGTATAAACTTTACAGACTATTTAACTGTTTTTATATTTGATATTTCATCTTTCAAAACAAACAAAAACTTAAAAATATTTATATGAAAATGCTGTCTTTCGTTTACTGTTGAGGTATTTATTTTTCTGTACTTGCAATATTTCGTTTAGAAGACATCAAATGCCGTTGTTTAATTCACAATACGTTTACTACAAGAATTTTAATAGACTTCTATGCTGTACATACAACAGTTTCCTCACAAAATTGGTTAAGTTGAGCTTTTTGTAAACAAAATGTGATTTTTAATATATCCTCCCATTTAAGCACGATTTGGGAGGAAACTTAAAACCTTGCACACTATTTACGTTTACCACTCTGTTGACCAGCTAATTACTTATTATCATCTTGGGTAACCCTCCCCCCCCACGTTGATCATGTTAGGAGTCCCCAGTGATCGACTTGGTGGTAATCACCTGCTATCATCTTGGGTAGCCCCCATAGTCAACTTGACTACCACCCCGTGATCAACTTAGGTAGCCCCCTCGTCTATTATGGTTTTTTTATTTATTTGCCCAAATGACTAAGTTGAACAGAACCAAAGTTATTAACCAACCTTTTGTTAATTCATTAACGGTATTTTGTTAAGTCCATAACCAAGTTAATTCCTCAACAAACTTGCAATGATTAAATGACATCATGGAATGGTGTTCAAGCAATTAAAAAATATGTCTGATATATTTTTTTAGTAAATGTTTTTAGGAAATTAACTTTAACCAGACTAGGAGGTGGAAAAGATTAGTGGGCCTAGGGTTTCCAAAATACTAAATCCGGCCCTGTAACCACATATTTCAGCGTGATTAAAATAAGCAGGATACTTAAAACAATATTTACGTTGACCTCTCCATTTACTAGCCCCTATGATCAACTTCGGTGGCACAGAGTCATCGACTTACGCAACCCCCGGTGATGACATTGGTTTGATTCTGTAATCAACATTGGCAGACCCCCATGACCAACTTGCGTAGCTCCCGTGATCCTGTTGGGAACCCCCTGTGATTGAGTTGGGTAACACCCATCATCGATCTGGTTAACCGACCATAATGGGTAGATAACCGTTAAGCGCTTAGGTAGCCTCCCATGATGATCTTGTGTAGCTTGTGATCAACTTGGAGAGCTCCTGGTAATCAACTTTGGTAGTCACCCGTTATCATATTGGAAAGCACCCGTGACCTGACTAGCTATTGATGCTTAATCTACAAGGGGTTTGGGGGCGAAGCCCCCAACGAGCGAGGCGAGTCTTATCTATACGATTGTATTCAATAAATTACACTTATATTAATCCCCAAAGCACTAAAATGCATAAAAGCACAGGAATACTATATGTATTGACTTTATAAAGGTTGCAGACATGATACTATTTAACAGGGTTTGAACATACTGAAAAAAGTGAGCCATGAATTGTTTGATAAAATTTAGAAATTATATAATGTATCATGCCATATTATTTGGGATTAAGAAGGAAATGCTTTAAATTATATGTTTTCTAATATCAAATTATTGAAAACATATTTGTCAGTGGATTAGAAAGTAGTTTAAATTGCTAAATTTCTTGGGACCCAATTTCCATGTCAGTGTGTCAAAAACCTTCTAAAGACATGTTGACCGTGAAATGAGATGAGTGGGCCAAAATTGGCAGATGTGCCAAACTGGGTGAGGAAAGAATCTCACCTTGGCCGTCAGTTGGCCAGTGACCGTTTTATATCCTTGTTTTGCAGGTTGAACACTTTCTTCAAGTCGCCTATGATTTAAAGTACCGTTTTACGAGGTGTAAATGGAATAAAAAATCAACTACAGTTTAATACACGTAGAGATTAGTTTGAAAATAACACTAAACGAATAATCAATCGTTACATTAACATCAACTAGACAGTTAATTATCAGATGAACACAATGTACAATATTTTACTGAACATATTAAAACAAGATTATAGTGATAAAAGAATATAAACTCAGGGAATTTTTTACAAACGTAGAAAGATATAAAATATATAACCGTATTAAAAATGAAAAAAAAAAATTACTATCACAATAATTATTCTTTTCAAGTTATTTGTCTTCAATACATAACTAATTATTTTTCCTTTTTGAAGTTAATATTCTTCATGTTTATGTTAATATTCTTAAGTTAACATGCTTTTTCATTATTTGTTCGTATACGTCTTTAATATAGAAAATTTCAATATTGGAAGAGAAGGTATTTACTGTACAGTTAGATGATGTTTGCCAATTAAATGATCAGTATTCAACTGATGTTAGAAAATATTAGCATATATTCTATGAAATCATCTATTAGTAAAAAAATATTGGTGGATATGATGTTTGATAGTGTACTTTATCTGTATACGAAACACATTTGAATGTCTTAATCCCACCAGGTTTTTTAATTAGATTTTATAAATCATTATATTAAGAAAGGTTCAGTAAACAACTTTTAAAAGAACCATAGATATGCAGATATTTTCCCATACAATAATCATGGACAGGACAATGCGAAATCCTAAGTAGAGTGATTGGTACCGTATCACAGTTGGAGTGAAAGCGGGAGCCCCTTCCTACGGATGTACAAATTAAAATGGCCACTGGACCATGCCCTAAATAACGAGGGCTGATCCACCGACACGCAAGGGCCTGTTAGGCGAGAGATCTTGAATGTCAAGGTTTAGAGAACCAGGACAGTCAGCTGCGAACAATTACCAGGACAGTCCGTTGTGAAGAGCTGCCAGGACAGTCAGCTGAGAACAACTGCCAGGACAGTCAGTTGCGAACAAATACCAAGACCGTCAGTTGCGAACAGCTGCCAGGACAGTCAACTGAGGACAACTGCCAGGAAAGTCAGTTGCGAACAAATACCAGGACAGTCAGTTGCGAACAGTTGCCAAGACAGTCATATTTGCTCAGTTATAATTTGGATTGTAAAAAAGGTCAGATACTTTCGTTAAATTAATGTGTTAGTGGCTTGATGTATATTATGCTATGAGGTATTGGCGAGCCGGTGGCCGAGTGGTCTAAGGCGTCAGGACTTTGAGCTTGGGTTAGAGATAGCGCTGGTTCGAATCTGGCCTAGACCGGAAGATTTATCAGTAATTCACCTTCTACTGTACTAGTCCTCCCTTACTCTGTTTGAATAAGTTCCTCTCACAGATTAATAGCTTATGAGGAATGGGCACAGTAAGTTTAAGAAGGAGTGTTAGGCCTCTCCTTAAAAAAAGATTAGCTAAAATACATGATAGGTAATTATATGTTTACTAATGAATACTCCGAACCAACATACAGTACTACTAATTGTTCATAGGATTTGAAAAGCGTTAGGACACTAATATGATTAATAATATTTTTTTAAATTAAACATTTTTTAATAACTAGCAATTTGCTATTTTCGTAAATAATTATTTTTTAAAAACATATTTACCAAGTTTTTAAACAAAGTTTTGTGACAAAAGTAAAATAAATCACTTAAGCTAAAACAAAACTTTAGTGTTAAAGATTATTATTTTATGAACATACTGACTTGTATATTAAAAAAAATGTTTAACTTGGGCCGTTTTTAGACACTGTCACTGTTATGTAAAAATTAATATAATTATTAATTAAACACGAATCTCTCTTAAAATAAAATTGTATGAGATAAAAATAATACCTACACATAATATTGTAACATAGTTTTATAAATTATGAATAATGATAAAATCCTCAAACAAAAATTCGCTGAGATTTTTTAAACAAATTAGAAACTTGTCGATAAGATTGGTGTATTCTAAATTCCTCATATTTCGAATAAAACCACTTATAATACTCGTAACGTTGGAAAAGTACTTTAAATGAAACACTTTTTAATAAACTAACATTCTATAGTAAGATGATCCGTTTCACAAGTAAGGAAATGGTCGAAACTTAAGATATTTTAGAGCTGAACACTTTCACTTATATCCAACTCACAAATGTCTCGGCAAGTTATCTGACGTAGACGATCTGTATTGATACAGGGAGTACAGTATGTACTCTGAATGCTGATGGGTTGATAACAGGTTACATTTGTATTCATTAGTGTCACTAGATGCTTAGGTTGGTAATATAACCATCGTAAGTACTTGCTTTTATTTATTCCAGAATGTAAACTTAACTTGTTTAGAATATTAAGTAGTTTTTAACTTTGTGAAATTAGTTTGCAATCCGTAGTTTAGTTTATTACATTGTGTTTCCCAAATGGTCAGTGTAATTGTTGTGTTACAATACTTTGCGGTGCATTGATTAGTATTAAGCAATTTTTTCATTTATTAACGTATTTAAAGCATAGTTTACTTAATTAAGTTGTGTTTTATAAGTCTTTGTTTGTCATATTTAGGGTATTTTACACACAATATTCACTTTATACAGCTATGTTTAAAGCTGTTTACAGCTATGTTTAAGTCTGAAGCTGTTATCAGACTTTCATTTTCACAATAGGTTGCCTTTCAGCTTACTTGCCGACAAGAAAAACTGGGAATAATGTAATGAAATTGATAATTGCTAAATAAATTAACATTAATGTCATATTTACTAAATGAAAATTTCATTTTGAGATGGAGTTGATATTGGTATTTTTGATTTCATTATACATTTTTACAAATTACCGATAAAAACACTTTTTTACAAGACCTTTCGCCAACAATACTGGCATCATCAGGCAACACAAATGTATTTATTTTTTTTTTAAATAAATAAATACACAAACAAATTTGTACTGCCTGATGATGCCAGAACTGCTAGCGAAAGGCCTTGTAGAAAGTGTTTTTTTATTAGTAATTTGTAAAAATGTGTAAACAAATTAAAAAGTCATATTTTTCAATGTTGAATATGATATTGATTCGATTTTCTTTCAATTTTTTTAATTTAAGCATATTAACCCAGATCTCTGTTATATTACACAACTATACAGATTCCTGATGAAATAATAAGTAGAGAGTCCCTTGTTATATGTTAGCAGCTTTACTAAATATAAAATAAAAATTTGTTACTATTGGTCATGTCAAATTTATAATATTCGGTAATACATATTTGACCTTAACCCCGAGTTCACTAAGCACGTTTAGTAGGGAGATATCTATAACATTTAAGGTATGTCATCTTTATGCAGGGTCGGTAATGTCCATTTATTATATTTCATACAGCAGAACTATCAAGTGGAACCGTGATACATGATGACACGGTATTTGTAGGTATGTGACTGTGATGACAGTATTTGTAGGTATGTGACTGTGTGTGAAGTATATATAGATTGATTGCTATATCAGATAAATGAGCTACCTCATAAACTCTGTCAAGAGAATGTGCTGCTGCATTCCTTCTTAGAGGGTTATTTATGTGTATATTAACGAAATTGTGTAATTCACGTGATTTAGCTTTGAACAATTACTCTAAAGAAGCTGCACTATATAACTTGAACAGCCATGACGGAGCCAGAGTTCTGATCAATAGAGAATATTTTACCTCGAACCTAAATTTTAATCAGCAATAATGATGGAATAGAAAACTGTAAATTAGTTGTTATTTCTGCAGCGGGACTTACACCAAGGTACAAAAACCAGACTGGAATAACTGCTACTCTATGACACGCTTCGCAGCAATAGTTTTTTTCGGACCAGCCCAACAAAGTGGGTCATCGTGACTTTCCATTTCAACCTCACTCAGCTAAGAACACTCACTCTGCCCCCCTCGCATGTCCCCAAGTTTGAGCAAACAACCCTTACTGTATTAAAAAAAGGTAAAGCATGTCTAAAGCTAATCAGAAGTTCGTTTTTTGAAAATTAATATTTTGTTACGTATTAAGGGATTTATATGTTAAGTAGCAGACATAACTGGACAGTGTAGGAATGCCATGTATAATAATGTGGCATTTAAATATTTAAACGATGGACCCACTCACTCAACGTACAATGATATTCACCCACCCACCCACACATAAATGTTTATTGGTATTCATTCAAGAAATCGAATTGAAAATGAGAGTGATTATGAACATTTAAAAGTTTTTAGTTCAATACATGTAATGATTATTACTGCATATTGTTTATTACAGCCAAACAAATGATCAAACCTTTAAGGTTTTAATTATTGAAAAATAATTTATTCAAATTCAAATATCAAACAATATATAGAATTAAAATGAGCAGTGGATGTAAATATTTTGATTGAATGTGTTATTTAATTGATTAAAATACAAGATGTTTGAATTTGATCTAGGCTTATAACTCATATCTCAAGTAGTGATTCGATATGTAAGGTATGGTATCAATATCGTCGAGGGTATATAGATCTACACCGAGTAGTGTTTAAGAAAATCCTATGTGAACTATAAAACGTTTCAGATAACTTCATTAAGGCTACATGTACAACATTCAAATAGGTAACTGATAATTCGCTAGTAACAGTAAATCATGCACAGACTTACGGCACCGGCGGCGTGGCCGGGACTAAACTACAATACACTTCACACAAAATGGTAACAATATCCACTCCGAGGGTGAGACTCGCACCTGTGCGCTTCTTGGTCCTGGTCGGCGACGAGAGAGGAGCCCGGACTGCGAGGGCTGGCACCACCGCTAGCAAACAACAGGAGAGCAGGATCAGCTTCATGGCACAGCACGACACCTGACTGGCCACCGAGCGAGACTGCGGCAGGACTTCACTTGCCCGAGTCCACGTTCACCCCTTCCACCAGCCACGGTGCGCCGTCCGACCGTTTCAATGCCAAATGTCTACTTTTACTTCCTCCAGTTTGCGACCTAACGAGCGACATACGTCACCGAGGTAGTTACCGACTATCCGATGATCGGGCCGAATAGTTGTCAACAAATAACAATTTAGGTTTTTTTAAATTATTTATTTGTGTTAATTATGATGATATGAATTATTTGACTTTGTTCGGTATTTGTGATTTTTACAAATATTTTACTTTCACCCATTGATCTAGCTAAGTATCTTCGAACTGTACTCCGAACTCAAAATTATCTACAGGCCACTTTATCCAGCATGAAAAATACACTTGAGTATAATTCATTGCGATAAAATCAGATTTAAACACATCTAATAAACATATTGACTTGTTTATTTACTATAACAACCGATTTGAGCTAGTATAGTGTTTAAATTATAACAATTTTAAAATTGTAAGTATTCCAATGACTTTGTTTATTTGCTTTGAGTCCTTTCGCCTACAAGTTAGGAATCCTCAGGCATTAACAAAAATTAAATTTAAAACGTGTGTTTACAAAGTGTAATAAACATTTTTTATCGTATGGTTGATAAAATATAATAAATCACTTGTGAATAATGAAGCTAAGGCCAATGAAATTTATCCATTCATATAGTATAATTCAACTAAAACTATTATTTAAACATTTTTATTTAAATCATTTTAACGTGGGCGGAGCTTCATTATTCGCAAGTGATTTATTATATTTGTTTAATCATTTAAAAATAATGTAAAAATAATAAAAAAACAACATTTAAACAAGGCGCCTATCGTCAAATATGTGCGAATGTGTATTTCGAATGAGTTACGTGCAGAGGTAACTCCCCGCCCTCCTATACACCTACAGTGGTACTGACCCACCCACCCACCTACACATGTTCAGGGTATTGAACATTAAAGAATTGTTTAAAAGCATCGAAACATTGATTGAAAGAATATTGATTATTGCAAACTTTTTTTAGTGCTTAAAACGTTGTATAAAGTTGTGCCGTTGTTCAATTGTGTGTTTGGCCATTACTATATATTGGTATACATAATTAATTCGGTATATTCTTGATTTAACTTCTTCATAACACTTTTTGAAACTAAAAAGTAATCTGAGAGATATATCAACTTATTAACATAATATATTCTGCAAAATTTTGAGATATTAACCAATTTTTGGTTACTTCAAGAGTATTTTTTTGTTAGTACATTAGGATAAGAGAAATAAGAATTGAATTTTGAAATCTACCATATGATAAAAAAAGTTCTATTCTATTAAATATTGTAAACAAACGTGTTTGCTGATGTCAGAAGATGCCTACCTACCTTAAAAATAAATGAAAGTTTTAAGAATGATATATTTTTGTTTCAAGAACAAGAATACTCTATCTCTCCTAAATTTATATTTGTGTTGAAATATTTATACAACACTCTTTATTAATCTATCTACAAGCATGGAAATAAATAAATACTGGGTTTTAGAAAACCTTTTTTGATTTAATGGTGTGTAGGAATTTGTCCAGGAAATGGCTAACTGGATAAAATATTTCACCAGCCATAATTTATCCAGAACATATTATGGCTAACAGATTGTAGTAATTATTGATAAATATAACCAATGCACTAAAAAATTGATTGAAAATATCCACATCATGTATTTTTTACTTTTACTTTCAGCCAAACAATTTCTTAATACCACCTACGATGGCTTTGTTATGACTGAAATCAACAAATGTGCGATACATGCTAAAGTGTTCAAACTGATACGCTCGTACGAGAGATCTGTTATGAACCGCTAAATGGATTTAGTGATTATTTAGCTTTCAATTATTGGATACAGGTCAAACATAACTTTAAGTCCTTATATTTACAGTATCTTATATTACTCTATATTATATGCTTACTTGAGAAGTACGTACATATTCAAATATATTTTGAAACATTAAAATGAAGAACAATCAAGTTAAAAATGTCTTATTTTACCAAGCGATCTTATAGGGCTAAGAACCCTGGGGACCAACAACATAAAGGTGACTTCCAGTGAATCATGATGTTGTTTAACGCCGAGCGACGGAACCCTCCGGTCAAGGCCACTGGTAATATACATTAGATGTGATATACCTCTCAAACACGAAACGACAATATATTAATAGAACCTTATAAGAATGCTTGCAACCTTGGTTTAAACATTGTAATATTAACTATTCTGTATAATCCACAACATTGACAATTGTTAGCAGAGTGCATCAAATGTAAATATAACTTAAACTTGATTTGGTTCAAAAAATAAAATATATCAACGCTTGTTAAAATAACAAGCATACAACTGAATGCATTTGTTATGCATGTATTCATTGACGTAATTTTAGTAATTTACACCTAAAAATACATTTAAAGGCAATTAAGTTCTCCTGATTTGCATATTTTAATACGAATAAAAAATAAAATTCTCAACATTGTAATTAAACTATGTAATATGTATTTTAAAGCATAGTATATAATTTTATTTTATTGGATATGATCCCATGTTAATGTATTAATGATATAGTAATATATCTTGAGAACATACTTTTTTATATAAAACATTTACACAAGACAGTAATTATTATATTTCGTAGGATATAAAATAATCAGGTAATCTATCAAAATATAAGATTGCTAGTAACAATATAAGATTTGTGTCAGCTCCATACTAGGAAAGAAAATATTTTTATACATTTTTTAATATTTTATTATTAACTGTTTAAACAACTGTGTTTATGTAATTCTTATTTCTTAATGATATAAAAAATTAAAAATACAAACAAACAACACAACCCCACCCCGAAACGACATCTTTAATATGACGTAAAAAAAGCCAGAAAATATGTTTATTATATCTGAAAAAGTGCATAATTGCAAATTCTTCATAAATAATACAGTTAGGAATACTGTGCATGTGTATCGTATCATTTGTAGAATCGATTTGCACTTGATATTTGATAATTTATTATCTTAATGAGGTTTTAACAAGAAGTTGAAATGTAAGTATATATTTAAAGTAGTTTATCATTAAATATTACATTATTATGACTTCTAAAATTGAGTAAATAATGTTAAAAATAAGTAGGATCTATTCATTTAATAGTTGCAAGGCCTTGACATTTTAGGTAATTGTTACAAGCAATTAAAATTGCTTATGTTATAAGCAATTAAAATTGTTTATGTTAACATATACTTATGCAATAGTTAAGTGATGTTTTTACTAAAATATTACCTACACCATTGTAATATTGAGCTTCTTTGCTATTAGTGTTTCTGGATATAGTTTTGTTATTCGTAAAAGAAATCACTTGATTACAGCATATTTATGGGATTAAAATTTATATAAAGACAGAAAACATTAGATAAAAAGATAGAGGTATAGATTAAATAAATATTTTAGATCTAATATAAAATATATAATTTTAAAAATACAACAAATAAGTACAATCATACGTAATCAAACACTCATAATTATAATGAAAGTAATTAATTGTTGTTTCGAAGTCTGACATTTAATGTGATATAAGTCGTTCATAATATTCCGATTACTATTTCCCTAATTTTCCTGTAGATGTAAGTAGGAGACAACATGTTATCATTGCGGAACTCATTTTAAACCAATTTAATAATACATCGATTATTTTTATATTTGCTCCGTTTAACCGAATTCAGTAAATTATTCATGTTCTTCCCTCGTTGAAAATATACAAAATCGTTCAAAAAAAGGACAAAAGTAGGACAAGTTTATTACATCAAAACATATTTCATCAAATATAGGACCACAACACAAACAGTGCAAGTACACCGACCAACCTAACGTAACCTTAACTTTGAATTCTGATTAATGAAATTATTCGCAAATTTGTATTTGCCGTTATAGTTTTCAAATACGTCTTTTACATTAAGACAATGGGCACTTAGTGAATATGGCATTCTGTAGTCAAAGAGTTTAGATCCCAACTTTTTTAAACTACTTTCCTATGCTTGATTAATACAGAGACAATGCTACAGTAAAAGACAACAATACAGCAAAATGCATTGTGTTTAATGCATTCATTTCCTGGTGAACTAAGCTAAGGAATATTTAAGAGCTTTTCCCACCGCAGCTTTCATAATACTCTAGTTTTTTACGTTATTGTTCTATAACGTTCTTCCCAATATCCAACCGATGATAAACTAACTGAAATCATTCGTTCCCAGGGACAGTGTACAATCAGCAAAATATTTTTGCTCAAATTGGATAAAAATTGACCAAACATTACATTTTATTCATTTTTGGAATAGGGGAATGGTTTAAAACTTATTCAATTCTTTGAATTACAATGAACCTTACATTTCACACGATAAACTTATGTGTTTTAAAATTTTTCTAAATTTAAATCTATTTAGGATAATTAGTAAAACAACATTTACTATAACTGTTACTAGTTGAGAAAACAGCTGTTCCTTAAATTGTAGTGTTTACAGTTTTCTGTTTTTTCAACACTAGAAACCTTTGTATTTAGAAACCCCAATTAATACAAAGAAGACCAATTGTGTTGTAGCACGCAACAACCGATTTCATCAGCAGCCAAACAAAACAGCGCAATTAATTAGCGACTGTTAAAATATAAACTAGCAGTTGTTTTATAGTATATTTCTATCGTTTTGTATCCTAACGACAACCAACGAATAAGTATTATAAAACAACATATTACATTGTATAGCTTCCATATAATTATAATATTTAGAGTTGTTTTATTTTATATTATTGCTATAACTGTTTTTTCATGGCTTTAATTGAGTTTTCATAAATATTCACTATTTAGTTTGGTTTATTCACTAAGATAATGATAAAATATATCTTGAGTATATTTATTACTATCTCAGTTTTGCTCATTGTTACTGTCTTAAATTTCATTACATTATTAAAACTGTATTTGCATTACTGAATGAAAGTAATCAAACATTTACCATTAAGGTTTGTTGTTGTTTTTAAAGCTATCTCATGTTACATTTAAAGGTGTGGTTTTAAGATGATAATTAATATTTTCATAAATAAGTTATATTCTCTAAAAATGTCAAACCCTTGTGATTCACAAAAGGGCTTCTACAAAAAATATTTTAAAGAAAACGCTTAAATTAATTTCAATTAATATACGCTTGTCATTATGCCCGTAGTTTAATAAGTGTTTATAATAGACTATGTATAATTTCAAAATAAATAATAAAACATAAATATCATTTGAAAAAAAAGACATATAATTTGCTATTCATAAAGTAAAATATTTATTTAAAAAATGAATTTAAGCTAATTTAAAATAATTGTCTTTTATCGAGAAAAATGCAACATTTATTTCACTCTACTTAAACTAATTTTAAAAAAAATATGGATGGTAAATGCAAGGTCCTTACTAGAGAAGGCCTACCTTTCATTTTATTACAGGAACTATTATTTTGAAGATTTTTGTTTTTTTATTTTAATCACCTTAATCCAAAGGTAGTTTTTTATAACTATTTGGCTCATAAGAAACCGCTTTCATAATTAATTGAAAAACTTGACAGCTGATTAGTATTAAAAACAATTACCTACACAGGTGTTGGAAAACAGGATTATTGGAATGGAACTGGTCAAGATCAGCTGAGCGAAACATGTGATTGAATATAATGGCTTGTATCGATGCTATTGTATTGCAATAAGTGTATCCCATTTATCTTAGAAACTATTTTCCAGGCCATGACGGTTGCCACTTAGACATATAGTATCCGACCACTGCGGTATGAGGAATGACTGTGGTTTCCCTGATATTTGCAGACTAGAAATTGTACAACAGGGGTGTAGTTAGAATTGTTCTCATTACATTTATGTACCATGTGGTGCATTACAGTCACTCCGATCAGTGTACCTAATGTACATTGAACAGTTGAAAATACCTCTAATGATTAATTAGATGTACAATAAAAACACGTGTATTTAAGTGTTTAAAACACGTGGTAGACATGTGTACAATTACATCAAAATACATTTTTACCATATGTTAGAAATGTAATTGCACTTTCAATTCCAAACTAAACCTTGAGTACATAATGGAAGGTAACTATCTAAATTTTCCATTCAAACATGAATTGCATGTAAATTTGTATTAAATCCATATTCAAAATACAAATAATACTCTTGTACATAAGACCTACCTTTTTTATCATTAGGGGCATACAAAATATAATAATATATATTATTACTATATTATATAATAATAATAAATAATATACAGATGAAATATGGTATATTATTGTAACATACTATTGTATTACCATATAGTAGTTTATTCAACATATGCCAATAACTGAATATTTGCAAATTCTAAGCATATAATTGCAATCTATCTGTAACATTATTTTTTATTTACTATTCTTTAAAGATTTGATTTACTTTTCTTATTTTAGGCTATTACAATTATTGTACTTGACGAATAATATGTACATTCAACAAATCGTTACTATTTCATAAACAATAGGTTAAATGTTATTATTCCTATAAGTATGTTTACTTTATAAGTGAATTGATTGTTTTCCCTGATAAAACCAAAGTTATCATACATGTGGTCATACATAAAAAAAATCAACCTTGCATAAAGAAACGAAATATTAATGAAATTTAAAAAAACACCCAGTCTAAAAGCAATTTTGGGGTGAGCTTAATGAATATTAAAAGAATAAACCCTTCCCATTTGAAATAAATTTTAAAAGTTGTAACAAAAAGATAGACAACACACGTTAGAAGTATTGCTCTAAATTCTCTAAAAAAATCTACCACAGTTGTAAAAAATACATTTGTTCATGAGTCCAAAAGGAAACGTATCAACAAGGAGCTACCTTAAATAGACTGGTTCCCGATTTTGAGATAATTCAGACAGGAATTTACAAAAAGTAAAACCATTAGTCTCTACTTCAGATTCATTAAAGGATTTACACACTTTTCATTGATACTATATATTTTGCAGGGAAAACATAATAAATAAATAATCTAATCTAGATGAGCTCTTTGGAATTATCTATTTATCTCCTTAGAGTGGTTAAGAATAACATTCTTTAACTAGAAACTATATTAGCTTTCATATGAGAAACTTCTAGTAAATATATAATATATAAGTATAATATACTATACTTTTGAAGTTTTCTAAAGCTTCTATACATGAAGTAAAACTAAAATCTTGCTAAGAAAAATCTATAACATAAGAAACAGTATTTTTCTTTAATAACAGTTAATTTCGTATTTTCCTGTCATTGTTAAGTAAATGATACTCAAAACTGACACGACGCTTCTCTTTCAACAAGATCTGAATGGGAACTTACTACATTTGTATATACAGTAGTAAGTTTCCTAACAAACGAACTTGTAACAGTTGTATGTGTAGTTATTGGCGCTGTCCTATCCAGATTATGACGTTGTAAGTACTTTGAACATTGAAAAAGGCACTGTCCATATAGTGAAAATAATCCATTTTGAAGTAAGAGTTTGTCGTAATTGTCGCAATGAAGACAAATGTTGTCTTCATCATTTTAATTATAAGTTTAATTGCTTAAAACATTCCATATATGCATTTTCCTCGTATAACTTTAGAGGAACTAAACAAATTTAAATCATGACATACTTCAAGAGAGTGTATAAATTAATTTTTATGATTTGTTGTTGTATATAGATTAAACACCAACTAATGTCTTGAGATTTTTTTTCAATTTTCTTAAGTAGCATTTGTTTTGTAGTTATTTTTGATATCATACATACATACAATTCTAAACTAGCTACACATGTGCTATTGAAACACGTTGATCGTATCAACCCACCCCTGGAGCTCCTACAGGATACAGAGCAGGACGCCCTCGGGCAAGGCCAATCCCGGAGGACATAAACCACAGTGTCCTTTTGATGGCGCCACGCCATCTGTCTTACACGCGTTCAAGTCTCGTAGTCTCGTAACGACCTTAGCGTTTCCTTCACTTCCATGCAGTGTTGACGGTTTCCTAATAACAATTGACGTAAGAGCGAGTATATTGTGTTTGATACCTTACAACTTTCACCATTGGCTAACAAACATATGTGAGAGGTTGAGTGACATATATACATTGTTTCTCTTACGTAATCTATGACATATTTTGCAGTCCCTTGTATCGGTTATCATGTTTGGACATATACCTAAGATAACATAACCGATTTTAGACGTAAGATTTACATTTAAATAGCGTTGTATTTTAAGAACAGTGAACAAAAATTTGCAACTATAGTATAAATGGAATAGCACAATACTGTATGACTATAATAACAATTGAGTCTGTTGATATAAAGAAAAACAACGTTTTAAAATGAATTCATTACAAGCACTTGCTAAGTAAAATAATAATATTGTACATGAATGTACATGTGCTATGATTCCATGAAGCACATTTATACTGTACATACCAAATAGTTTTTGTTGCACTATCAACAAGGAGGTGGCTAAATTGTACATTGAGGTAGTTGGTAGAAAAGAGTATAGTTTCAATATAATAATTAAAAAAAAAAAAAAAAAATCACCATAGTTTTAAAATACAAACTTAAGTTAAGTAACCTATTAAGTGATAAATAGTTAAGTGATAAATTGTAATAAGACATTTATCACATAATAGCTCTAAGACTTTATTCAACACCTCGGTGATGTATTGTGACCCGTGAACTGTGAGGATTCCGTGTCAGCGTAGCGCACCTTTGTGGGCAGCTGGATTGCAACGCTCGTGCATTTAACCTCTATATTGAATATCATAGTCCAACTAATGAGTGCCCGCCCACTTCATGGGACAGGGCTCCATACTTTCATCATTGTGTGGAGCTAGGCCGAGGTAATGACTAAGTTTCCGGCTTTAACGAGGGAAAAACCGCGGGAAATGCCACTGTCGAGGCTGTTCCGAGCCTCGTAACTACGCCTGTGCGTTGGCGTTATTACTAACTAGGTGTCAGATCCGCTCTTGAGCAAAGAATGTACTAATATGATTAATGATATTGTTATACTATGATAATATATTTATTTTGCGTTCATCTATTTAACACTGAGATCATAAACTGAATGGGTGTAGATCTATACTAACACAACAAGTTGTTAGTTGCTTTGAAACAATGAAATACATGTTTTCAATGTCGGTGAATTTTTCTTTTAATTAGGCTCCTATTCGCTGTTACGCTCATTAGTGGCACTTGCCAGTTTAACTGTCAGGTGTCTATGCAACATTACAGAAATTGGGCTAATTTTAGCAAAAATACTTCCATCTATTATTTCAACTGAATTTACAAATGTAAATATGTACTCATATTGTTGAGTTTACAAAATAAAATAAATTGACATGCTTGTTCGTACGCATTCCAACGCTCTAGATTTTTAAATTTATTTCGTTCATTTAAACTTTGTTATAAATCCTGGATTAATTATGTTGGTGATAAAACTAACCCTTGAAAAGGTAAATACTATACACTATCCACGGTGATGCAAAGATAAAAAAACAAAAAAGATATAATGATTTAAACAAGTTTGTATTAATGCATTCAATAAATTAAAGAAATAACATAAATTATTAGAGTACGCCCTTGATAGTGTCACGTGCCAACCCCGTCTATACTCGGACGTCGGTCTCGGACGTCGGTCTGGTAATAAATGTTACTCGCTGTGCTAATGACACCTTGGCCTTGGGCTGTGATTATTACTAGAGTACGCTCTTGATAGTGTCACGTGCCAACCCCGTCTATACTCGGACGTCGGTCTCGGTAGTGCGGACTGGTAATAAATGTTACTCGCTGTGCTAATGACACCTTGGCCTTGGGCTGTGATTATTACTAGAGTACGCCCTTGATAGTGTCACGTGCCAACCCCGTCTATACTCGGACGTCGGTCTCGGACGTCGGTCTGGTAATAAATGTTACTCGCTGTGCTAATGACACCTTGGCCTTGGGCTGTGATTATTACTAGAGTACGCCCTTGATAGTGTCACGTGCCAACCCCGTCTATACTCGGACGTCGGTCTCGGTAGTGCGGACTGGTAATAAACGTTCCTGGCTGTGCTTATGACATCTTGGCCTTGGGCTGTGATTATTGAACATGAATAGTCAACTGTACTATGAGACAATTAAAATTAACATCATAATTAATATTGTTTTTGTTTATTAGTTTTTTTTTACTGCCGTTAATCTTGTTCTTATGCGATATAACCTCTCTCTAATCCATCTATCATCTGTATATCTACACGGAATGGTAAAAGTTATTGACAGTTTTATTGAAAATTCATTAAAGAAATGGGAAAGAGTGCCGAGACAGAAAAGCTCATATTGACTTACACAATTAAAAGTCCATTTAACCTAATTCGAAACTTTTTTATTAACAAATAACCTCCTCGTCAATTTCCATCATCCATAGCGCTATAAGTCGTATGGTGAATGGTTTAAAAGGCTTTGGCTAGCCGGTATCAATATAATAATTATATACCTTAACATTTAGCTCTTTAAGAGAAAACTTTTTGAAGTCTTTTCTTAGTATGCATCTTGATACTATAAAGACTATCTGAGCCAAGTTTTATGATCCAAAGCGTTACAGCTCTTGAAAAGCTATGATGTCTTTACAGAGTCAGTCAGTAGTGTCTGGATTGTATATTCATGTCTTCTTGTGGGTAGTTTTGAGAAACAATGATGTGTTTACAGAGTCAGTCAGTAGTGTCTGGATTGTATATTCATGTCTTCTTGTGGTTAGTTTTGAGAAACAATGATGTGTTTACAGAGTCAGTCAGTAGTATCTTTCCTGTATATTTATGTCTTCTTGTAAGTAGTTTTGAGAAACAATGATGTGTTTACAGAGTCAGTCAGTAGTGTCTGGATTGTATATTCATGTCTTCTTGTGGTTAGTTTTGAGAAACAATGATGTGTTTACAGAGTCAGTCAGTAGTGCTTGGCTTGTATATTCATGTCTTCTTGTGGGTAGTCTTGAGAAACTATGATGTGTTTACAGAGTCAGTCAGTAGTGCTTGGCTTGTATATTCATGCCTTCTTGTGGGTAGTCTTGAGAAGCTATGATGTGTTTACAGAGTCAGTCAGTAGTGTCTTCATTACGACCCAATATAAATCAAATCATTAAAAAATTAGGTTATCATATGATTGCTGTCGAAGGTCTTTTTCAGAGAGACCGGCCTTTAACGGTTCATAAACTGCATCCTGATGGTTGGGCAAAAGGTGTTACGTAATAAAACCCTCTTATAAATAAAGATGGTTATTCTCTGTACAGAAAATCAAGTTATTATAATATTATCTGAACATGATTTTATAAAATTATACTTCTTTTATATGTTCCTTATATTTGTGAACATTTGGCAAAACGCATCAACTCCAAGGCTCATTGATATGTCAAGCCTTTGATGTAAAATTCTGGGAGCATTAAAAAAAAGTTGAAACCCATTTATTTTTTTTACTTAGTCTAAGGATACTTCTAAATCAATGTACAAAATATTTATTAAAATAATAAATATGAGGTTCTTTGTAAACTTTACAACACTCATAATCTTTGAGTTATTCTCAGGCATTTACTCTTAATCAAATTATTTTGAAATATTCATTTGGTTCATTTAATTTCCAAATTTTAGCTTTCTTTTTGTAATATGTTGCATATTCTTGTTGTATGTTAACTGTGTTACTTGGTGTGTTTGAGTTCTTTGGTAGTGAACCAACAGGTTTGCTGAAGGGAAATAACTCTGTCTGAGTGTATTAGTGGTTGGAGTACATTTGTTGGAGTAATTTTATAAATTTAAATCTACCGCGTATACAATCTACTATGACTCTATTTGTTCAACAAACATTTTCAATATAATTTGTACTAGTCTGAGGATAGCTTTACCTTGTATGTGAAAGGACAAATTAAACAACTGTATTGAAAACCTCTAAATTATTTGACATCTCTGCAGTGAGTAGTTCCATTCATATTTTGGCAATAAGTATAAAACACTTATTGCCTTATAGTAAAATGACTGTCAAATTAAGGGTATCAACTAAGTTTATCTGAAAATAATAATTGTTTATTCATTCTATTAAAGTTTGAATTAATATGTTATAGAATGTTAATAGTATTTGGTTAAATTGGGTTTACCACTTGAGTTTATTGTACACTTGCCAGTTCAATTACAAAGAAGGTTGAAAGGCTTCGAAGTGAACCATTTATTAATTCATGGTTGCATAATGAAATGGTGAATGCAGAGTGTCTAAATATAATTCAGTTTATAAATTATTTAGACATTATACATGATTACATCTCTCTTGCTACAGTCTTGTGCATTACTCTTGCAACACTCCTGTGTCATTACAAAACAGTAAATGTTGTAAGAAATTTGTAAAATAGTGATAGTTTTTATGTGCACAATATCTCATTAGATACGGTTAGAGGTGTAAATATCACAATATAAGTGCATAGACAATTATAGAGGTACATAGGGAGGTGCACTTAACCGATTCACGGTCACCATTGTGAAATGCACTTCACCGCCAAGACAACGGGCTAAGGGCGAGGTGAGCCTACTACTGTACCGTGACAATCAACAATGCAGCTAACGTGTTGTACTTTACTAGTATATGGTTGTAATGATAAGTTCAACATTTTAGTTAAAATCCAGCAATAGCAGAAATACGGCGTACAAAAGTACGTAACTTAAATTAATAATCAAACAGATTTTGTATACTTTGAGAATTGTAATACAACATACTTTGGAATTTCCAATGAACAAACATTGGTAAAGGACTAGATTACTTTTCAAAATTCAAAAATTCAAAATTATTTATTTCACATGGACATTTACATGTATCAAAAATGGTAAATATATTTAAATTAACTAAATAGTAACATAATATGCATAAGTCAGTAATTAAAAACTAATTAAAAGATACAAATAACAGTATTGTACATACATTTTACTGGTATAGTTAGTTGGGACACAACAACTAAGAGAGTGAATAAAAACATTTTTCCATAAGAAAATATTTCAGGTTATTTTTAAAAGATGATTTTTAAATGCTGGGCTTTAGATGATCTGGCAATATATTATAAACTGTGGGTCCTAAATATTCTATTTATTTACGGAACGTGTTATTGCTATGATGATGTACAGTTAAGTTTTTATTTCTGGTAGAATATGATTTTGGGTAGGAACATTTTGAATACGTTTAAAGTGTAAACTGATACGGAGTATACAAAAATAGAAAGAAGGGTTAGGATTTGTTCTCACAGAAGAATTTACCTACAGCTCTCCAGCCTCCCCAGACCAAACACCAAACGTATAGCCCTCTTTTGCAACTTGAAGACCCTTTGTAACCAAAGAAGATGAAGCGATTCCCCATGACATTATGCCGTACGACATCACAGAATCAAAGTGGCTACTTTGTTTATTTATTTATTTATTATTTATTTATTTATAAAAAATTATTTATCATGGCTGTGATAAATAATTTTTAGTGCACTACTCTTCAGGAAATTGGAAAGATATCTCAAGGAAAAGAATACGGAGTTGAGCTTACAGCAAAAGGCTTCGACATGCTGGTGCCAAGAAAACCAGCATCCAAATGAACGCTCAAGAAACAGACTGAATCAACCTCAGTGACGTCGACCTCGTCCAAAGTAACAACGCTTTTAGAAACTGTCTGAGATCGAAAGTGAAGAATTGAGGTTCTGTCAGCATTAAGGAATAAATCGTCCTAGTAAACCAAGAACTGATTTTGTTTATTGCAGAGTTTAATTGAAGATTTAATGCTATTGAATTGTCTGCCTGAACGATGACTTTCGTATCATCAGAATATTAAAAAAAGATTTAAGATACTCATCACTTAAAGACACATGTAAAAACCACTGTGACTAAAGAGAGTTAGTATATTATATTGCTTGAAAATGTTGGCTACCCGTGACTTAAAACAACTTATCGTGTTGGGTTGAGCCACATGAAGATAAATTACCTGAAATAAACTGCTAATGATTGTTTAAATATTCTATTAGATTAAGAGAGTAGGACTGTTACACGAAATTACTAAAGAACTACTTCATAACGGTAGTTTAGGAGAACTGGTAAGCTTGAAGTTAGCTCAGATGAGATAACCACACAGTTTGGGCAGCGTGGAACCGAGCTAGCAACATCGACATCGAGACTGCAGTGAACTACCGTTGAAAGATTACGTGTCACGCCACTGTTTACTCTATTTACACAGTCGACGTACGTTTACTGTGCGTGAAACGTGAGCCTCATTTGTCAAAAGATGTCAAAAATTATCTCAAGTATTACTGTTAATACCTGAGGGTTTGAACGTTTTTAAGATACAATCATATTTAAAAGGGGTTTTTAATGCTAAAACATGTATCAAATCATTAAATAGCTTTAAATGTATAAATAAATGTTTGCAAACAGTGCAGTCAATTCACTGGCTATTTTGAATGTAGGGACATTGAAGAATCTAAGATATTTAAAAGATATTCCTTCAATGTCTAAGTCTTCCTCGATTATCTTTAATACCCTTTCGATACCTGAGGCACCCTTGCAAGATGGTCTTTAGAGATTGTCCCTACAAGACATCTTATCGATATCTGATTTTAGAGCCTAACAACCCTAGGTGTTTACTAGTAATAACTTTCCAAATTTTAATTGTATAAATAGAGTAAAACTATTAAACATTACAAGCTATTCAGCCAGCTTGTGAATAAAAGTTAGGGCAATTCATACTTTGTTAAATTTCACTTCTTTTAAACGTAGTTGAAACTACCCACAATAACCTTACGATTTTGCATATATGACATATGAAACCAATTTAAATTCTTTAAGAAACCCCAAGCTGTCCGTTCTCAGCAGTACTGTGACCAAATGAGAAACATTCCAAAGTGAAAAGAATGCGAACACAACATACGGCCGTTTTAGTTACACAAGACAAATAAAAAGCTTACCAAACAAGGATTGGTTTTATGAACACTTCGTGCTAAACCAAGAGCGAACGATGCTCAACGTACGGCCAAGTTATACAACAAAAACCGTCGCTTGTATAAGTTGGTCATGGCAGCAGCCACTTCCTCCATACGGACGGTCCAGAGGCGCCGGATATACGTCTTACACAACTTTAACAAGAAGAGATATTCAATGGGTACATCACGTAGCGACATGGTGGCGCGGCGCGCAAGCCCACTGACCGAACGGCTAGCTGGCCGATCGCTGATGCAACAATCGCACAAATGTCAGCGGCCTGTGATCGGTTCAGCCTTTTCCGCATCCGTCACTCGTACAAAGGCAGATCGCTCGGTATGAAATCACGCGGGAAATGTATCTATAAACAGCTGACCAATCACGCGGGAAATGTATCTGTAAACAGCTGACCGATTGGATAAGTGACACAGTTATGGAGCACGTCAGCACGAGACGTTACGTTAGAGATAATCGAATTAAAGCTTCCTTTTCATTAAGTGAAAGTGGATTTGGTTCCGTATTGAAAACGTCCAGAAGTTCAGTGGAGCCAACGGCGGTTAGGGAACAGAAATTACCTCAATGTCTTTATGTGTGGAATCCATACCATAGTTGCTTACCCCCCACCCCAGAATAATTTATGGGGAAAACGATGACAATAATATGTATTATAAAAGTATATTATTAAAATAGATTGTGTATGCTTATTATCAGAAATGTCTCATAAAAAAATTCTATTTGATTATTGATATAATTGACGCTCAAAACTAGTTGATGTTGTTTTGAGTCATTTGGTCACGAACTTATACACATTGGAGTGTCCGAAAGGTATCTACTACTAATACATTTTGATATGGTATACAACTTTTTACTAAATCTGTCTCACTTATCTTATTTTTTTTCTATGGCATCACTATGTCAGTAATACATCATCTACCTCGTTGAAATGATTGTATAAAACACAAAAACACTTCATAAAATTTAATGTTTTGAACCAAACTACTCATAAATGTTCTTTTTAATTTATGTAATAATGTATATTTTGGAATTAAATAAAAATTATATACTTCATACTGACATTTACTATACTATACCGTATGGTTCTACCAGTTTCCTGCTATGTTGATACAGCTTTGAGTCATTAAACACCCCGAGAGAATCAAATTGGAAGTAGTCAGATATACTAACCACGTATTAACATGTAAATGCGATACTATGACGGGCTTTCGAATAGTAAAAGTATTTCCTTTCTTTTAATTACAATCCCTAGCTCTATAAAGTGACTCTACTAGATTCCCTACTATTATTTACAATTACTGACTACTAATTGACTTTACTAGATTCCCTACTACCTACAGTCCAAAGCTAACAATTCACTCACAGTTTCTTCAGTGTCCCTTCAGAAGTCGTCCACAAGTACCGCACTGCTCCTTCGTTGATCCCCACAACGAACCACTCACCGGTAACTTCTCCGTAGACCACTTCACTATACTCGGACACTTCACTCGCACTGTAGAACTCGCTCAATGTCGCTGCAAACACCCGGGCTGTAGGCTCTAGACTCACTGACTGACTGACTCACTGACTCACTGACTGACTGACTGACTGACTGACTAGCGCTGGTATCCGGGCCGTATATATCACCTGCAGGTCTCCATCTAGAAGCTTCTTGAATTCCCCTGCGTCCGAAGTTCCATGACAGAGCTGGCTCGTCAACCCAGAAGATTCTAGAAGTCCAGTGAAGAGGTAAAGGGGCGTTCATGCGTAAGCCATTGTGCCCCAAAGGTTGTAAACAAGCAGGGCAGGTGGTCAGCGACCCATCCATTACTTCCGCATCACCGGTTCCCAGGATGGAGACCACTCTGAATGTCACAGTATGAAGTTGACAACCAGAAAAAACTAGTAAAAATAAAATAAAATTCCAGTACAGTTTTGTTTCAACTAGGATAAAAATTACTAAAACTTATAATAAAACTTAAAAATAAATATGCCATACCCATAATTAGACGGTGGACAACAAGGGTTTGAGTGGACTTATCATAGTCCTCTTAGTTTATTAGTAAACAACCTTCAAACTAGGGTACACGTAATTTATGCACCGACGGTAGTTGCACAGGTGTTATATTTCATAAATTTAGTTGGCTGCATTTTTAATTTTACATATTTTTTTGGAATTGTCTTAGAAACCCTAACACTATTCATACAAAACTATTTGAACATAAGAGCCTATTTAGTTTTTTAATGTTACTCAATATAAATGACCTGCGTGCCAGCACTTCTGACTGAAAGGTTACACTTTGGTGTACCCTTTGCTGACCGGGAGATAACCACGCCCAGCTTGTACTATCAGCGCTATCTACGATTTAAGTCGAGCCTTAGGAGCTCGATGTAAAATCCCAACTGTTTGGGTTAAGTGGTGAGATCGTAACGGCCTGTTGGCCAGGAGTAGTGAGGCCCAAGTGGGTCATTACCACCATGTAGGCTAGTATATCTACGCCGTTTACAACAATCTCACTACACATCCTCATTAAGTTACATTGAGGTGGTTCGGCCGGCATTAGAGACAACTGAATTCCACTCGCAGCACTGGCTGTACGTCTGACCGCGAGTTACTCAAACAGAAACACTCGACCCCTCCCCTGCTCTTCTATATAATTGCTGGAAATCGTTGAAGCGCGATCCTGCGGGTGCGGGTGCTGTGTCTTGCTGTACGTGTGCATAGCGATTGGATTGTAATACAACACGCGGATTAAAGTACAACCACAAATTGAGTATGTAAAGTTAGTGAATTTTGTAAATTGTGTGATATTATAAAGCATAAGATGCCAAACACTACACTGTATTTCTCGTCGTAATAAAATATCATTAGTTATTAAAATAAAATTTTCTAATTTGTAGTAAAATTACGTAACTTAAAATAACTGATGAGCAAGACCAGTCCTGTGAGGGCCTGTTTTTAAAATTTGGTAGTAATTGAGAAAATAGTTTCTTAATTCTGTATGTACCAAGAAAGCCCAAATTCGCATCTTTGAGGTGACGTATTTATAACCATAAATATAAATTTTAATGATATAATTGTTTGGGAGGCGTTTAATAGCTGATATTAATTAATTTAAATTTAAAAAATCGAATTTTTTTTGACTAAACAGCCTCAAAGGGTATTTCTTAGTGTTATGACTTTGGTAAAAACCATACTGTACATGGAAGTGTAGAAACGTTGCGGGATGAAAGCAAATAAAGAGAGCTTGTGATTTAAATGGTACAATCATTTATATATTACTACTAAAACATGACATGACGACCGTTGTATGAATGCTATTTTAACATTACAATTATATAAGCTATACAAAAATGTTTTATTAAACACTTTAAACTAATTTTTCTCGTGACATATTGGTGGGGAGACATACTTTATGGAGTCAACGGTGCCAGGCTAATAAAGTTTATCTCGGTCATTTAGACCGGGATAAAAATAAGAAAGCTCATTTAGACAGCTGAAGCTAAATGCCAGCTGAAATTATTATTATTACATGCCACAATGAAATGTACTTGCTTCAATTTTGTTCAGCTAGTATAACGCTGACATACCAATCAGAAAGCCTATAACATTTATAGATGCATATGATATTGCTTTAGCTTGCCAACACAAGAACCGCAGCTACTGAAGAAACAAACACAAAAGACCTTATAGCCCGCGAAGAATGTTTAAGAACCTGGAAGCTAACCCATCAAACACCAAAGAAGCCTGCTTCCACCTAAGAAACAGACTGGCTAATTTAAAATTGAACATCTTAATAAATGGTGTAAAACTCCATCATAACGATCATCCACAGTACATGGGAGTAACGTAAGATCGATCGCTAACTTTAAAAAGCCATCTTAAAAAAAAAAAAAAAAAAAAAAAAAAAAACAGCTAAAATCAAAACAAGGGCATGTGTATTACATCTTATTGCTGGAACAACTTGGAGAGCCAACGCACACATCCTTTGCGTGCTAATGCTTTGTTACTGGTTTATTCACCTGCTGAATACAGTGCTTCCGTATAGCTAAATAGCGTACATACTATTGATTGAATTTGGAAGGGCCATGAACGCTATCAGTGGCACTCTCATCGCAACTTGACTTCCTTGGCTCTCGGTGCTGTGCAATATAGATCCTTCTGAAAAAAGATATCAGGAGGTACTACAAGAATTCAATAAGATCTGGTAGTGCCCCGCATCTCAGCTTTACAGACGATCTCCCACGTCAGAATGGGTGCAATGAATGGCAAATACCTATTTACAGATTGAACCCGAATCTGACGTTGATTTACATAAAACGAATGAAAATTCATGTTAATACGAGAAATCGTAGCCTTTAAATTGGGTGTCTTAGTTTAATGTAACGTCAGTGAAGTTTACAAGTTAATTGAAAGCGGCCACATTAGATAAACATTTTAGTACTCACGAGTCTATGCTAATCAGCGATGAGATATTGCATAAAAAGCTTTTGGGGTACACCTTTGGGGTACAGCTCATGTGGCTGAGTGGCAAAAACTAGGCTTCACGAAGCCTAACCTTTGCAAGAACATAAACTAAAGTTAAACCGCACTCTTCAATCTTTGTTCAGCAAATTAGATTTTTTGTTATTTAACTAACAATGAATTTAACCGCATTAATGAAGTTATAATCGCCTGTACCCATCCATAAAGCAACTAATATGTAATCTTCAGATTTGATATGTAGACCGCATGGAAAGATCACTAAAGTTTAGTTATTCAAATCAGGTGAATAACTTGGATTGCAGATATAGGTCTTGTCGCCAATACACATTTTAAGGTAAGTAGTTCTATAACTATAAGTTCGAAGAATATAACTAACTTACATTTGAACATGAATTTAATGGAAATGTGCGTTAAAAACAAGTTCAGACGTGGTCATACAGAGGTTTAATAATGAATAAAAATGACACCATTAGTTCTGTAGACAATATTTAAGTGGCTCAAGAAACACTTAACTTAAATATTGCGCTATCGGCTGGACATATGATCATTATAAGATCCTAATTGGTGGCTACAGGCATTGCGACCAAGGACTTTTTGATTATGTAACCGAAAGGCCTGTACCTCTCGTGTGGGCAAAGGAGCCAGGGCACTTCCTGGAGAAAACGAAATCTGAGAGAGAAAACCCAATCTGTCAAGTTGAGACGTGGAATGTGCCGTGGCAAGCTGGAATCAATACTTTACAAATCTACCAATAATAATGCAATTCGACTAAAAGTGTCTTTGTGGATTGCATTGAATGAATATAGATATTTAGAGGATACTCCTCCATTGTATTGTTCATGACACACACGCCAACACTCTCAAACAGAACACGATTGTTTTGTTAGTGTCACAGTGTCACACACGTCAACACTTTCAATCTCAAACAGAACACGATCGTTTTGTTAGTGACACACACGCCAACACTCTCAAACAGAACATGATTGTTTTGTTAGTGACACACACGTCAACACTTTCAATCTCAAACAGAACACGATCGTTTTGTTAGTGACACACATGTCAACACTTTCAATCTCACACACAACACGATTGTTTTGTTAGTGACACACACGTCAACACTTTCAATCTCAAACAGAACACGATTGTATTGTTACTGACACACACGTCAACACTTTCAATCTCAAACAGAACACGATTGTTTTGTTCGTTAGACACACGTCAACACTTTCAATCTCAAACAGAACCCAATTGTTTTGTTAGTGACACACACGTCAACACTTTCAATCTCCAACAGAACACGATTGTATTGTTACTGACACACACGTCAACACTTTCAATCTCAAACAGAACACGATTGTTTTGTTCGTTAGACACACGTCAACACTTTCAATCTCAAACAGAACCCAATTGTTTTGTTAGTGACACACACGTCAACACTTTCAATCTCCAACAGAACACGATTGTATTGTTACTGACACACACGTCAACACTTTCAATCTCCAACAGAACACGATTGTTTTGTTCGTTTACCCACTTTAACATATTTAGTATATCTGTCGTGGATTAGAATGCCGTAATTCTATGGGAGGATCCCATACACGTGCAGTGGTAAAGACCCACCCGTATACCCACACACGTGCAGTGGTAAATACTCACCCGCCCACCCACACACGTGTAGTGGTATCGACCCACCCGCCCACATACACACGTGCAGTGGTATCGACCCACCCGCCCACCCACACATGTGCAGTTGTATCGACCCACCCGCCCACCCACACACGTGCAGTGGTAAAGACTTTACTTGTTTTCATTCCAAATCATGATCACGAATACATTTTTACACCTTAATTTAGTTCTACAAACATTCTTAACATAATTAACACTTTTCAGAACAATTTAATTCTTCACTTAACTATTTTTGTAAATAGTCACTGTGGTGGCTCAGTGGATAAGGCTTCGGACTGTGAAGTGCAATTTTCGAGGTTTGAATACCCAAATGAGCTAACGGTTGGTACTTCAGTGAGTAAGTAAAGTTCACGCAGTAAAGTTCTTAGGCCCATGTGAACTGGCGAGTGAAGTTAAAATAAAGTAATATAAAAATAATATAAAAGATCTGTAGCGAGTCATGTAACGTTTCATATTACATCAGGAGGTGACGTAAGCTCAGTAAAATGTAAATCAGCGACAGAGTGCCTCGTGCGGACTTTACAGGTGGGATAGGCTTTGTCTTGGCGTTTATTGGGCGGGCTGGCGGACGATAAAAGTGAAGGTAGGCCTTGGACCAAACGGAACCAAATTTTAACTACTTCATGACAGGTTGAAATATCTAAGGCCTAAAGTGCACTCAGTGGGGCGTATATTGGACTTCTGAGCAGGGATTCGACTATCCAAGCGTAAAGAGAGGACCTGGGCCAACTGTCAATAATTATTATGCCGTGCCTTAAGAATGGTATTGATTTATTTTGAAATTTGGTTTGCTCATTTGTCAAGTGTTCCTGTTAGATTAATTTATTAATAAAGTGAACATGCATGAATTCATAAACAGATTTCTAATTACATTATTTCAATCACTTTTCCCAGAAATGACTTATAAGAACGTTGTCAAAACCGTGCTGATGAATATAAACGTCTCTTAATATATAGGCTTTCACAAAAATATATAGATTAATAATTATTTCCCTAAAATTTTGATATATTGTGTTTTTACAGCAATGTTATTTGTAAGTTTATATTAAATGCGTTTATATAAATACTAGCAAAATATTAATTAGGAGAATAATTGTCTATAAATAAATAAAGTATTTTATACATACAAACCATATTTTTTATAGAGTATCATTTTATTTTCTATAAATAATAAGGGTTTGCTTTTTATAAAATTGTGTAGATAAGAAAACTTATTTAACTTTTCTGTCTCCTTTACGTATTTCAGTATAAATAAAGGATGGTCCAATATTGAACAAGTAGATATCTCAGGAGTGACGTAGAGACCAGGATTGAATACATATAGTACAAATTATTTTGTATAAAAAGGATTGCATTTATTATAATATATTTTTTTGTGTACTAAATAGTATATCTATATACGTATATAATAAATGTATATGTATAGTACTATATATTTAGGATCACTGAAAAAATGAAAACCATCTCTCAATGGCAGACTCTTAAGTTTACTTTATCATATTAAACTTCGGGGGAAGATAAACATGTGTTCTTTCCTTTAACACATAGTAACACTTCCCCCTAAGACATCATGACTATGAAAGAGGTGGGCCGTTAACAAATTATGTTGACACGACTATGCACGTGTACATTCCATAAATTTTCCATATTTTTGTTTGTTCATTACATTCATAAACAACAAAATTACCCAATATTTTACTGTATGTATACTACTGACTAACAAGTTCCACATTGCATGTCTAAATAAACTCAATAGTTTCATAGTTTTGTTGAAGTCGTTTATTTTTATTTATTTTAACATGCTAATGAAGTAACTTAGCCAAATAAATACAATATATTGACAAAGTCGATTAATTAAATTAAATTAAAAATACATAGCTTATAAAATAACAAACACGATACTTTGAACACATTGATGTTATACATAAATTTAGATATGAACATTCTTACGAAAAAAATATATATACTAAATTAAGATCAAATTATTAAGTACAGAAACAAATCAATTAATTGAACTTAAAATATGATAAATTCAACATTGATATTAGTAAAAAATAAAATCCAACAAATGCTAAATATAATAATTACGAAGTGGAAAACATTAAAAATAATTATTTCACTACCTAAATGGCTTTTGAAGATCTTACATGAAAATTCATCTAAAACAAAGCTTTTTAATTAAAACATTCTTAAAACATCCACACCTCAAATAATATGTTTGTGCTTGTTGTACATTCGGTCGCATTTAATCTTGAAAGAACGTTTACATTCGTACTTTATACATATAATGCAACATGTTAATGTAATCAAGTAGACTTATTGCAAGATACTAATTCTGCCAAGATAGTACATTTTCTTGCCTCACCTACAATTTTCACAATTATATTCACGGCCTGTCCAAGCAGATAATATCTTATTACACCTTACATGTGTTGTAATTTCTGATGAGATTTGATCCTTGCTATGTTGTATAACTGAATTGAGGTAAATTGCATCTATGGGTAACCACACCTGGCTACGCTTCAACGTGTCCTTTCATTTAGATCTCCTCTGGTATTGTATTAAATAACTCAAGTTGGTTTTAAACGTTCCTTATGTGTAATCTGGAGACTAAAAAAACTCATTTTATTTCAAACCAATTTGTACCATTCCATAGAGACATTCGAGTAACTAAATTCTTCACGTGCTGCAAGTCTTGGGGCTTCAAAACTTAAAAAAAACTTGACTTGGCTCCAGATGATTCCCTAGCCATAGGAGTTTCCCTCGCCTTGCTGATTGCCCTCAATACGGGCTTAACTCTCCACCAAGTGGTATAAAGTTTCTCTAATGATTTTATAGTTACCAGGCAGTTTGGATACAATCACCCCTTTTCATCGAGTGTCATAACTAAAGTTTCGTTTGCCAAAGAGATTTTATAAGCTTAGTTACTGCCATAACCAAACAAAAACATATTGAATGTAACTTGAGGACATTATGAATAATTGGTTTTATAGTAAAATTCGTGATATTTATCAGGTTCTTAGGTGGTATTTTATAGCTATACTTAATATCATCTTTCGAAATGTCTGTGCTGTTTATTAATAAGTAAAAAATATATATAATTTCTTTCAAAGAAATATGTCTATTGAAATAAGAAGGAATATGGTATGTTAGATAATTGTATTTATAGGGAGGTGGGTTCTGAAAACAATTTTATTGTTATGTAGGGTGAGTTGGAATGTTTTAAAAAGTTCGTCCTACTTAGGAGGACTTGAAAACATTCACATGGGGAGGTCAATCCAAGATCTAATCACATCGGCACTAGTGGTGCCATGCTGTGTCCCAGATACTTGAGGACCCAGTGTTGTGGACATTTTTGTGGTGATTGTGGTGATAGGTTCTGTACTTGATCCTCTTAATTCCGATACGACGCCCATGAACATTACTAGGGAAGTCTGGGATGTCCATGTTCAGAAACCAAACTTGTAACATGTAGAACCAAAAACCATGAAGAACATGTTGGGTGGCTGTCATATCAAAATTGATTTCATGAAAAGGCGGTACAAAAATGAACAAAACACAAATATAATTGAAATGAGTAATCACATGGGCTCAGGGACATGTTCTGGTCGGGGTTTGACAGAGTGTGGATGTTATTTAGGAAAGAGAACTGAGAGTTAAGCTAGTCAGTTAGCTGAAAATGACACCAATACTACGTGGTTCAGATTTCACTTAAGCTCTAGCTTCCTTAATAATTGCCCTAGCTATTACTAAATGGCTCTTTCTGAGGAACAGTCGACCTTAGTTAATAACAGTTACTACTCACGTTCATCTACACTCATCACACTCACTCACCCCTCATATTCACCCATATCTCTACGATCGGCGTCTTAATAATGAATATTAAAGGACTTCTGTACATTTTTTCTCCATGATAGTCCCACAGGGTCGGTAAATTGTTATAAAATATTGTAATATACTAACTAAAAAATATTCTTGATATTATAAATTGGAATTACTATCTCACATTCTGAAATTCTCTAGTAAAAGTGTGTATGACCAGGAATCGACTTCAACAATTCTAATAGCTTACTAAAATAATATATTATTAATATTTTATTAACAAATTATACCTTGTAAAACATACTTTAATTTTAATAAAGGATTCGAAGAATAAATGGATGGTATTAATATAAATAGATTCAATGATAAACTTTAAAAAATCTAATCATTTAATATAGTCACAAATTTATTTATGTATTAAAACACCTTTTAAAAATAAATTATATATTTCAATTGGACACATTGTGAATAAAAAAAACTAAATAGGAAATTGCAATATACTAAACAATCAGACTACCAAATTACGAAAATAAATCACACACAATCAATAACTTCTAAAATAAATATTAAAAATGTGAAGAAATTAAAAATTCTAAATAAATGTGTATAGGTCAAGAAATCGTACTTAACACTTTAAATATTTTTAAAACTATTTTCAGGGACACAAGGGAATTAGATAAACAACTCAATTATATATAATAAATGCCTAAAACTTAGCGCGACAGTTTATCTAGATACTAATGCCTCACACTTAGTGCAACAGTTTATCTAGATACTAATGCCTCAAACTTAGTGCGACAGTTTACCTAGATCCTAATGCCTCAAACTTAGCGTGACAGTTTATCTAGATACTAATGCCTCAAACTTAGTGCGACAGTTTACCTAGATCCTAATGCCTCAAACTTAGCGTGACAGTTTATCTAGATACTAATGCCTCAAACTTAGCGTGACAGTTTATCTAGATACTAATGCCTCAAACTTAGCGTGACAGTTTATCTAGATACTAATGCCTCAAACTTAGTGCGACAGTTTACCTAGATCCTAATGCCTCAAACTTAGTGCAACAGTTTATCTAGATACTAATGCCTCAAACTTAGCGTGACAGTTTACCTAGATCCTAATGCCTCAAACTTAGCGTGACAGTTTATCTAGATACTAATACCTCAAACTTAGCGTGACAGTTTACCTAGATCCTAATGCCTCAAACTTAGCGTGACAGTTTATCTAGATACTAATGCCTCAAACTTAGCGTGACAGTTTACCTAGATCCTAATGCCTCAAACTTAGCGTGACATTTTATCTAGATACTAATGCCTCAAACTTAGCGTGACAGTTTACCTAGATACTAATGCCTCAAACTTAGCGTGAAAGTTTACCTAGATCCTAATGCCTCAAACTTAGCGTGACAGTTTATCTAGATACTAATGCCTCAAACTTAGTGCGACAGTTTACCTAGATCCTAATGCCTCAAACTTAGCGTGACATTTTATCTAGATACTAATGCCTCAAACTTAGCGTGAAAGTTTACCTAGATCCTAATGCCTCAAACTTAGCGTGACAGTTTATCTAGATACTAATGCCTCAAACTTAGCGTGACAGTTTACCTAGATCCTAATGCCTCAAACTTAGCGTGACATTTTATCTAGATACTAATGCCTCAAACTTAGCGTGACAGTTTACCTAGATCCTAATGCCTCAAACTTAGCGTGACAGTTTATCTAGATACTAATGCCTCAAACTTAGTGCGACAGTTTACCTAGATCCTAATGCCTCAAACTTAGCGTGACAGTTTATCTAGATACTAATGCCTCAAACTTAGCGTGACAGTTTATCAAGATACTAATGCCTCAAACTTAGCGCGAAAGTTTACCTAGATCCTAATGCCTCAAACTTAGCGTGACAGTTTATCTAGATACTAATGCCTCAAACGTAGCGCGAAAGTTTACCTAGATCCTAATGCCTCAAACTTAGCATGACAGTTTATCTATATACTAATGCCTCAAACTTAGTGCGACAGTTTACCTAGATCCTAATGCCTCAAACTTAGCGTGACAGTTTATCTAGATACTAATGCCTCAAACTTAGCGCAAAAGTTTACCTAGATCCTAATGCCTCAAACTTAGCGTGACAGTTTATCTAGATCCAAAAGCCTCAAACTTAGCGTGACAGTTTATCTAGATACTAATGCCTCAAACTTAGCGTGACAGTTTACCTAGATCCTAATGCCTCAAACTTAGCGTGACAGTTTATCTAGATACTAATGCCTCAAACTTAGCGTGACAGTTTACCTAGATCCTAATGCCTCAAACTTAGCGTGACAGTTTATCTAGATACTAATGCCTCAAACTTAGCGTGACAGTTTATCTAGATACTAATGCCTCAAACTTAGCGTGACAGTTTATCTAGATACTAATGCCTCAAACTTAGCGTGACAGTTTATCTAGATACTAATGCCTCAAACTTAGCGTGACAGTTTACCTAGATCCTAATGCCTCAAACTTAGCGTGACAGTTTATCTAGATACTAATGCCTCAAACTTAGCGTGACAGTTTACCTAGATCCTAATGCCTCAAACTTAGCGTGACAGTTTATCTTGATACTAATGCCTCAAACTTAGCGCGAAAGTTTACCTAGATCCTAATGCCTCAAACTTAGCGTGACAGTTTATCTAGATCCTAATGCCTCAAACTTAGCGTGACAGTTTATCTAGATACTAATGCCTCAAACTTAGCGCGAAAGTTTACCTAGATCCTAATGCCTCAAACTTAGCGCGGCAGTTTATTTCGATACTAATGCCTCAAACTTAGCGCGACAGTTTATCTAGATCCTAATGCCTCAAACTTAGCGCGGCAGTTTATCTATATACTACACTTTTAGTGTTCATATTACATTTTTGTTTTATTTTGTTGTAATTGTAACTACTGTATTTCATTCTAGATAAATAGATAACGTGGTAACATTAAGATACTATTTAAGTTTTATAGTCAACCAGAAGTAATAATGGTCTAATCTGTTATTTAGGTGTGAAATAAACACGACAGTTGTACTCAAGGTCAATTGCAGATATTTTCATTAAAATAGCTGACAATATTGCACGTTCATAAAATGTCCTAATATCACCAAACGTATGTCGAGAACGGATTAATGAGACGACTGGAACGCGAAGAACGATCAGAGCTTGTTTGATACGGTCAATTAACAACCATTGACACCATATTTGTACTTTATTGCCAAACAATGTACAAGAAACTTGTCTCATGTCATTTTTACGAGGTACTGAACTGTTAGAGGGTGTCTGCACAGAATAAGAAAATGAACAACTGATAACATTTTAAAAACCCTTCAATAAATAAATCTAGCTTTAAGATAAGTCATTTCTCATTTATTTAAATAGTTGATCAATTTAGTCAATTGGTCAAAAATTCAGTTAAATAGTTGGTAAATTATTCTCTGTTGTCATCAAACGTAAAACTGTTCTGCAACCATAGAGCATCACACTCCAGATGAATGTTTTGCTAAATAATTTATTTTGTTCAGTGTTATATTATCTATTACTGTAGTTAAGAGATTGAGCTTACTCTCGGGTTTCTTACGTGTGTTGTTTATTGTTAGCTACGTTTATTGATAAATGAATTTAATATACTGAAAATTACGATGCATTAAGCAACAAATCGATTATGACAAATCGCTACATTGTATCACCAACTACGAGTACGCACTGTCTTTTGTTTATTTCAAGGATGCTAGAGTTGCGACTGAGTCACAGGATTTAATTTGCTGGTCGGAGAGTTGTGCTTTTACTCCTAAAACAACAAACTCCTTACGTCCTTTCCATGGCCTTTCCATACTTAACCAAATGAAGAAAGATGGTTCTGATAATTTTTTTAGGAAAGAATCTCTGTTCTTCCTTTTCAGGCCTACAGATTTTAGAAAATTATATACACATTTTCTTAAAAGTCCTTTAGTAACAAGTACCAATATACTAATAATTATGCATATTTGTATGTTTTTTTTCATATAGGTCGAACTTTTTTTCATAGGAAATATGTTTTTTCCTATGGTACGTTTCAAAAACTTCTTTGTTACTATGAAAATGCATAGTATATGGCATAGAGTTTTAAAGGAAATGTGAAGTGGCCATCAATATGTTCCAATATTTTGCAGTTTATTATATATCCATATTAGATCTTGTGTAATCTCTCTGTATTTGTTCAACTTCTTCTATAAATAATGTAATGTTTTGTTTTATATTATCGCTTGGCTTAATTAATTTAAATTGATAAATTTATTGTTTCCATTATGCCTGTGTATCTATCTACCTCCATCCAAAGTAACGTTACATCCAGTTAAAACGACGTGAGGTGCAGCGACTGATACATGACATAAATTACATTTATTTTCAATGGTTTCAATTATTACCCATCTTTCCACATTACTGGGACTTGGTAGTTTGGCATGAGCTGGTACTTAGCAGAAGTTTAGAATTAATTTAAAAGAAACTTTAATAATTAATTATGGAGATCAACCATACCCTGGTAAACAATATTCTCCAACACAAACCCAATCATTTTCCATTTCTAAATATAAAGCATGTATTTCATAGTCAAAAATACAATCTCCCATCTTAATACTTTTCTCTATATAACATTTTTTTATTTTTTACATACTAAACTCTGACGTGGTTGTTGATGTATCATAGAGCAGTTTTTATCAAATAAAGCTATTCATTTATTGTCTTTTATTTATACAAAATTATTTACAGTGATATTTTTATTATTTTATCTGAACTCTTTTTTAGTCAAGATATTTTGAGTGTCGTAATAGTTTACATTTAACGTGTTTAAAATATTTCTAGTGTTTGTTAGTCATAGCCCAAATATTTGCCCCATTCTTTATGAGATAATTGGATCTCAGGAACGACTTAATAAAACCATGTTTATAAAAATGGTTTTGTAATTTCTCTTTCTATCATAAATTTGCAAAATAGTCTTTTGCTATACATATATTAACAATTATAAAGTTATGTAGCTTATTAAAACATGTTTATATATCCATACCTTTTAAGGGCTCATAATGTGAATGAGGATTATCGACTTTTCAAGATAGTTCAAAAATATTTTGTTTACTAACAAAATATTGATCTTCGGGGTTCGACCACATCACCAGTCTATGTACATTCTGCACAAACACTGAAGCGTCGGCAATATGTACATAGCCTAGTGACGCGATCGATTCCCAAAGACTATTGTAAGTTATAGTGACTACCAAGTCAGCCTTTCCTCATGGAATATTTTGCTTGTTATATTAACATCAACATATTTTCCTGTATGCTATGTGCCTGCCAACAAATTTAAATGGAACAATTTAATTTACTTGATGATATTTTTCTCCGTGAACACTTTAGGCATATTCACTAAATGTTTTTTTCCTTTTCTTGCTAAAGCTAGACAATACTTACTTGGTTTCATCACAAAACGTTTAGACTTTAGACATTTAGAAGTCTTCTAGTTTTTGAAACAATCTTTTTAACATACGGTTAATTTTGACGAAACTATTCCAGTGTCATCTGCAAATGTAATTTATTGCAGAAGTATGTTTAATTTCGAACTATCAGTTGTGTCAACATGAAATATATTGTTTCGATATCAACCAAAGTTTTGCATTTTTGCTAAATAATACTTTGGTCTAAATATTTATTGATTTTTAAGTATTTAACGATTATCATGGAGGTGTTATAATTATGAAACCTCATAACAGTGTGAATCAAACAGTGGTTGTGTGAATTTGGGTAATTTTGGCAGATACACTATCTCTATTGAACATGCCAGGATCAGGGTTCACGGATGTTGAAAGATCCTGGATGGGATGATGCTTTGGGCCCCCTAGTGGAGGGTGTACTCAATAAAACATAAGGCTGAGTGGTAACAAAGAGTACATCTTTGTGTTAAAACATTATGATGTTGTATTTTACAAATGTAGACTAAAAATTTAAGTAACGTTCGTCTGACGAGAACGTTGTGTGAAAGTCCGTAAAAGCCAAAAGTCACGGCTCCCAAGGAAGGTCCTGATCTGCCTGAGCCAGATTTGTTTGACAACTTTTCTCAAGGATTTGCATACTCCATGTCAAAAGGTCTAATTAATTCAAGTATTACAAAAGAGAGTTTTTAGTTGCTATAGTGCTTTCTCTTGTAACAATATTTCACAAGGTTTGCGTTATAGCAACATTATGCTTTCTGTCAAGGCTGACACACTTGTTTCATTACTCCGTTCTATGAAGTGCATTTGCATTTGCTGGATTTAAATGATAAATGGCGACCATTTTGTCAAACAACTTACGTTCATATATCAAATTAACGTCACTTTGCTTACTTACGAATGGGCGTGGTGTCACTGAAAAATGTAGAATGACAAAAATGGATTTTAGTCTTACTACTTTTCCAGGTCACTTAATATATTTCAATCAGTGGTCAGATTTTTCAGAATTTAAATGAGGTTGTTATATATTCATTAATATATAAAAATGAATTAATAAATGAATTTCAATACAAATTGGAAAAACACTTATTTAAACAAATCAAAAATAAACATTCAATTCACATATCACCATCTAATACACATTATTTTAACTGTATTTCTAACTGTTAACAAAACTAACAATTAATATTAAAAATATACACCATATATTTACTGTTAAATAATAAGCAAATATAATATCAAAGGCATAACATATAACACGTTCCTTTTTATTATCATTTTTATTTATTTATTTATTTTTTTGTATTATTGTTTAGTAATTTACTTTATGGAAATCTTGTTTGGTGTTGGGTATAGTTTGGTTCATTGTTGGCATTGAAATTGCTTCTTTATTTTAATTTCTTTAAGTGAAAACTCTTCCTACGCATTATTTTACTATTGTTTTCCATTTTCACTAAATATGAACGAGGCTGATTACATTTTTGTACGATGACTCCTTTTTCCCAGGATTGGTTATTTACGTTTTGTACCTTAACCTTTTCACCTTCTTCATACTCCATTTCATATTTTCTTGAATGGTCATAATAATCTTGTTGTTTGTTCTGCCTTTCAATAATTTTACTATATATGTCGTTATGAACGGAAGTTGGCTTAAAAGAATGTTTTCATTTGTACATTAATTGTATATTGGCATCTTCTACTTTGACTGTTTCGTTCCAAGCTTTAACTTCATCAGAAGTCTGATTCACTGAATTAACACCAATAATGTTATCCTGTTCACAACTAAAAGTTTCGCCCTAACACTGTTTAATCTCTTTATTGTGAACTGTTAATTTAGTTCTACACATTGAAGCAAAGTGATTTAATTTATTGCATTTGTTGCATGTTTTACCATAAGATGGGCATACTAATTGTTTATCACGAAGTCACACTTTATACATTTTATATAAGTGAAATTAGAAGGCTTTGATGAAAATATCTCAGACTTACTTTGAAATTTAGCAAAAGCAGATTTATGAAAGCAGCAGGAGTTATTTTTACCTACAATATTTACATAATAATTTTTAGTTTCTTGTTCAGTTAGAATCTTATAATAATAATCTTATATAACCTGGAGTGTTATTCATCTCAACTTGGTTCCTTTCGCATATTAGATTCAGCAGCTTCAACTGATTTACAAAATGCAACTGTTTTCTCTAGTGATATATTTTCTCTAATATTACTAGAGAGAAGATTTTTTTAGATTTTAACTTTCATATTTTTAGTTTGTATTCCAAGAACTATCTGTGCTCCTAACAGTGTTTCTCTTGATCTTTTAACCCGCAAGGTATTATCAGTTTTTTAAAATTGTTCAAAAGGCTTAGGTTGTTCAAACACTAGGTTGTTGTTTTCTTGATAAAAAAGTAAAATATCCATAATTTCATTTTGCTGTGTGAGGTAATGTTCTTCCAAAACGCTGTTCTTCCAAAACGCAGAGAATGAACAAGACTGTTTCTGTATTTTCATCATCATCAGAGGACAATATCTTGTATAACTGTAATTCTTCAGCCCTATTAAATTTTTTAATCTTGCTACCTGTAACATGTCTTGGTTTCTTGTCAGATTCTGTAGCCGAAAAATAAATAAGAGCTTCTTCTTTGAAAGATTTGAAATTATCATCAACATTTCCATTCAGATTTAAGATTGTTGATTTATTATATTCCATCAGGCCTACTCATAAAAATATTGTATTTTAAACTTACCAATGCGCCATGTTATATATTCATTAATATATACAAATAATATTTAATAAAAATTGAAAAAAAACACTCATTTAAAGAAATCAAAAATAAACATTCAATTCACATATCACCATCTAATACACATTATTGTAACTTTGTCTCTAACTGTTACCAAAACAAACAATTAATATTTAAAATAAATATAAACCATATATATACTGTTAAATCATAAGCAAACATAATGTCAAAGGCATAATATACAACAGAGGTCAATTTATATTAAATTGTCCAACAGGGACAATTTTAACCACATGATAGAAATTCTTTTGATTTCTCACCACCTAAAACGGCAATTTGTTTATTTTACACTTTGTATTGTTCAAATAAACAAATGGGCCCTCATAAAACAGTGATTTATAACTGACCCGGTTACTGGGACAATAGAGGGAAGGGTTTTGTAATCGACAGCCTTACAGGCCTTGGACCGTTCAAACAACAGGCAGTTCAGAAAGTTACCAAATATATTTTATTGGAAGTGTTTATCATACCAAGTGTTTTATATAAGTTTGTTTTCTTGTCACATATCCAAGTAATTGCCTCTCGACCATGTTGGCGTGTTGTGTGCCCTCTACTATTGTGCCACCCACTCATCCTTGATATTCCGACACCCATAATATTCATCAAATGATAAAATGCTATTAGAAATCATTCAAACAGTCTAATGCTAACTCAATAACAGGCTAGATTAAACTTTTCTAGATTCAAATTTTGTAGGTAATATTTCTCCACGATACCTACAACGAATGTGTTAAATTCGTAAACATCGTTCGTCATCGTATCCAGTTTGGAACTATCCATAAACTTGTTGGTGCATACTTCGAAGCCCACCCTGAAAAAGACGAGGCTATAATTTTTCAATAATGCAATGCGTACGCACTTGGTATTTAAAATAGAGATATTTTATGACTGAATCTGAATTTTCCTAATAATTTTTAAAATTTACCTGGCCATATTTAGGCAACAGTGTATAAAATTCTCAGTAAAAAACACATGTTAAATTAAGTCAGATTTTCTCTAGGGAGTTTTTGATTAAAAATTATAATTTTACACTTACATTGTTAAATTTTGATCGAAATAATATGTTTAATTTTTCTACCTATTAAGAGGCACAATTTGTTTAGGTCTTTAGTATATATTTCATTGATATTAATTGTATTTGCTATATTATTTCAAATTTACATTTACAATATCAAATATTGATCGAAGTAGAATATAATTTTAAAATATGATGAGATTTATTTTACCTATTAAGAAGCACAATTTTTTCAATTTGTACATCTGTTATTGAAATTTATTTGATAAAAAATGTTCTTGTTTGTTTAAAATTGATAAAGTATTAAAATTGTTGTCTAATTATTTACACCTGTTACTCTTAGTTGTTAATTTATCATCCGTGACTATTATTTGTTACGGATTAACCAAACAATGTAGTTGTGTATTGTATGTTTTGGTACATTTATTTTACCATGAGTAATTTTCTTTTTCAATGAGGAAAATATTTACAAGGTATAAGTGGGAACAAAATATTTTCATCTCTGCTTGGTTGTAACAACTATGATAATTAAAACAATTGCTGATTTAATTTTTGTTCAGTTAAACAAGATTTACCAGTCAGATGGAAATTCAGAATTACCAAAATCAGTGCTAAAATATGGTTCTTGCATGTCAGTAGTGATGCAAATTATTTTCAAAGTAAATATTCTTACTTAAGTCAGGCTGAAGGTAATAGTTCCTTTCACATTATTTACCTTATTTACACTCGGTACTACACAGTCGTTTTAATTGTTATGTGTCAAACTATTCAACCAAACACATTAAAATTTTTTAACTAAATTATTTAAAAATGTTATTTATTCTGCAACTATGAGTCATTCAGCACTCGGTTCTTCTTCAAAATAATCTCCAGGTTTGTATTAAGCATTTCAAAACTCATAATATTACAATAGGTAGTTTATGATCAGATGTTTTTACTTCGTTAGTAGAAAAATATCACCTCCCAGAACACGTGCTACAATGTTCGGTTTTTTATTGTTAGAGGAAAATCGGCGTTAAGCAAGTTACTGCCCACATCAAATCTACTCGTGAAAGGCACAGAATGTGGAAATAGGCGAATGCTGTATGTGCTCTAGTTTGTTTTTTGTTACTCTTTGGCCCACTTTCGCCAATAGTTGAAAACAACTTAAATAGTATATATTTAAGAAGTCAGGTCGTTAGAAAGGCATGCGTTTGTACAGCATGTGTTTTGCAATTTGTCATAATTAACTGTCTTATTAGGTATGAAAACGTCTAATGAAAATGCCCTTGGCATGGTTCTATTTATTTGTATCGGGCTTTGGTGTGTTTTTAGTAATACTGTATTAACTTTAGCGTAGCAAGTAAAAACTTTTAAATTAATTACTGTTGACAAGTGCTACAATTAGTTTCATATTAATGACATCAGGAACGACTTTCTACCAATGTACTAGTACAATACTTTTAGGAACAAGGTTCGTTGATATTTGCAATAACTTGGGTACACAATAATATCTGTGGTGGTACAACTAAAGAATGTATTTATTTTGTAATATTCACTAACATTATCAAATACCATTATTAGCCATATTTATGATGGACTCAAATATAAGTATAATACGAAAAATAAACTACTAATATACATTTCGTTTATTATGTTTAATTAAAATATTAGTTGAAAATGCCTTTTGGTTAGGATTGTGCCAATTCTCTACAATAGTCAAAATGAATATATAACTGATGTTTAGTGATGTAATCCAGCTACCTGATATTTCTAACCACATACTGTTGATGGATAACTTTCTTGACAACATATTTTATCATCAGGAATCAAATTATCATCTTTGTATTCAACATAGAAATTTAAAATCTTATCGGATAAAAGCATCATGTTATCAACAACGTATTTTCCATTGACATTTTCACTACCGGTGAAGCCTTGCCCAGGGGATCAGACAAGGAAAGCCATTATGTCGTAAAGCATACGGTAGACACAGACATTAACATCTATTTCTCACTAGTTACAGCACCTATGCAAGACTGAATATTCCATTTTTGTGCCAAGCTTAAATTTACGATGGCAGTGTTTACTGTTGTAAGATCTGCTTAGGGACAGAAAAACGATTTATTGGGATTTTTAGAGGTGTATTCATGCGCACGCACACACACACACACACACACACACACACACACACACACACACACACACACACACACACACACACACACACACACACACACACACACAAATCATATTTGATGACTTGTTTATCAAAGGACTGGCCAAGGACATGCGCCAGAAACTGTTAATGCAAATACACAGAGATCACGTGTTTCTCAAAGGAATTTCCAAGGACATTTTGTAAGAAACTGTTAGTGCAGAATACACAAAGATCACGTGTTGCTCAAAAGAAAATCCAAGGACATTTGTAAGCAATTTTTAGTGGAGAATACACAAAGATCACGTGTTTCTCGAAGGACTAACTAAGGATATTTGTAAGAAACTGTTAGTGGAGAATACACAAAGATCACGTGTTTCTCAAAGGAATTGCCAAGGAAATTTGTAAGTAACTGTTAGTGGAGAATACACAAAGATTACGTGTTGCTCAAAGGAAAATCCAAGGACATTTGTAAGAAACTGTTAGTGGAGAATACACAAAGATCACGTGTTGCTCAAAGGAAAATCCAAGGACATTTGTAAGCAATTTTTAGTGGAGAATACACAAAGATCACATGTTTCTCAAAGGAAAATCCAAGGACATTTGTAAGCAATTTTTAGTGGAGAATACACAAAGATCACATGTTTCTCAAAGGAATTTCCAAGTACATTTGTTAGTAACTGTTAGTGGAGAATACACGAAGATTACGTGTTTCTCAAAGAAATTTCCAAGTACATTTGTAAGAAAATGTTAGTGGAAAATACACAAAGATCACGTGTTGCTCAAAGGAAAATCCAAGGACATTTGTAAGCAATTTTTAGTGGAGAATACACAAAGATCACGTGTTTCTCGAAGGACTACCTAAGGATATTTGTAAGAAACTGTTAGTTGAAAATACACAAAGATTACGTGTTTCTCAAAGAAATTTCCAAGAACATTTGTAAGAAAATGTCAGTGGAAAATACACAAAGATCACGTGTTTCTCGAAGGACTGACTACCTAGGGACATTTGTAAGAAACTGTTAGTGGAGAATACACAAAGATCACGTGTTTCTTAAAGGAATTCCTAAGGACATTTGTAAGAAACTGTTAGTGGACGATCAAAAATCATTAAATTAAAGTCAATAGAAGCTTATAACTCCAGAGAAGAAATCTAAAGGCATCATAATGCTAAGTAATGTTATGTTATTTAATTCACATTTCAAAGAATTAATTAAAAAATATTAATACCCCATTATCTAGTCAAATAATGTCTATACAAATTTTACCAGATAAGAGAGTATTTCTTTTCGCTCCCTATTAAATTTGATAAAAATAACTATTTTGATCACAAAATATATTGATTTATAAGTGGCAAATTACTTGTGACGTACATTTTTACTTATGATTCTAAATAATTTGAATGGCACTCACTATTTTTATCACTCCACGCCAGTGGTAAATTAACTTTGATTATTGACGTTGATATGGGACAACGGTCCAAACACGTTGAGCTAAATTTCGAGATATGAACTCATGACCCTTGCGGTAAAGTGAGCTCTAGGCTAAGAAGATACCAAATTAAGACATAAAGTGTTTTAGGAATAAGAAGTTGATCTATTTAATAAACAATTAGAATTAGTCTATAAGTTGACGAAAATGTATAGAGTGCCATATTTATTTACAGTATTGTTCCAAACACATACTGTAACAGGTATCATGTCCTATTTTCTACATACTATGATATTTTACCTATTGTGAGAGTCTTAAACATAATTATTCTCGAGAAAACTATTTTATGTCACTATTCCAATGAGGAAGCTCTTCCAAAGCAGAAATAAAGATAAAGATTATATAAGTATTGGAATCTATATTTTACGGTAACAACCACGTCAAGGTACTATCTAAAATATTTACAAGCTAACCAGACGTTTCACCCATGCTGTGATGTGACATCATGAGTGGTACATGTGGTTGATGTTGAGTCTTAGCGTCTTAGCACTGAGGATGCCACATCACAGTATGGGCGAAACGTCTGGTTATCTCGTAAATAATGTAGATAGCAACTTTACCGAAAATATAGATTCTAGTTATGACTCCAGCCACTTAAGCCTAAATTCTAAGATAAATATTATATAACTTTCGTGTTTGTATATATATATATATTTATATAAAATTTATTTTTTGTACATAAACTAGTTACACCCCCAAATAGCCTTTAAGTTTTTAGATCGATGGCCAAAAAATGTTATCGTGTGACTACCCTACTTGATCATGGTTGGCTCCCAAGTACATCACGGGGCTACCCAATATGATCAAGAGGCTAACCTAAGTCAATCACGAGGGCTACCGTAAGCCGTAAGGGTATGATGAGTTGGTGGGTCACTACTACTCAAAAACCCATTTAAACATAATTTAATTTTATTGAAAATCAAATTTGATAAAGGGTGGATACCCAAATTGATCACTAATAATTTAAAAGAGACCGGACTTGCTATAAATAGAGAATTTCTTTGTGTGGTAATGATAAAAATAAGAGTTTCTGTCGGCTGTAAGACCCGATATGGATCGACCGCGAATCCTTAACCGGAAAAAGCCGATATGGAACCTTAACAGATCAGTGGCTATCCAAATTGATGAATGTGTATCCGAATTTATTACTTTTGACTAGTCAAGTTGATCAGGGTGGCTACCAAACTTGATCACGAGTTTCTATCTAAGTCGATCGGTGGCTATCAAATTGATAACAGATATGTACTAAAGTTGATCATGACCTGCCATAGTACGACAGTGGCTGCCCTAATTGATCAAACGTCACTACAAAGTTAACCATAGGTTGGTCATGACTGATTGGTCATGGCTACCAAAACTGATCACGGGAGACAAAACAAGTGGATTATGGTCATGGCTGCAAAAGTAGGATAGTATCTACTGAAAGTGATCACCCAAATGAGATTTTTGTCAACAGATATGCTTTACAATATATCGTTCAAATACAGTCAAAATATGAGTGGGACTATACATGTATGCCTATGAGTGGGACTGTGCCATGAGTTCATAGATCCTGCCAATTTGATTTTTAAGGGTTTAAAATTGAAAACTCTGACTTACAGAATGGTATCTGAAAGTAACAATCTTTAAATGCCAAATTTAAAGATTCTTACTAATTTGAGTCTGTTGATTGAAAGTTATTTGTTGGTATTGGATTGTTCATGGTTGGTGGAAAATGTGTGTTTTATATTTTGTTACAATTGTGTTATATATATGTGATAGTTTTTCATATAACACGTGACTTTCATAACAGTCAACCATAATCCATAAACGATAGATTCTATGCTTGATAACTCTGAATACTGAATCGGCGTCCGCTCATTGCTTGCCATCGACGTGGACACTACTACTAGAGAAGTTTGGGGTGTTCCTGTTGGGTTACAGTCAAGGTCCGGATGTTGTGTAGGGAGGGGAAGTGAGTATGAAGCGTTTCAAATTGCTGAAAATCAGACCAATACTACGTGATTCGAATTCCACGTAAAGCTGTAAGTCTCTTAGTTGCCCTGGCGTTGGGCTATTAATAAATTGTCCTTTCAGAGCCAAGTCGAACTCAGATAGTAACGATGACTACGCTCATTCATCTACACTCATCACACTCATTCACCTTTGGTATTCGTCCATAACTCTACGATCGCTTCTTAGTAATGAATAATGAATAATAAATTATAAGCGTGTAGTTTTTAATTGTACAGTTTTTTTTATTACTATGAGTTAAGAGAGAGAAAAAATTAAACTAGTCGTAAGTAAATGTAGAATAAGGTAGGTAGTAACACCGGAAGACAGTAAGAGTTTGTCGAAAGGTTGTGTTTGTTTCCTAAAAACACTTGAAGCATTATTTGAGTTTTATCTAAAACTTAAAAATAATAAGATCTTCCATGTAAGAAATGTGACTAACCATCGTGTTATATGGTTCACTTTTAAGTAGCCTGCATCTACATATCGCTACCCCAACAGCATGAGAATCCAACTCAGTGTGCACACCATAAAATGTATATCCACCAATTTCATTTCATTGGTTTGTCGTGAGTAAAAAATATAGAAATTGATTAATTTCTTAATTGAAACTACTAAACTGAACAACTGTCAAACATTTAAAATTACTACTTGTTTTTTAAAATTAAAGGAAATACTATATTTCAAAAAAGTCACTTGATTTTAACAAAAAGTCAACTTAACCGTCTTTTTGTGAGGAAACTATAGTATAGTATATACAGTAAAATTTTAAATGACATAGAATTGTAGAAAAACTAATTATAGATTTGAATTTGGCAATCGATTTGTGCTATACTAAATATTGGAACTACAGTAAAACAAAAACCTAAACAATGCACACAGGTCAGCATTTTCATGTACGCTATTTTGAACATTTTGTAGATTATGAAAGGTTAGGAATAATAGTTTAAAGCAGTTTTGTTATCGCAGTGTTGACCACTGGCCCCAATAGTAAATTTTGTGGTATTTTAAGTTTCCAACTTCTTTTTATTCATCCTGAAAAGGGGGGAAATATTAAAAAAATAACATATTTTGACGAAACTCAACATACCGACTTTTGTGATGAAACTTCACAGCAAAAGTATATATGCCCATTTTTGTAGATTATTTAATTTTAAATTTATAAATTTCATTCCTGAAATAAATATATCAGCCACAGTAAAACAAAATGCTCAACTGTGCACACAAGGTCAAAATAAAATATCAAAGCCACTTTATTAACAGATTGTTAAAGGGAAATAGTGAGTAAGATTAAAGGTTTCCAGCCTATTTCAAACACAATAAAATTGAAGGAAATATCGCAAAACATGTTTTTGACCAAAACTCAACTTTGCCGACTTTTGAGAGGAAAATATATTATGCACAGCAAACATGTTTGACACTTTTTGTAGGTAATTCAATTGTTAACTATAAAATGTAATTTGGTTTGTCTTAAGTTAAATATTGCAAATAAAGTATTAAAAAAGCCCACCTGTGCATGCAGGTCAGCATTTTAATATCAACAATTTTGAATTTTTATGGGTTATGAAAAGTAAAAAATCATACTTTTATAGCAGTTTTGTTAACAGAGTAGTGAGGGTAAATATTATGGGTGTTTCAGTCCTTCTGTTACCTTTGTAAGTAATAAGATTCATAAAAGCTACTAAAAGTATAATTTCATGAACAACATGTTAACTGAACAAAATTGTAGGACATTTGATTACAGATCTTAATATATTGTCAGATATCGTCTATAGTCAATGGTTCACCCACAATCACGCCATAAATACAATTCTACATACAGTTAAGAAGTCACGTCCACCATTTTGATTTGGAGGGGAGGGCAAATTTCAAGTTTCTAGTTCACTTAGAAGTGGGTTAGGATGTGTATAAGTGAGCCAATCAGTGAGTGAATTACACAGCGGCTTTATAGTTATTAGACAAGAATATTTATGTAATGACAACCTTCCTGACGAGTTCCTTTAGATGTCTCTCCATTTATATAACTGCAATCAATTTATAAATAAAGTAAAATTAGATAATATTAATTATGTTCAAATTTAAAGCGTAGTTATGTTATATTGTAAAGAATAGCTATTAGCTAACCAAAATAACTCATCCATAATAAATAAGAATTGTTACATATGTAATTTTGAAAGAGTGTAGTCAGGCGGCTATAACTAGGGCATATCAAGCAAAGTACCTCCCTAAAAAAACAGGATTGATTTTGCATAACAAAGTTGAGGTTATTTATGTCCATACAAAATTACACACAATGGTAATATTTCTAAAATAGCATTGTGTGTATACCATTCAATTGATTAATATTTAATCAATGCCAGAATTTATTATCATTGATTAAATATTAATTCTTTATGGACTTATTTTGGACTACAGTAAAACAAAACCTCAACAATGTACACAGGTCAGCATTTTCATGTCCAACATGTTCAACATTTTGTAGATTATGACAGGTTAGGAATAACAGTTTAAAACAGTTTACCCTTATTTCCCTCATGTTTTTATATTTATTTTATCCTCTTCGGTTCATTTTACACTTTTACCTATGATACCGATCACAGACATAAGAGTTTCGAATAAGTGAGGTAAGTGTGTAATCTTAATTACCAATTGAGATCGACTGATCTTTATAAACGCAATACTAATGGCCCAATTGTCTCGGCTATATTTTTTACGAATAATTTTACTCAATTGTACCTTAACTGGGTTGGTAATGGACTGTATCAACTAGATCATGCCCTAACACGTGTTACCTACATTTATATGCACGAACTACCAAAATGGACCTTGTCAATGATTTAGATTTTTCGGGCTGAAGAGCTACAATAGGAAATATTTGTTGCAGATCGAAATACGATTGCACACAACAGTCAAAACTAAGGTATCGCAATGCGTCTCTCAATGTGCATTCGAGCATAAAGACACGTGTTGTGGGTTGGTGCACGCTATCGGACCAATTAAACGTGTCACTGGCCTTTCCCTGGGCCACTACAGTGAAAGTTCATATTGTATGTAGCTTATCGACAGCTGTAAGCACTTTACACTGCTGGCTCAACCACTCTCAGAGGTAACGCAAGACTTCTATACAAGTCCGTTTGGTAGAGACACATTGTTCAGTGCACATATCCGTAGAAGTTACCAATAACTTCTGGGTCTGCTCGTTACAGAGGCCTCTCCACCATCTTCTATCTTCCTAGTTTTTCTCTTCAACCGTCTCACCATTCTCCTCCTCTCTACACTTCACTCCGTCCGGCCATTGATTCCATGGTCTTCTCGGTATCCCCATTTTTACGTCATGGACCTTTCTTGGCAGCCTGCATTCCTCCCCTTTTCTCACATCTGGACCACCACAGTCGATCTCTATATCCAATAATGCTTCCTCCACGTCATTCCTTCTTAATACTTCATTCCTTATTCTAATTCTTCTGCTCACTCACACACTACTCCTTAAAAATCTCATTTTGCAGTCCTGTATTCTATTTCTATCTCTCTTTCACACCACCTTTGTTTTCACTCCATATAGCAATCTTATAAGTGAAAAATATATTTTACATAAAATACTAGGTGAACAGCCCTAATCAGGGCTCCAGATCCCATCATAAGCCTCCTGCTAGCATACCACATTCATCTATTTCTTTATCATTATCTTGCAATAGACTAGTGAAATTCTTAAAACTTTCTGACATAGTCATTTCAACACGCTTCCTTTACAACATTTGTTTACTACCCATATCAATATATCTTTTACTTATGACCACCTTGTCTATTGTTTTGGTCATTTCCTAACATAATCACCCATTTCTTTGTTCAGTTTCTCTTTTTTCCCGTACTCTTGCTTGCTTCTTTTTTGATGTCTTATATGCTTCACTTGTCTCCTGTATTGTGGCCTGGAAATACTTGATAATCGCTTGATTTTCCTCCGAACTACCTCTGCCATTATCTACTATTTCCTTCCATTTTCTCATGTTATTAGCTCAAACAGCATTGATTCAGTTACAAACACTACTAAATCTCTCAATCTGGTCTATTCCTACTCTCCTGTACCTGTGTGATCCTTTGCTAGCTTCATTCTGTGTTAATTTTTCTAAACTTTTCTGCAATCTTTTCTTCCATTAGTCACAAAGTTCTAATTCTCCTTTCCCGTTTCTCTTCACTCAATTTTTTTCGACTCATTACTAGTATCACAATCACCAGCGCTTCATCGGGTGTCTTTAAACATCTCATGCATTATTTTGGGTCTTATAAATACATCGCAAACCCCAATTACGGCTTTCTGAACCCATCGTCACTATATTGTAGTTTTTTTCTCATGCAGTGAAATTTATTATATAATATTATGTTGTTGCACATACAAAAATCCAACGAATTTTCCCTCCCACTCCAATTACTTCTTCAAATCCCCTTCTTACTATCCTTACAGGAACGTTTAAATTTCACATAACCACCACAATCTGGTTTTTAAATGTCCCTGCAGTTCATCCTCAAAATACCGTGTCACCAATCTGTAGCACTTCTAAGGTGGTATCCTTCAATTTTATAATTTTATTTTTGCCTTTATCATTGCATCACTAATTTCTTCAACTTCTTCCAAAATTCACTTTCTTACTTAACCTGGCCCCACTCCGTCTCGATTTTTCAGTTCTCTTATACAGTACAGTACAGTGTGTATACAATTTTCCACCCTACCTTCTCCCTATAATATCGTTTCAGCTGTCGGTTGCTATGTGATCCGTCCTTTCCAAGCGCAACTTTGTTAAAAGCAAATTGAAATTCCAATATTAGCCTACTTGGTATACTCCTTTGTGAGTTACCCTGACGGTCTTCTTGTCTTCCACATTCTTCTGACGTCATCATATAAAGGATCTTCCATCTGTAGAAGCACCTGGGGAAAATAGGAACCGTTTCTTAAGAATATCTTGGTAATTCTAAAGGTGCTTCATCGTAATGGAAGATAATTTGTCCTCTATTTGTTAACCGTTATTAAAAAAGTTGCCTCCTCTTTACAGTTGAAGGTAAATGTGACGGATTATCTTTCATTAAGTCCACGGCTATTCGGCATTTCTTGGACTCTCCAGATATTCAGAGAGGTTTAAATATTCATATTTATCGTAAAACTGTTTAAATAGAAGCGAATACATTCTACTTCTTAAGATTCTCAAGGTGAATGTGTATTCTAGATTTTAATTTTACTGACACAGAAGTATAATATATCATATTATTTCACGAGTATTTTAAGAATCGTTCAATCTACTCTTTTTATGCCATCCTGTTATTTTGGTAAGTATACACCTTTAAAGATAATTACTAAGAGTGCATGGCAATCATTAGGGGAATCGACATAACCGTTGATCCACAAACATTTTAAGCGATATTGTGGATTTTTATTTGGACACAGATTCCTTGTATAAATGTTTTCAAGGTCATTTATACAAAATTATATGGACATTATTTATTTTTTTCTATATATGACCCTAATAAATCAACCTAAATTATAATGTAGCTTGGCAGAAATGTATTAAATAATTTAAGACATTCTCAAAAATTCCAATAAAATACTTTATTATGTGAGGCCTTTCGCCTACAATATAGGCATCGTCAGACATCAACATAAAATTCTAATTTTAAAACATTTGTTTTACATAATTAATAAAATTTACAATTAAAATTTAATGTTGATATCTGACGATGCCTATATTGTAGGCGAAAGGCCTCACATAATAAAGTATTTTATTGGAATTTTCGAGAATTTCTTAAATTATTTCCAATTTCCAATAAAGAACTCAAAGAAGAAAAAAGGAAATGTATTAGCCTATTTTATACAGTAGATTGACCGTACAGTGGATGTTGAAACTATTTCATATTTTCGGATAGCCGTTATTCTATTACATTGTTTCATATGATTATGTTTTTCGGTAGCTTGTATCGTGAATACTTTAAATGCAGTCATTTAACTTTGCATCCAACCGTTTATTTAGTTTTTCCAACTTTGTACCTAACTAAAGTAAATTATATTGATTAGCAATGAAGTACATAAATCATTCAATAACTAAGGGAAAATAACATACAAAATAATTTTCATCTTCATGAAGTAGCGCACACTTTGAAAACTTTTCGTACAAAAGCTTAGCATTGCATTATATTGGTATAGATTATACAAAAGACCTATTCATATGAATAATAAACACTGATATTAAACTTAGATCTTAGGCTTAAGTGGCCGGTGTCATAACTAGAATCTAAAGTTTCCGATGACAACCGCGTCAAGGTACTATCTGCAATATTTACAAGATGTCTGAGAGAAACCACTGAGGATGCCACATCACAGTATGGGCGAAACGTCTGGTCATCTTGTAAATATTGCAGATGGTACATTGACGCGGTTGTCACCGGAAACTGTAGATTCTAGTACTGATATTAAACATTTGGTAATAGTGTAAAAATAGTTAACAAGTAATTGCTTTAAAATTAAGGAAAAAGTAGTAACAATTACTGAAAAATGAGTAAATCTAATTTAACTCTCTTCTGCGGCAAGTTTTGGTCATCCATTCATTTCACACTGTTGAAAAATAATAAGTAAGCAATAATGATCCAGCCAATATTTTCAAACATGATAACAATAGTAGAGTTGCAAAATCCCTCATTACAGCAGCATTATGTATCCGGTTCTGCACAAAAATAGGAAGATATTTGCTCAAGGTAGGGGAGGGGCATAGTAAGAAATTACAACTGTTATTATTGTTGGTTTAAGTTGTTTAAACTGATTTTTTAGTACTTTGATTTACCGACTATTTTGAAGAGATTGAATTTGTCTTCGTAAATACATTTATAATCTGAATAACACGTAATATAAATTAAGATCTGAACTGGTTCATACTATTAAGTACTTTCTGAAGTACTAAACCATGTCATATCCAAGAGCCAGCGTGGACACTGGCCTTGTTAATTATGTAAGGCGAGGTGCTGGACCTTTCTCCACAGTGAACGGCAGCACGACATATACTACAAGGTGTGAACTGTTTATAGACGTGACTGGCCCAGTCAGAGGATTAATGAAGTAGTGTGGGTGATATAGAGTCTATTGTAACAAGGGATGGGTGGACACTGGCCTTGTTAATTATGTAAGGCGAGGTACTGGACCTTTCTCCACAGTGAACGGCAGCACGACATATACTACAAGGTGTGAACTGTTTATAGACGTGACTGGCCCAGTCAGAGGATTAATGAAGTAGTGTGGGTTATATAGAGTCTATTGTAACAAGGGATGGGTGGACACTGGCCTTGTTAATTATGTAAAGCGAGGTGCTGGACCTTTCTCCACAGTGAACGGCAGCACGACATATACTACAAGGTGTGAACTGTTTATAGACGTGACTGGCCCAGTCAGAGGATTAATGAAGTAGTGTGGGTTATATAGAGTCTATTGTAACAAGGGATGGGTGGACACTGGCTTTGTTATTTATGTAATGCGAGGTGCTGGACCTTTCTCCACAGTGAACGGCAGCATGACATATACTACAAGGTGTGAACTGTTTATGGACGTGACTGTCCTAGTCAGAGGTTTAATCCTACACTCATATTGCCATTCATATTCGCCTTAAAATACCAACAACGTTGGGTGGGCGTCTCATATGTAAGAATGTAATGAAGTAGTGTGTGTTGTAGAGTCTATTGTAACAAGGGATGGGTGGACACTGGCCTTGTTAATTATGTAATGCGAGGTGGTGGACCTTTCTCCACAGTGAACGGCAGCACGACATATACTACAAGGTGTGAACTGTTTATAGACGTGACTGGCCCAGTCAGAGGATTAAGGAAGTAGTGTGGGTTATATAGAGTCTATTGTAACAAGGGATGGGTGGACACTGGCCTTGTTAATTATGTAATGCGTGGTGCTGGACCTTTCTCCACAGTGAACGGCAGCACGACGTATACTACAAGGTGTTACATGTTTATAGACGTGACTGGCCTAGTCAGAGGATTATTGAAGTAGTGTGGGTGATATAGAGTCTATTGTAACAAGGGATGGGTGGACACTGGCCTTGTTAATTATGTAATGCGTGGAGCTGGACCTTTCTCCACAGTGAACGGCAGCACGCCATATACTACAAGGTGTGAACTGTTTATAGACGTGACTGGCCCAGTCAGAGGATTAATGAAGTAGTGTGGGTTATATAGAGTCTATTGTAACAAGGGATGGGTGGACACTGGCCTTGTTAATTATGTAAGGTGAGGTGCTGGACCTTTCTCCACAGTGAACGGCAGCATGACACATACTACAAGGTGTGAACTGTTTATGGACGTGAATGTCCTAGTCAGAAGTTTAATGAAGTATTGTGTGATATAGAGTCTATTGTAACAAGGCATGGGTGGACACTGGCTTTGTTAATTATGTAATGCAAGGTGCTGGACCTTTCTCCACAGTGAACGGCAGCATGACACATACTACAAGGTGTGAACTGTTTATGGACGTGAATGTCCTAGTCAGAAGTTTAATGAAGTATTGTGTGATATAGAGTCTATTGTAACAAGGGATGGGTGGACACTGGCTTTGTTAATTATGTAATGCGAGGTGCTGGACCTTTCTCCACAGTGAACGGCCGCATGACACATACTAACAGGTGTGAACTGTTTATGGACGTGAATGTCCTAGTCAGAAGTTTAATGAAGTAGTGTGGGTGATATAGAGTCTATTGTAACAAGGGATGGGTGGATACTGGCTTTGTTAATTATGTAATACGAGGTGCTGGACCTTTCTCTACAGTGAACGGCAGCATGACATATACTACAAGGTGTGAACTGTTTATGGACGTGAATGTCCTAGTCAGAAGTTTAATGAAGTATTGTGAGATATAGAGTCTATTGTAACAAGGGATGGGTGGAAACTGGCTTTGTTAATTATGTAATGCGAGGTGCTGGACCTTTCTCCACAGTGAACGGCAGCATGACACATATTACAAGGTGTGAACTGTTTATGGACGTGAATGTCCTAGTCAGAAGTTTAATGAAGTATTGTGTGATATAGAGTCTATTGTAACAAGGGATAGGTGGACACTGGCTTTGTTAATTATGTAATGCGAGGTGCTGGACCTTTCTCCACAGTGAACGGCAGCATGACACATACTACAAGGTGTGAACTGTTTATGGACGTGAATGTCCTAGTCAGAAGTTTAATGAAGTAGTGTGGGTGATATAGAGTCTATTGTAACAAAGGATGGGTGGACACTGGCTTTGTTAATTATGTAATGCGAGGTGCTGGACCTTTCTCCACAGTGAACGGCAGCATGACACATACTACAAGGTGTGATCTGTTTATGGACGTGACTGTCGTAGTCGGAGGTATAATGAAGTAGTGAGTGTTGTAGAGTCTACTGTAACAAGGGATGGGTTGACACTGGTCTTGGTAATTATGTAAGGCGAGGTGCTGGACCTTTCTCCACAGTGAACGGCAGCACGACATATACTACAAGGTGTGATCTGTTTATGGACGTGACTGTCGTAGTCGGAGGTTTAATGAAGTAGTGAGTGTTGTAGAGTCTATTGTAACAAGGGATGGGTGGACACTGGTCTTGTTAATTATGTAAGGCGAGGTGCTGGACCTTTCTCCACAGTGAACGGCAGCACGACACATAATACTACAAGGTGTGAAATGTTTATGGAGGTGACTGTCCTAGTCAGAGGTTTAATGAAGTAGTGTGTGTGTGTTCTACTTGTAACAAGTCTATTGTAATAAGGGATGGGTGGAAACTGGCCTTGTTAATTATGTAAGGTGAGGTGCTGGACCTTTCTCCATAGCATATTCTTAAATTAAAACTAAATTTTAATACGTTGTTGCTTGTAACTAATAATAGCCCTGTATTGTATTAAAGCGAGGCTTACTATCTGTGTGTACGGTCAAATTTGTCTGTTCTTTTTACTAAGAGTTATTTATTTATTATTAATTGACATGTGAGGCATACATGTTTTGTAAATTTATGAATTCAAAAATTAAATGAATTTGCAAGCCCCTACAGTCAAGCTACCTTAAAATCTTCTTACGTGATTGAGTGACTTGCTTAGCTTACCACCATTTGAACTCTTGTGTAAATTTTCACTGGGTCAAAACCAAAAATCCTTATTTAACTAAATTTCACTAAGATAATATATGTACCTTTTTGTCATCTCAGTAATAGTGGACAGCTACATACGTTTAATAGAAACTCATAATCTACTTTAATCATTGTATTTTGCTTTTGAATTAGCGTTGGTCTTTGTTTATTCATTTTGTATTTTTTCTAAGCACTAATAAGGCATGTATTTTTGTTTTAGGGAAGTAATAAGATATTTTGCAATATTTACATGTGTGTATTTATTCGAAATCATAGTAGCTCTTGTGCAATTAGAGCAAAATTCAAATTTGTTTTGACATTTCAAAGTACATATCTTCGCAGGGAGCGAAAATCTTCTTCTTTGCTAATAATTGTGATTGCATTTAAATTTATAAAACCCGTGAAAGGATAACATAAGTGTTTCAGAATCACTTCGTAACTTTACGATATGAAGTTACTGTGTTCCTAATACATCCTGGCCGGAACAACAGACTCCAGGAGCTGGAATGTGTCCAGTGTACAAAGGTGGTTGCATCATGCTTTGTGCAGGTGTCACGAGACCTGCGCACCGCAGACGGAGACAAATTGAATCGTCAGTGTGACGGCTGACTGGAGTAAACAGTGATAAACCATCGGCCTTGGGCCAAGGCCACGGCACTTACTGATTACACGGTGTGGCAATGTGTGTATTTTGGAGCGACAAATGGCCATCAAAGGTCGCGCCTTGCATTAGACCCGACCAGGGCATTCCTAATCTGACATTTGACTCCGGTGAAAGTATCCTCAATTAAATGTGACATGCTGTCCGGCTGTCAGCTGCAATTAAAGGCTTTCTGCTGTCGCTTGAAGATAATATTGAGTGTTGCGCTATGTAGAGCACTGCTGTAAGAATGTAATTGTTACGGGGATTGTATATTTATTGTACACAATGTCTTGTGCTTAATATTTGACCAAATGTTTGTCAAACTCTAATGAGATGTACTAAATAGATTTTCATGTGTTACACGAGTTAAGATGCACCAATTTGTGGTACCTCGATCTATAATATACGAAATGGCTTCTTGCACAACACGATATCCGGTAGTTAAGTCTAGCGTTCGTATCGCGCCTGAATATGTCAAGAAATATAATAGGGAATTTGCTTGTTATTTATTTTTCTTTATTTATAAATAGGACATATAAGTAATTATTATAATAAATATAATAATTTATTATTCATACAATAATACAAGCACTAAAACAGGCACTAGCCTAATTAAATTTTTGCAAAATATTTAATGTGCATAATATTTTTGTCATGGAAATAAGTCAAAGATCTTGAAATTATTAGCTTTTCTGTGTGTGCCAACAAACAACACTATTTTAGTGCAAAACAATAAATAACTTAACATTATAAACTCTATTCTCCTATTTATTAATGTTTCATCCTAATAATAATTCTTGACTTGGATAAAAATGGCTTCATCCTACTCACTTTATGAAAAAAAATAATATTCATGAAAACAAAATAAGCCAATATGAATAGAGAATGAGTTGCTTAGAAATGTAAATGTTGGAAACATTAAAATATAAACAAGCATTATTATGTTCAAATCGTACTTTAATTGCTAATATACCGTATATCAACAAATATTATATCTATTTTTTTATAGTTTAGGTTTAGTATATTAACTCATTTTCACTCTTTTATATAAATATTGAACTGATGTTTTATTTCTAATAACTGTTCTATTCAACCCTTTAATGTTAATTTGACAAAAAGTGCGTATCATTGAGAATGGCCTACCTTAGGCTACCCTACGTGACCTGCAAGGTAATATAGGAAGTTATAATTGCAGATATGACACCAACACTTAGACATAAGTTGTAAGATTGACTCAACACCCTAAAAACATCCAACTACAACAAAATGATGAATCTATTTTTGTTTGAATATTTTTATTTGCGTAGTAGTTGGAAGGAATGGGTTGCAGAATGGAAAGAGATAGGTATTCAAGAGGAAATACATCCAAGACTAAACATACCATTAGAATTGAATTACACTTTTATATTAGTGGAGCATTGAATCTTGATAAATAGAAAACTAGATAGTTTTTCACACTAAACTTTAAGATAATACTGTATACATGTGTAGTTAAATAAATGTTATTAAAACTAACTGATTCCTCATTATTTTTCCTTAGTCTATATGGTACTACAGTCCTAGATGTATGAACAAGATAACTTGAAAGCATGAAGATGTTTACTTTCCTCTTATTCAACTGAGATATCTGATGTGCATCAACGTGCACGACTGATGCACCTTGCACCGTGCACAAAACTGTCAGTCAACATTCTTCCATTCAAGCTCAATGTTAGTGCCAAGTAAAGACAAATCAACTTCCTTCAGAGAAATTGTTTTGCCCATATCTATTGGTCATAGCGATCAGCATTGTGCACGACTGCACCTTGCACCGTGCACGAGACTGAAAATAATTTGTGCGCAATGGGTGTGCTAATTGAACAATAAATCCAGTACCTATAGGAATACAGTTGTTGCCACATATATTGTCCATAGTAGCCATAATTGTGCACGACTGGTGCACCTTGCACCGTGCAGAGTTCTTCCAACCGAGCACAGTGTGAGTGTTAAGTGAAGGATAAATCCGCTCTCTTATTGCCACACCTGTGACAAGCTCATGGATTCAGTTAAGTTAATAAGTTTTGTCACGTCTATGAAGCAGAACTCTTTCACAGCCTGTTTTAATTTTACCATACGATATTTTGTATTATGACCGGTTAGAAACTATACAAAATCCTAGAGATATAATGTAAAGATAATTGGAAGCTAAAAAAACAACAAGCAGTTAACTGACCATTTTACACTTATTTCACAAAGTCACTGTTTGTCTTATTTGTAAAGGGCGTCCTTTTTCAGGATTAAAGCAAAAGTTTAGTTTGCGTTGCACAAGATGGTTAGTACAACTTACCACGAGAGGCAAGAAGGCTGCAACCCATAGTACAACTTACCACGAGAGGCAAGAAGGCTGCAACCCATAGTACAACTTACCACGAGAAGCAAGAAGGCTGCAACCCATAGTACAACTTACCACGAGAGGCAAGAAGGCTGCAACCCAGGTCAGCCAAGCTGCACGTTACTGAAGATCGCTAGGCAGTAATCCAGTGACTTAAAAATCCAGTAGTTTTTAAAAGTGGCTTGTAGACGAGTATATTTTAACATTCCACATGCTAATGTCAGTGTTAGGAGGGAATATTGATATAGATATTATATCACACGAAGTATTATATTTATTTTGAAGATAGTTTGATCACTTTATCGTCTAAATTACTTGAATTACAAATATGTCTCCTTGTAATATTTCCTTTTTTTCTAAGCAGAGGCCGATCTGCTCATCAACCTCATTCTACTCATTCCCATGGACTATTGATCTGTGTGGGACACTTATCGTGTTGTTGACATGGTTGAACAATTGGTTGAGTGGTGTATCAATTTTCAAGAGGCCAGTGTGATAATGAGAGAGGATCTATTCAATCATATAATTGTAAGAATATTTATTTGCAAAAACAAATAAATAACAAATAATACTTATTTGTAAAAAACAAATAAATACTCGGAAACATCTACACAAATTTGCCATAATATGTTATTAGATGTTACTAAGACAAACATTCCTTTCCTTAAAACACCGTACGTATGGTAGATTTACAAGATGGGACTAGTTATTTGCGGTTAACCTCTATAACACATAGTGATATGATAAAGAATCACAGGTAGTGTAGATAACAATTCACTTGTATAAACATTCTCCGGTTCAAATTCAAATGTCTGACTGTTTAAACAGTAGATCTGTGTTCACTTGTGGTAGCTCAGTGGTCTCGGAGTGAATCACTCACAGTTCACGCACAGGCCTACAGACCCATATGAAAAAAAAGTGTAGTTAAAAAGTGCTCATTTAATGGACGGTTATTCTGGGAGGATTTTATGAATATAATCTATGTGTACCGTCCAAAAGATTATCGGAAAATATGTAAGACAAACTGTCGAGAGTTTCTTTTGAGAAGAAGCAGAGTATGAAGATAAGTTTTAAATCGTGAAAAGATATAAACTACAATAAATTATTCTTACTCGGGTGTTGAAGGTTAAAACTTCATTGCATGTATTTAACTAAAAGGAGAATTTGGGCCCGTAAAGAAGGGAGAGGCACAAATTAAAAATACAAAAGCGAGTCCGAAAACATATCAAGTCAGATATGCAAGGAGACAGAATACTAAAAATCAATAGCCAATATTATTCAAAATACAAAGTTTTGGGGTTGACGAGTAATTTAAAATACCCTTAAGACGCAATAAAACAAAGTTTAAAACCTTTTAAGAATTAAAATAAATTATTATATTCATCATCTTTCAAATACAACTAAGGGTTTAGCAAAAGTTTTGCTAGTAAACCAATTCACTATCAAAAACGTTTGTTTGACACTATACATCATATTGGTTACATAATTGTGACAATATTATGTTCTATAGCATGGTTATTTATTGTAGAAATATTCATATCTAAAGGTTTATTTAAAATTAAATGTCAATTAATTTCTTTCGAATTTATAACTATAACAATGGTCTTTAAATCTCAAATAACGCAATAACATATCGCATTTTTTAGTTACCTATTATTGTACTATATTAAATGGCTGATTCTTTACTACAATTAATTGTTGGTTCTGCTCTTATTATTTTTAGAAATCAAAACGAAGACTACTATATCTAGGTACTATATTCAATAATGCCTAAAAGACAAATACTTAATAAATTATAAAGCATCTTGAGTAAAATAATTGTATTTTTATCTAGTACACCATTAATAAATTTATTAAAAACGCCTCATATTTGATGGTTTTCCCCCAAGGTGCGAGTAAAATTAGGAAACTACAGCGTATAATAAAAAGACATCCTCTTATTACATTACTTTTTATTCGTTTTATACAGATTCATAACTGATAATAATTTAAACTCTTGATCTATGGTTTTTGAAAAAATAAGTACTTAATTCACAACCACTGACATCCGAAGTAATACCATTTTGTTTTGAAGGATTCAATTAGGCTTGGCCTCTTTTCAGTGTTTGTGAAGCGTACAAAATCAAAGGCCTACACAAGAGACGATTATGTACGCTTTAAACACACTAAAATAAGACCGCTCATAATAAAATAATACCGTTTAAAGTAGTATAGAATTAAATATGTTTTGTCATAAATTTCTTGCTTAAATTTTAAAAACTATACAAAATCGAATTCAATGTTAATCAGTTGTCGAATCGTTATAAGTGTTTAAGCTGTAGCCTTTGACATGTTGTGAACGTACATGAATTAATTTCACAAGAAGGCTTTCATAAAGGTAAAAAATGTCTTCAATACTAACAAAATATTTATGTGGTATTTCATTACTCAGTGTGTTTACGATAGAAGTAGAGGGATATATTTTCTTCTTTTCGTGTTGAAACTGAACTACAATGGATGAAAGCGATAGCGATTAATCGAGTACATCCACTTGTAAACTCGTAGTATTTTATAAGTTTGACGTAATTGTTGTGATTATTCGTAGGAAATAAATAATACCTAAAAAGAGTGGATGACTGAATAGGTAAGGATATTGCGACAACAACAATGCATATTCCCTAGGTTGAGCAACCCTGTGGGGGAAACTGTGGGAACTAGCCACACAGCTTCATATTGTCTCCGAAATTACACGACACTTGTTTTTAACTAAGCGTTGTGAAATAAAACAAGCCCACTTGAACCTGTTGACACCTTGAGGTGAAATGGGCGTCATCTGTGATACAGCTGTTGGATTAAGGGACTTTTTGGAACATTTGCAGGTTATAAAATAAAGTCACAGGAGACTCTCAAAGTAACATTGTTTGTAATAAAAGTACTTAGTAAATAAGGCGTATTTATTTTCATATAAAGCTTGAGTAATTTAATAAAATTACATATGTAATTAATTGTTTACTTGCAATAAGTTTTATTTTATTTAAGAATTATTATTCTTATTGTTCTGAAATTAAATTTTAGGAATTATTTGCAGTTCATTGCCTTTTTATATTTACAAACAAATTCCTGGTGTGAAGGGGACGTGTTTCCAATACGGTTTAATTTTTACTAACGCTAAACCCATAAGCGTATATGTTTGTCGCTTATATGTTGGCCTATGACTTATTATGCAGAGCATCGAGATAAGCACCTTTATGTCTCGTCCATTGTCAGTTCGTATATTGACAAAAAACGGGGGAACTTTAAAGAAACTGACAGACGAAGAAATTGACTTCAGTGTTGTTATTTGTTCAAACTTAAGAAAAAATCCACACAATAATTTGAAAAATCCGTCCTAAGTTTTTGGATTAGTCCTCTTTACCCAGATAAAGCTTTCAGTTACAAGAATAAGTTTCCTCTGTTATTAATCAACGTATCTTTTAAATTGGCATAACGTAGTCTACAAATATTGTGTTTTAACACTTTTGGGTAAATTGTATAGTCTTACGAAAATTCAGTATTGTATGTCAAACGGTTTTTGAGACATACCGAGGGTCAATTATACATATGTAGGGAGTATGACACCAGGAAGTGCCTCAACATTTAGTGTCATTCAATCAGTCAGTCAAAACATAGAGCTTTTTTAGTATATAGATGTATATATATTCTGAAAAAAATTAAATTTAGGATATTATTTAGGTTATCTCACATTTCTTATTTTATTATATCAACATTGTTTATACAGAGGGTATCTCTACCCTTTTCGCGAGTAAAAAAATCTGTTTTCAACTGTTAAATACCGCGAGGAAGAAAATAAACTTTTTTCGTTATGTTTTATAAATGATATAATAGCATACATTGTTGTGAACAAATTGATACCAAACATAAATAGTTTTATTATCATTTACTATGTTTTATGAATTTTTATAAGACACGCTTGCAAATTGGTAAAATCGCCTACCCATTACAGGAAAATGTCATACCCACATGAAGGGTTAAATGTATTTATATGCATGCCATTTACTAAATTAATTTTTGAAATAGACAAATAAAACATACAAAAATATTAATCTACTTTGTAATTCAAATATTAAAATAAATGCTCACTTTTACTCGTGTCATAACAAGCGATTCTATTACAACCGTCATATACTGATCACAGAATCATCTGTACACATCGTTTAGAACGACACGAACTCTCACTACATTAATAATTCTAGTTAATTAAGCTAGTCTACCGACCGGGAAATCCCATTTATCGGTTGTCAGGTTGTAACACGCAGTATGGACTTGTCCAATCCCGTTACATCTAGTGTGAATGAAGATGCAATTCAGAAGTCTGCGCTTGGCTGACCGAGGGTAGCAGCATTTCCATAGAGGAAAATAAACCAGGAGCAGTCAATAATTTTACTTAAATGTAAATTTTCTATTAATTTTCATCGTAATTTCTTGCCCACGTTATCGAAACAAAATCTTTGAATCTGTTTTCTGTGCAATTTAAAAAAGTATATTTACCATAACTTCAGTAAACACATTTTTTCTCTTTAACCCATACATTACCCATAATGACTCACTATTGGAGAGTCGTTTGACTAAGTCCCTAAATCTAGGATTCATAGAAAAGTATAGGAAAAAATATCAAAAGCACAATGCCATAAAAATAAAAATTTGAACATAATATAATACGGGTTTATTGAATTTAAAAGGCTGACAGGAGCTTCCAGTGATTTTGGTACACATTTTCTAGAAATTATATCAGTGTTTCAATAATTTCACGACCACTTAAGGTTCAAAAAAGTATTCACCACTGGAACATTTAACGTAATGTAATTTTATATTATTCCCACCAATAGTTTGACAACCGTTTGAGCTCTCATTGTTATTTAAAACAGAATAGTAATTTAATGATGTTGCTTGCCTATACAATTACTAACTAATTTAGTAATGTATAGTAATGGTAAACTAACAAATCTGTCAATGTAAAACATTTGGTTTATGTAATACTAATAATACATTTCTTTATTCGCAAATAATAATATTTACAAATTGGTGAAGTTAGAGCCACTAGGACCTTTCTTACAATTAACCCTAAAAAACAACATAAGTAGCTATACAAAAGACAAAATAATAATAACTTTAAATTAATTATGACAAGAATATTTGATTTCGGTAATAAAGTTTGTTCTATTGAAGATACTAACAAATAAAATACACTCTAAACAATGCCTACTAAAATGAACACAAAATAATATATTAATTTAATGTATAGGTAGAGAAAAAAGAAAACGATGTGTATCCGTGCGTATATTTTAATTGGAAGATTACGTTACATCCTATTTTGATTTATTAGCACTCTTCATATTATAATGAGAACCTAAGAGGGGTGTTTAAATGTCAATTAATACCTTGGGAAAGTATGAATTTATTAATTTGTGTGATTAAAAGTTCAAACTGTGAAATTATAAACTAATAGAGACCCTCAATCCCTATCCATTTTCATCCATGTTGATGACACTCCTTCCCTTCGATACACGTACGGTGTTGAGGCCCTCTCACCTATCCAAACATGCATTTAAGCAATGAATCTCCTACCTATCCATCCACGAATGGTGTAATAGACTCTCGCACCCGCCCATATATGTTCGGCGGTGATAACCTTCCATACACGTACGGTGTTGAGGCCCTCTCACCTATCCAAACATGCATTTAAGCAATGAATCTCCTACCTATCCATCCACGAATGTAATAGACTCTCACACACGTCCATATACGTTCGAGGCTGTTGACTATTCATACACGTAAGGTGGGGACACTTTTACCAACCTATAAATATATGATTCTAATAAACGTCTAGCCTGCTATATAAATGCAAACCACTTAAAAAGTGGTATATTAATTCCTAAATACACAAATGTAGGAGATATCCAACGGGCTGCTCTATTCGCACGTATAAGGTAAGATTTTTGGTATTGTGTATTATTTTGTAGACTAAGCATTATTCAACACTCTACAATCTGTGATAAGTATGACACACTCCTTTCGAACATTACAATGTAGATAAGCTTTCTTATCTTACAGGTAATCCGTACCTTACCCTCGAAATTTGTAGCTCAACACTCAAACGGGATGTGTTTACGAAATAACTCGCAGGACGGAACTCAATTAAACGACTTGATTGTCGAGTATGATGGGCTGGTTGATGTTAGTTACGGTATGGTTCGCTAGAGTGAGTGCGCGTCTGTCACGGGCCTGTGGCCGTTGCGTGATTGGCGGATGTATGCCTTGCCAATAATAAGAAACGGAAGAAAGACTGTTTAAATCACGAGTTCGTATTCTGATATTGTTTCCTATAGATTCATATAGATATTGATTGGAGTCCTTTGTGTCCAGTGCTTGGGTGCCTGAGGAGATCCTTAATGTTCAAACTCAGTTAGAGGAATGTTTGCTACTCATCTGTCTCTTCTGGGCCACCTACATATGTTGCATATACTTGAGACTTGTTACTATTAAGCCACCCACTTCACTTAATGCCATTTATCAACTTACAAGATGATGCCAATGAGTCACTAGTGTCTTGCCTATAAGCCAGCCGTAATTCTTCCAGTTTTTGTGTCCTCCGAGTATCACGCCAAGTTTTGAAGAGAAAGTTTGTAATGATTGATGAAGCTTTTACTTCTCATCCAACACATGCTTTTCAATAAATGAAAGTCTTAAGGTTTTGAAGAAAAATATTAGGAATTTTCTCAAAACCTGTTTTTTAAAGAGTGTCCTAACTTATATACAGATAAAGACGTATTTAAATTTTAATTGTCTTGATAAACCAAAATGTCTCCTTAGTATAAACTATCATTCTGGTTCAAATTCTTTATAAATCTCCAGAATTCTACAAAATAGAAACAGCATTCCACTTCAGTAACTATTTTTATCTATATTTTGACTTAACATGATGGAATCCAAGTCATTTAAAGAATACTTCAATTTACTATCTTTAGTACCACCGTACGTGTATGGGGTGGGTTAGTACCACCGTACGTGTATGGGTGGGTGGGTGGGTTAGTACCACCGTACGTGTATGGATGGGCGGGTGGGTTAGTACCACCGTACGTGTATAGGTGGGCGGGTGGGTTAGTACCACCGTACGTGTATGGGTGGGTGGGTTAGTACCACCGTACGTGTATGGGTGGGCGGTGGGTTAGTACCACCGTACGTGTATAGGGTGGGCGGGTGGGTTAGTACCACCGTACGTGTATAGGGTGGGCGGGTGGGTTAGTACCACCGTACGTGTATGGGTGGGCGGGTGGGTTAGTACCACCGTACGTGTATAGGTGGGGGGTGGGTTATTACCACCGTACGTGTGTGGGTGGGCGGGTGGGTTAGTACCACCGTACGTATATGGTGGGCGGGTGGGTTATTACCACCGTACGTGTATGGGTGGGCGGGTGGGTTAGTACCACCGTAGTGTAGGTGGGTGGGAGGGTTAGTACCACCGTACGTGTATAGGGTGGGCGGGTGGGTTAGTACCACCGTACGTGTATGGTGGCGGTGGGTTAGTACCACCGAGTGTATGGGTGGGTGGTGGGTTAGTACCACCGTAGTGTATAGGTGGACTGATGGGTTAGTACCACCGTACGTGTATGGTGGGTGGGTGGGTTAGTACCACCGTACGTGTATGGGTGGGCGAGTGGGTTAGTACCACCGTACGTGTATAGGTGGGTGGGTGGGTTAGTTCCACCGTACGTGTATGGGTGGGTGGGTGGGTTAGTACCACCGTACGTGTATGGGTGGGCGGGTGGGTTAGTACCACCGTACGTGTATAGGTGGGCGGGTGGGTTAGTACCACCGTACGTGTATAGGTGGGCGGGTGGGTTAGTACCACCGTACGTGTATGGGTAGGCAGGTGGGTTAGTACCACCCTACGTGTATGGGTAGGTGGGTGGATTAGTACCACCGTACGTGTAGGGGTAGAAAGGTGGGTTAGTACCACCGTACGTGTATTGGTAGGCGGGTGGGTTAGTGCCACCGTACGTGTATTGGTAGGCGGGTGGGTTAGTACCACCCTACGTGTATGGCTGGGCGGGTGGGTTAGTACCAACGCAGGAGAGGAATATCACTATCTTTTATAAGAGGGGTGAAGTAATTTTCCTTAACATGATCCATCAATCATTATTTATGTTCATGTGCGTACTCACTCTCCCTACACAAATAAGTCTTACACTTCACAGTTTGAGATTGCATGTAGCGTCATTATTCAATAACCATAGTAACATATCCATCCTTCATGAATTTACGTCCATTCTTCGCACTCGACAAAGGGGAAAGGAGAGGAAGGGATTCAGTTGTTGCCAATACAAGTAAATATCAAAGACACAATTTTCCTAAACGTAATAATGGACACATGAGCCAATATTGCCAGTAATAAAACAAAAAACAATAAATATACAGTATGTTTTTTTACGCAGAAAATTTATACGTGACAGTTTATAATGCACAAATTCTGTAAAGGTATTATGACTCAATAGCACACAAAAAATGCGTGGGAAGAAAATTAAGTTCTCATTGTTACTGAGCCTTATGAAAGTAGTTTTTATGGAGAGGAAATTATTCAATCTCAGATAAATGACATTGGCCATTGACAATGCGGTGCCAGGGATTATTCACGGGTAATTTTCGTATCGATGCGTGGCCAACCTGGAGAAAGAAATTGACGTATGATCAAGCGGGAAAAGGCTCATCTCGTTTGCGGAAATTGAACGGTGTACGTGTTGTCACCCCCTTGTAAACATACCTACTTGTGTCCCTTAGTAACAATCACAGCTAATGTTTGAGTGATTAATAGTACAATACGCATGTTTAAGGCAAGAGTAACTGACTTTCAAAGGTTTATATTACATTAAGTCAATTTTAACCTCTCTTATCTATTAGACTAAATATATTCATGATGTTCACCTTCGTTTGAAAAAGTATGAACAAAATAATGATCAATATTATAAGAAGACACTAGTTTCCTACAAACTACTCATAATTATAACATTTATAATTCTATGTTTCTCATTCTCATAACACTCGCATCACTGTGTAATTTATTTGATTGTTACTATTTTACGTAGTAACAAGTTCATATAGCTATGTTTATACATTACAAATGTTGATAATTTGTTTAATATTACTAACTCATTGTTTATATTGATAAGTTATGATTTAAATTAGATTTTGTTTATATTTACGCCATAAATCTATTTATAAGCCATTTACCACTCATCACTATTTATCCAAAACTATAAGTCTAATTGAATTGAAATTTTGTACATAGGTTTATCTTTGCCCCTATAGGCTCAATAAGAAAGGATTTTCTTCTCCGACATCAGGACTCCGTTCCACTGGCCTCCAAATTCCCCATGGTATTCTTATGGAACTATATTAATTTATGATTTATTTTATTAACAGCTTTGAATTAAAAACAAATTTAATACTGTTTTGGTAGGCGAAACCCAATGTTCCTGTACAACCTTGTACTAAACCACGGAGAATGGGACGTGGGCTAAACTTTTAAAATAAAAAATAATTGATTACAGTAGTAAATAATACATAACATCAGCTGCTCTAAATTGGCTATTAGATTAAATAATTGTTTTATTTATTTTTTTTTATTATTTTTTTTTACCAAAGCATTTAATTTGTTTTTCTTTAAGTAATCAAATTCAATATTATTACCGGTCTATTGATAATTTAAAAGCGAATACGATAAACTAAATTATAGTACTTATAGGCCTACCTGTAGTCTAGTTACGTACTGCGATCTATCAGTCTATATGAAGGGTAATTTTTAAGTGACATATCAAACAAGATAGTTAAACACTTTATGAATACATTAGAAAGTAAGGTATTGTTTAGAATAGATAGATAGATTTAGAACTGTTCTAAGCTTTATTCGAAGGCTTACATTACGGAACAATGTCAGCTTTAATCTATAGAACAATGTCCTAATATCATTCTTCACTCGCCCCAGACACACTGGATGTAATTATATTGGCAAATATATATGAAATATTATGTCACATTGTAGCTGACAACCACATTCAATTCTCGAACGTGACCTAAGAGGGCAGTTACCTCAAGTAGTTAAACTCTAGCACTATGGTGATGAGAAAGACTTAGAAATATAATAACACTTCTCCTAAAATAATAATAAACCAATATTGGCATTCCAATGTTTGACAGGATATCAGGATATACTTTAAAATTAATTTTGCTAATTAAATTTGAGAAAAGATATTGTCTGTACACTAACGCTTCATGAGGTAATTTAACATTATGAATAAATACATAATACAGTTGAGTGATCAAAATAGTAAAAATGTGTTTTTAGAAAGACATTTGTGTTTACAACTAATAAGTAACTATATTGTAAATTATATAATTGTATATTTTTTTAACGAAATTTTTCATCTTTCCATAGTCAAACAAAGGCGAAGGCCAAGCCATCCACTATGACGTCATTTTGTCAGCTGAAGCCTGCTAATGATCATACTAGGGTGAGTTCCAGGGCAGACCCTGTGACGTCATTTTGTCAGCTGAACACTGAAATGAAAAACGTCTTTATTTAATCAAGTGACGTTGGAACTAGGAAATCCCGTCTTCCAATTAAACTGTTATGTCGTCACTTAAATGGTCATACCAGGGTGAAGGCTAAGGCAGCCACTGTGACGTTATTTGTCAGCTGAAGACTGTTAGTGGTCATACGAGGGTGAAGGCCAAGGCAGACACTATGACGCCATTTTTTTTGCTGAAGACTGCAACTGGTCATACCAGGGTGAAGGCTAAGGCAGCCACTGTGACGTCATTGTGTTAGCTGAAGACTGCTAGTGGTCATACCAGGGTGAAGGCCAAGGCAGCCACTGTAACATTGTGTTAGCTGAAGACTGCTAGTGGTCATACCAAGGTGATGGCTAAAGCAGCCACTGTGACGTCATTGTGTTAACTGAAGACTGCTAGTGGTCATACCAGGGTGAAGGCCAAGGCAGCCACTGTGACGTCATTGTGTTAGCTGAAAACTGCTAGTGGTCATACCAGGGTGAAGGCCAAGGTAGCCACTGTGATGTCGCTGTGTTAGCTGAAAACTGCTAGTAGTCATACCAGAGTGAAGGCCAAGTCAGACCTGTAACGTCATTGTGTTAGCTGAAGACTGATACTGGTCATACCAGGGTGAAGGTTAAGGCAGCCACTGTGACGTCATTGTGTTAGCTGAAGACTGCTAGTGGTCATACCAGGGTGAAGGCCAAGGCAGCCACTGTAACGTCATTGTGTTAGCTGAAGACTGATACTGGTCATACCAGGGTGAAGGTTAAGGCAGCCACTGTGATGTCGCTGTGTTAGCTGAAGACTGCTAGTAGTCATACCAGGGTGAAGGCCAAGGCAGCCACTTTAACGTCATTGTGTTAACTGAAGACTGCTAGTGGTCATACCAGGGTGAAGGCCAAGGCAGCCACTGTGATGTCGCTGTGTTAGCTGAAAACTGCTAGTGGTCATACCAGGGTGAAGGCCAAGGCAGCCACTGTGATGTCACTGTGTTAGCTGAAAACTGCTAGTGGTCATACCAGGGTGAAGGCCAAGGTAGCCACTGTGATGTCGCTGTGTTAGCTGAAAACTGCTAGTGGTCATACCAGGGTGAAGGCCAAGGCAGCCACTGTGATGTCGCTGTGTTAGCTGAAAACTGCTAGTGGTCATACCAGGGTGAAGGCCAAGGCAGCCACTGTGATGTCGCTGTGTTAGCTGAAAACTGCTAGTGGTCATACCAGGGTGAAGGCCAAGGTAGCCACTGTGATGTCGCTGTGTTAGCTGAAAACTGCTAGTAGTCATACCAGAGTGAAGGCCAAGTCAGACCTGTAACGTCATTGTGTTAGCTGAAGACTGATACTGGTCATACCAGGGTGAAGGTTAAGGCAGCCACTGTGACGTCATTGTGTTAGCTGAAGACTGCTAGTGGTCATACTAGGGTGAAGGTTAAGGCAGCCACTGTGACGTCATTGTGTTAGCTGAAGACTGCTATTGGTCATACCAGGGTGAAGGCCAAGGCAGCCATTGTGACTGTTATTTTTCAATCGATTGGAAAGATTGCTGTGCTTAGATAGCAATAATAATGACTTTACAATGATTTGTCTTCGTCCAATATTTATTTTCCACGAATCCTCATATTTTATAGAAGAGAGCAATTTTTAATATTTATGAGGCACTTTCTTGGATTAGTTGAGTTGAAAAGTCGCATTCCTTTTGTCTAGAAGATAAAATAAGCTGTCTTCCCAACATCCAATTGTTCTTCCTTTTTTGGGTTTTGGGAATATAACATGTAAAAATACTTGTTAAATGTTAGTTTTCGAAGTATTAAATAGTTATACAAGAGTATAAAATTGTTAATTAAATTAGTAACAAAATTAAACTTCTTTTCATCCTATTATATGTTTATAACATCTCTAAGAGGTGTATATTTCTTCTATACCTACAATTAGTTAAGTCATCTAATAGCGTGTTGCTAAGTGACGATCGTCCATCCTCTCACTTTATACCATACCGATGACTATCCATTATTAAATATGGGAACTGTCCCCAAGTGCTTACACTTTTTCAGGTTAATGTCCATGGGACTCATTATTCTGTCTAATTCTTTGTGAAAAATTCCACTTTTATTTTAAGCCTTCACGACTACTGGTATAACGCAATTAAGTATTAAGGTTATGGAAGAGGACATTAAAATTAATAAATATATCCATTTAAATATCTCTACTTTTATTTTATTTCTATTGACACTAAGAATCCATTGCGTATTTGATATGTCGTCTTAGCTCAAACGGAGACATCTTAGCATTCCAAATGAAGATTAAGTGATATTATTCTCTTGTTGTGCAAATATCAGCATCACTATGAATATTGTAGAAGGCAAAAGTTCCAAGGCACGCAAATTATTGATAAACGACCCATGAAGACCTTGAAGAGTGACCTTGAACAAGCCTCCTTGAACCTTGCTGCTCCAGAATGTGTCCGGGTACCCATTTCGGATTGGCCGGTTGTCGTGTGATCCCAGCTTTCAATAATACATCAGCTTGGAATGACCAGTGGCAAACGTGCTTTAGTCCATACAACTATCCATTTATATTAGTTTGTTGGCAGCACTGGAGCTGTGCCGTGCCAAATCACGTTTAAACATGGTGACAATTTTCCCCCTGCGTTAAGGCCAACGTTTCATTTAATAAATAGTCTAATAATATTTTTGATCAACAATAAATAAAATGGCTGAATTGTAAACTCTATAATGATAAAACTTCACCTTAACAATTAGTAATGTAAAAATTACAAACTAATACAGAACTCGTTCCGTTCTAATATTAGTTAATATCGATGGAGAAACTTAATTTAATATCTCAATTATCTTAACCATAAATATATGGTCTAAGGCACGAGGGCTAAATATTAGGGAGAAAGGATGGTTAATAGTCACAATGATTGGCATTTTTGGGGGCTTTACTCAAACGCGTAACTCTTATTTGGTTTTGAAACTCAAGTATATTATTTTTTGATATGAAAACACCAATATTCTGTGTTTATTTATTATAATCTATTACACACTTTAAATTTTAAATGTCTTAATAAGTTCAAATCTAAGTAATTTTACCAGTAGCAGTACTTAATATGTCAAAATTAACTTAACAATCATGAACTTAAATGACAAATAGATATTTCAGTTATTTTATAGTAATGGATCTAAATTGTTTTTGTTATAAATCATAAACATAGCATAAATCTGTTAACTATACATACAATATTTGCGTCATCATATTATACTTTCATTTATTATAGTCACTTCTTTTATTAGTCACTTTGAATGTAACAGATAGAACATTTGAATATTTACAATAACTATTTCGTTATCAAATTAAAAGGCTCCGTGCGAAAAATGCATATAAATAAATATTTCAACATCAATTCTTATTAAACAATAAAGAACTAACAGTTTATAAATATAAACGTTGAAAACAATCATTAGAAAGAGTCAAACAATAATAATCTAAAATAATGCTTCATCATTTACTCGATTTAGACATAACGCCTCTAAAATGTTTAATGTTTTCAAAAATAAATGTTTAACCATAACAAGAAAAAGGTCTAAGTAATATTTTATCACTGAGTCATTTTAGACATAACAGGACGAAAAGATTCGACAAATTACTAACTTTACAAACAGTAATAGTAATTAATCCATCAAGATGTTTTTCATTAAATAGTAATTGAGTGTTTCTTAAATATTGTGCGTAAGAATTGTATCAATGATCCATGAGAGGTGGAAGTGAGGTGACACACTTACTTCAGCCTGGATAGGAAATAAAAACCTGTACTAGATGTCTTGCAAAATGCAAATTTTTACATGTATGTAATTTGTAGTAGTATACATTAATATATACTATACATTTATAAGAGGTTTTACGAAAATTAATGTTCAATTATATTGCATTTATTATTTGGCAATTTGTATTGGCAGCATGGTGTCTCAGTGACTGCAGAATTTAGATACAACTCTAAAATTACAAAAATCAGTAACCAGGATTATATAAAAACTACTTATACACACGTACGTAACAAAATGACTTATACACTTATACACAAAATGACTTATAGTGCGTAACAAAATGGCTCATACACACGTACGTAACAAAGCCATGCATAAGACATTTTATAGAATTAGGCATCTTAACTTCTTTAAAATGAAATAATGTCTTGTTTCAAATAGGTTTTGAATTAGCCGTTTCAAGTAATTCAGTATTTCGACATGATTTGTTATTTAAAAACAAACTGTTTTCAGTTTGTCTTTATTAAACTGTTACTACGCCTAGGACTTTTTCCCACAATTATTTATTGACTTATTCCTAATAGAAAGCATTAGTTTTAGATACAACACCAGAATTCGTCTCCCACTAAAAATATAATTGATATTTAACGAAATATGATTATAATAAATAAAAACTGTGCCAAAGATTTTATATATGATGTCAGAGAACAAACATATCGCTGGAGTAACAGATGTCTGTTGTCAAACAGTCAGACAGACGGACCTGTTACAAGGTCTTCTGTTGAAGGAACTGGAACAGCAGACAAAGGCATTAGGATCACGGAACCTATTATTCCATGGCTATTTTATAACCAGCCAAAAAGAGAGATAGTCACATTGCAATAGTAGTCTTTATCTTGGACCTCATTGTACAGGCAGCTGGAGTGGATCACGTATCGGTCAGCTGGGTCGTAGCATTGACCCGACTGCCCTCAAGTCGATTGGAATGAGAATTGTTTGGAATTAGACTGGTTGCTTACTTGACTTTCCTTCGACAACCATAATTGATCTTGACTCATTTATCCCTTGGCAGACCTTCGTGTGATGTACTGGTGACTGGCGTGTTCAACTAAAATAAACGTAACACTCACATTAAACTGACTTTAGTATATAGATAGTGTCAATGTATGCATTTTATATTTCTTAATCTATCAAAGACACAAACAAAATATGATAAAAATAAAAAAGGAAATTGTATACCACAATATTTCATTTCTTCATTCTTCAAGCTCTTTTCTTACTGGATTTATAATTTAATGTTATAGATGAAACAAACACTCCAGTAAATAGTTTTTAATTTTGTTAGGCCTTTCGGTAACTTTTCCAAAGGCATAACAAAATTAATAACAATTTACTGGAGTGTTAATTTTTCATCTCTAACATTGAATTTGATTTCTTGATGAAGGATTAAGTATATTCCCTTCAAAATATACACGGTTGATTTTTAGAAGCCTGTTTGAAAATAATGTTATTTATAAAATCTAGTTGTGTAAATTGTAATACTTCTTTCTATTAGTTTCTTAGTTATTTTGTTTTTCGAAGGAAAGGAAAAGTGTTCACTAATAAACAGTATACCAAAATGTAAAAATCCAAAATTTGTATAAGCGTATTTTATAAATTTTGTACACAATAGTGGTTTTTCTTTTCTTTCTTTATTTTTTTAAAATTGAAATTGTATATTTAAATTGTGTTTTGTGACTATTTCTTTAATAAAATATAAAATTTAGGCAGATGGGTGGAAGATACCTTTGCCTTATTTTAAGTTATTATATTGTTTTTTTAAGTGTTAAATTAATAATTTTAATAGTCTAATAGGCAATTATATGTGTTTTATTAAATTACACGTTTCGTTATGTTTCTGTAGTTTCACTTGTATTTGTCCTTCGGGCGTTTATTTACTTGACGTATTCAAGATTAAATCCTCCAGTCTCTTCCCCATGTTAGGAATAAAAAAAGAAGAAGAAACAGGAACATGAACAAGTTTACTATACAACATTTTAATTTTCCACTCTCCTAAGCTAATTATTCAATTATAAGGGCGATTCATGTGATCATGTGTAATTCAAACATTATTCATTTTGTAGAAGAAACTAATAATCAATATAAATCAATAAAAAAAAACCTATGTTATATTTTTCTGTTGTTATCTATTTCAATGCAAGGATGTAAAGCATGCGTAAACCAAAATAGTCATAGTTTTTGCGGTATAACTGTATTGCATGACAATGTCATAAATTTTGTTATAACAATGGTTTGCTCATTTTCATCAACTTTCCCAGACCTTTCATAAGGTTATTAAAGAACCTGTAAGTAGTAAAATTTTAGATGTTTTTCTAATATCACTGGCAACATATATATTTTTAAGTAGAATATAATTTATCATATAAATGAATCGCCGTTCTCCTCCAGTGACCTTGGTGTATTACCTAACTTATTACGTCACGCACGAGCTTTTTGGTAATTATAGTCGCACTCCATCAACTGACTTTCCTTTCAAAACTCATCACGTAAAAATACGCTTTTGACCAATTTGACTTTATTCCCTGTAATTTCCTAAACTAGTTTTGAAATTTGGGAGTAAAGTGTGGAATTTCCCCTTGTTCCTTACTGCGTAACACTTTGTTCGGGGTTAATCGAAACTGTACTTTATCACTGTTAAAGCTACGGCTATTGGATAAGTTGCTTTTATTCCACATTACTCAATTTTTATAATTAAAAAAGAATTTTAATATAAAAGAGAAATTTACAAAAAATAAATCAGAGAAATTAAAATATTTACTAGTTAAAAAAAAAAATAAAAAAATAAATTTTAAAAATTAACAGTAAGGAATTCTTATTGATTTATGACAGTTTGACCTATGCAACACCGTAATTATTGTAATCGATGGTCAAAACTGTAATTATTATACTGGGGAAAAAATATAGTTTGATATAGGTAAGATTAATTTTAAACATAACTAGTCCTAGTTTATCCAACATTATGTATGTATTTGAAATTAAACATTGTTGTCAAATAACGATGTAAAGATTAATGTAGTACATGTTATTCCTATGTCGTTGATTGTTATATTTAAGTCATTAATGGCTATCTTAACAAAGAGAAATATAGAAAAAGTTATTGTTCTGCGTGGAATTACATTTTTTGTGTAAATGACAAATAACTGAGTTTGCAAATTAAACAAAATCTTGGAACAGTAATTAATGCTCATAGTAGTTGAGCTGATAGTCGTCGCTGCAAGAGACTTTAACGTTCGGTTTGCCAAAGTCATAAAACCATCACCTTTTATTCCTCTAATAGTGAGTGTAGATTGTTGCCATACCCTCATTACATAGCCCCTTGACCAACCTTTCTACAAGTAATTATAATTTATAATCCAGTGTAGAATGTAGAAATCTACTCACTCAAGGACACAATGTATCCGGTAAGCAATCGCTATTTCACTGTTTACATTTTTGAGAGGGACAAAGTAAAGAGGTGTATAATAATTTTATAATAAAAATACAAAGGCATTAATTTTGTCTAATTACAAAAACGAGTTATCTTGTTTAAATCTGTGATTTATTATTCACTTACATATATGTTTCATTCTTTTCCTTGCTCAACTCAAAATACCAGTGAAAAAAAATTATTCGTACAAATATGGATGATAAATATTACTTTTCCCTTCAGGTTTTGCTATGAAGAAAATTATATTAATTAAAGGTGATCATGTATGTTTATAAGGGAATAACAATTAATTAGAAGCTTAGTAAAAAAACAATTTACCGCTTAGAATTTTTTCAGAATTCAATTTTTAATCCAATCAAGGATTACTGCAATGGCAACTGTACAGTAATATATGTAATATGAATCTCATAATGACGTGTTTGCTAGAAACATACTCAATATTTTCTATGAACTATATCCATTAGCTACATTGCGTCAGTGAAAGTGTAACTGAGAGTTAACAGACGGACATTGTGACACTGAAAGCCAAATGTGGCTCGGGCCGGGGGCAACATACGAGATAGGGGAACAATAGTGTCTCCCTTCACGACAGTAGTTCTGAGTATTGTTTCGTTAATTATTATTGTACTTATTTATTCTAAAGGTGCACATTATGGAACTCTTTAACAGAAGTTGTGCAGAAAACTTCAACCTAAATTTTGAGAAAGCAAATAAGTTTTTAATTTATTACGTTGGTACAAATTCATATTAGAGAATGGACAACTATATTTCAATATTATTCTTGTAACATCTTCAAAACTAGTTGTAATTAAATTTGGTGAATATAAAACATAACTTTTCTAGCATAAAAGATAATATTTAGGATAAGATGAAAGGAAAAGCTAGTGTTTCGTCAATTTTCAGAAAATTACTTATTATGAAAAGAGAATAAATTCTATAAGCTAACATTTTAATGTTCAGTTTAAAGTTGTCAAGAATAAATTTATATCCGTTAAGATTTGATGTATTAAATTATACGTTTGTAATGAAATGTTTTCTGATATGCGAATATGTAAAATATTAAGTTGTATTAAGATGATTCGTTGAACGTAGTTTGATCACACTTCAAACAAATTCATTTATTATCCAATGTTTTGTCAATCTTATTCATACATTCTTAAACCTAATGTCCGATGGTGAGTTTAATGTGGTACTTGTAACTTATAATGCACGATCTTGAACTTAAAATTAAGTTATTTTAAATAGTTTTTATCTTAAAAAGTTCAAAATTACATTCTGATTGTTTCATTTTTTAATATTACTGTGGAATTGCCCTATGATTAAAAATACATTTAGATCTTATGAGTTGATTGCACATATACCCATAACTGTTGATTTTGTGATCTTGTTAATGAAATATAACCAAATCCAGAGCTTTAATTTTAGAACTATAATAAAATATTTTGTAAACAAAAAACTTCTTCAGGCTAAACATGAAAATACCTGAGGTTTAAAGTTCCTTTATAGTTTTTACCTTAACCCATTAAATGTTTGGCATTATATAAATCACAATATCATCGTATGTATAATGTTTGTTTAATGTCAGTAAATACTGCTTGGAAATAAATTGACTCAACAAACTCATAGATGAATAATAAGAAACTACTGAGTTCTCCACGTGGTAAATGAATTGCTTACAATTTGCATGATAGTAAGAAATTATTATGAAGAAAGTTTAACTTTCTGCATACTAGAAATAGTTTTAAATGTCTCAAGGCCGTCTTACCAGTTTGATTAACCACTCCGCTAGCCAAGAACTTGCATTGAGAGGTTTTTAAACTGGTTTGTGTTTACTTCCCTGTTAAAAACGAGTCTGGAGCCTAGATAGACCAGTAGTAAGATGGTAGGCTACAATATGTTGCATCATTAATTTAGTCAATATGTAAACTGATTAGTGATATTCTTTTAGTAGAAGTAAAGATAAATTACAACGACCATCACGGGCTAGTGTTGTTTGTCTGCATTGTTGGACGATTTCCTACTGTGTTTAAAAGCCTGTCCATAGCGAGAAGTATCCTTTCTCTAGTCGTAATTGTATTCAACTCGATACTGTGATATGTATCGAACTCTAGTTACCACCGTTCCACGTCTAGCAAGGCCACACGAGATCCGCTGTTCCTAGACATCGGCCATTACTCACCATTGGTCTCGGTAATTCCCAACAGTATTTACAATTCTACTAACTCAACAATATGGACGTGTTATTTGTTGCATTACAATGTCCACTATATCTGATTTCGTGTCAATTGAGCTCGACTATGCAATTTTTTTAAAAGGACACCTCACTTGATGTTTATCTTCAGTATGTGTATTGTGATGCCACGCGTGGGAAAATTGTCCAGAGAAAGAACTTTCTTTTTCACACCGATACAATGACGACACATTAACTCGTGCGTGCTGACTTAATTTTCCTATAAGGATATTTAATCTTAGTAATTTCAATTTGATGTTTATCATAAATGTCTTCCTTTCACTGCTGAATTTGTTTCCGCTCTAAATGTAATTGCTACATTAATATTAACATTTCCATATACATTATCTTATAAATAACTAGTAGTTAATTTACCCCCTTAATGTTATTGTAGCAATATTGTTATGAACAGATCCTAACCTTTTATATAAAATAATTTGTCTAGAGTTTTGTGTGTCAGAAATAAAGGAACAAGACTTTTGTACGTTGATGAATAGAAAAATCAATCAAGAGGTTTGTTTATTAATAACAAATGGATGATATACCACCAATCTCATATTATATGAATATTTGAAATATGACAATCTACTAACAACTAATTATATTTAGTTCACAATATTCTTTGCATCAGTAACCATTAGATTTTGCAATAGATTTATAGATATTTTTGGGAGAGAGGATATTCGACATGTTTATCTGATCTTCTATTACTTGTGGTATACCTAGCCACGGGATGGAAGTTGGTGAGCTTGGATATGATTTTACCTAAGATTCTATACCTAACAAAGAGATGGTGAGTTTGGATATATAAGAAACTACCGTCAAAAGCATTAGTGAGTTTCAAGAGTGACCCATAAAGTATTCAGATAGTCTGTTGCCAAAAACAATTGTTCACGTTGTACAACATTATTTACTTACAGCAGCCGTGCTTTTTAATTTCGTCTCTGTTTGACATTAATATTCCGTTTCTCCAGTTAAATTTCAGTTTTGTAAAATTCCACTCCGACATTTTAATAATACGTAAGATACTTCAATAAAGCTTTCCTGAAAGCACATTAACCAAATTCTACTTATTACGTTTAGTTTCAATATATGGCAGATATAATCAGGCCAAACACTAAGCCCACTCAAAAAGTGCCCTAGTATAACTACATCCACAGAGTATAGTAGTACACAATGTTATTCATTAGAGAGGCATATATATAGAAGAACACATGCAAGACTAGCTATATTAACCACTTGAAAAACAAATTTATGAGACAGGTTCTGAGAAACTGCTTATTTGTTCAAGGTGAATACTCGGCTGCTTTAGCACACCGGCTTCCTCCTTACTTCTAGGTTAAGCATCCAGGATATATTTTCTGTAGGTTCCTTTCATCCCCTCGTAGCTTAGCACTCTGGATGTCGTAACTTCAGTATAAGTTCCCTCCATCCCCTAATGGATTAGCACTCAGAACACAACTTCTGTATAGGTTTCTTCCATCCCCTAATGGATTAGCACTCAGAACACAACTTCTGTATAGGTTTCTTCCATCCCCTAATGGATTAGCACTCAGAACACAACTTCTGTATAGGTTCCTTCCATCCCCTAATGGATTAGCACTCAGAACATAACTTCTATATAGGTTCCTTCCATCCCCTAATGGATTAGCACTCAGAACACAACTTCTGTATAGGTTTCTTCCGTCACCTCATGGATTAGCACTCAGAACATAACTTCTGTATGGGTTCCTTCTACCCCCTCATGGATTAGCACTCAGAACACAACTTCTGTATAGGTTTCTTCCGTCACCTCATGGATAAACACTCAGAACACAAAGTTCCTTCCATCCCTTCTTGGATTAGCACTCAGAACACAACTTCTGTATAGGTTTCTTCCGTCACCTCATGGATTAGCACTCAGAACATAACTTCTGTATGGGTTCCTTCTACCCCCTCATGGATTAGCACTCAGAACACAACTTCTGTATAGGTTTCTTCCGTCACCTCATGGATTAGCACTCAGAACATAACTTCTGTATGGGTTCCTTCTACCCCCTCATGGATTAGGACTCAGAACACAACTTCTGTATGGGTTCCTTCTACCCCCTCATGGATTAGCATTCAGAACACAACTTCTGTATAGGTTTCTTCCGTCACCTCATGAATTAGCACTCAGAACATAACTTCTGTATGGGTTCCTTCTACCCCCTCATGGATTAGCACTCAGAACACAACTTCTGTATAGGTTTCTTCCGTCACCTCATGGATTAGCACTCAGAACATAACTTCTGTATGGGTTCCTTCTACCCCCTCATGGATTAGCACTAAGAACACAACTTCTGTATAGGTTTCTTCCGTCACCTCATGGATTAGCACTCAGAACATAACTTCTGTATGGGTTCCTTCTACCCCCTCATGGATTAGCACTCAGAACACAACTTCTGTATAGGTTTCTTCCGTCACCTCATGGATTAGCACTCAGAACATAACTTCTGTATGGGTTCCTTCTACCCCCTCATGGATTAGCACTCAGAACACAACTTCTGTATAGGTTTCTTCCGTCACCTCATGGATAAACACTCAGAACACAAAGTTCCTTCCATCCCTTCTTGGATTAGCACTCAGAACATAACTTCTATATAGGTTCCTTCCATCCCCTCATGGATTAGCACTCAGAACATAACTTCTGTATGGGTTCCTTCTACCCCCTCATGAACATAACGTTTGTATAATTTCTTTTCATCTCCTCATGGCTAAGCACTCTAGACGTATCTTCTATATAGGTTCCTTTCATCCCCTCATGGCTTTGCACTCTAGATGTATATTCTGTATAGGTTCCTTCCATCCCCTCATGGCTTAGGACTCTAGATGTATCTTCTGTATATGTTCCTTTCACCCCCTCATGGATTAGCACTCAGAACATAACTTCTGTATGGGTTCCTTTCATCCCTCATGGATTAGCATCAGTACCTAACATTTGTATGAGTCCTTTAAATCTCTGCATGGCTTAGCACTCTAGATGTATCTTCTGTATAGGTTCCTTCCTTCTCCTCATGGATTAGCACTCAGAACATAACTTCTGTATATAGGTTCCGTTCATCCCCTCGTGGCTTAGCAATCGGAACGTAACGTCTGTCTGATTTGATGTGTCTTTGATTTTTTTGGTAAAAAACTGTCTTTAGTCAACTACTGTTGTATTCATGTGTTTTTTCTAGTATTTTGCCTAAAATCGTGTCGATAAAACAGACTATTGAAAATACATATCTTTTGAAACCAACTGAGATGAGCTGTTTTTATTAAATAGGCTACATAAATTTAGTTGTTTAAGAGATCTTTTGTTTTTCATTTTAAGAAGTCTGAACTTAGTTTATCTGTATAGCTATAATCTTCTAACTAAAACATTTTATAAAATATGGACCACATTATCTTAAGCTCTGTGTACGCGTGCTGATTGGAACGTGTATTTAATGGACATTTTCAAAAACGTACAGTTTCTTCGGGTGGATTGACATCCATAACTATTAAGGAAATAGTTTTTGCTATTAAGGTCCTTTCCAATTCTACTTCCAAATATAGCCTTTATCAATATAAAGGCTATATTTGGTATATAGCCTAATAACACTAACCAATGGCAGTGTTAGTGTTAGGTAAGTACAGTATCTGCAAACTGGCAACAAAAACCTTTCATTACAAGTGCCTGGTAGTGGAACGGTTAATAAACTTCACACACTGTCCTTGAGACATTCAAACTGTTCATAACAGGAATAAACACCAAGTTGACTTTCTAACTGTAGACACTTCTTATTGTAATATCGTGTTACATAATGTATGGGGGAGGTATCGTATTGTAAAACGAGCTTGTGAGGAATAACAAATGGCCCAATATTTCTTCTTCTTTATCCCAAATATTTAATTTACACTGACTACAGTAGTATCGTCACCACGTTATTTAATATCAATATTAAACGAAGAATTCATTTTTATGTTTAAACTTAACAAGTATTGCATTCTTAAACAATATATTTAATAATTAAATAATATATGGCACAGAAAAATATGGTTTCACACACGTAGGATGTATACGAGTTGGTTTAATTAGTAATTTTTAAGTTGAAATTTACAGAGGTTTCAGAAATAAGTATGGATTGAGTAGCCAATTTTAACTATGTTCTCTTGAAATATTTATAATTCCAAAAAATTGTAAATGCTACATAGTGAAACAAGTTGTAATGTCAAAGAGAAACTTTTATCTATTTCATTCTACAGTACATTCTACAGTACATTCTACACTACATTCTACAGTACATTCTACACTACATTGTACAGTACATTCTACACTACATTCTACAGTACATTCTACACTACATTGTACAGTACACTCTACAGTACATTCTACACTACATTCTACATTGCACTCTACACTACATTCTACAGTACATTCTACACTACATTCTACATTGCACTCTACACTACATTCTACAGTACATTCTACAGTACATTCTACAGTACATTCTACACTACATTCTACAGTACATTCTACACTACATTGTACAGTACATTCTACAGTACATTCTACACTACATTCTACATTGCACTCTACACTACATTCTACACTACATTCTACAGCACATTCTGCACTACATTCTACAGCACATTCTACACTACATTCTACACTGCATTCTACACTACATTCTACACTAAATTCTACAGTATTCTACACTATATTCTACAGTACATTCTACACTGCATTCTACACTACATTCTACACTAAATTCTACAGTATTCTACACTATATTCTACAGTACATTCTACACTACATTCTACAGTACATTCTACACTACATTCTACAGTACATTCTACACTACGTTCTACAGTACATTCTACACTGCATTCTACACTACATTCTACACTAAATTCTACAGTATTCTACACTATATTCTACAGTATTCTACAGTACATTCTGCACTACATTTTACAGTACATTATCCATTTCCTGAAGATAAATCTAATCATTTCCCATTTTAAACACATTTTTATTCGGTGGTTGCATAAAATACCTATAAACGGTCTATTACTATATTACGTGCTGTTTGCAATGACACTGAAACACCACACGAACGAATAAATATAGTTTGGTGTTCGATATTGGTAAATCACTTTTACCGTCCCCAGACCAAGGAATACTGTTTTCTTAGTGTCATTTGGTCTGAGGAAGGTAAATGTTATTTACTAAAACAAATTCCCAAACATATGTAGGCCTATATTTCTTTACTTACATTTTCTTAAGACTTGTATTCAATGATGTTTCACTTATTTTTGAAATTTACTATTACAATTTTTCATTAGGGATCGGTGCTTTAACGCATTTTTAATGTAAAAAAACTAATGGACTATTCGAAGAAAATTGTTTGTAAATTTGGAATGTAAGATATCTTATTTGAGAAGAAAAATATAGACCTATGAAAGTAAAACATGAGGGATTTATTTTGTTCTTACACGGAATAAAGCTAATGGCTTTTGTTAAAAACACACGTTACCTCAATATACCTGTTAGAACTAGGATGGTTATATTTGGCAACGAAATAGAGAAATGTACCACATTTCAAACTTAAACTGATAATGAAGGGAATAAATTCCCGGATTGACCAGAAAAAGTGACTTGAAAAAAATTGGGTCGATTGGAAAGTAACTTGCCCCCACGTGCTTGTCTTGGGAGGGCTTCGACCCGGGCGATCAGAGTTACAGACAGGTTTAAGATTGTCGCAACACAATATGCGTCGCTCTGCCAATACTTCCAAGCTGGAAGTTATTTTGATACATTAGTGCAGGTTTTTTCTTTAACATTATCCAATCTGGGGAGTAAAGACGTGAATTCCACCCAAACGATGACCCAATCCGATATAATAAATCCAGAATATGTTATTTCATTCTTAAAAATTAATTTTGTTCAATAATTATAATGTTTTAGAATATGAATGTGACATTGGCAGAGTTTCTTTAACTTGAAAAACTTACTCGCCTACATGAGATAACATTTTGACAAACATGTGATATTGAAAATGTATTCCGGTAAATGTACTCATTTATACACTTGGTCTCCAGATTACAGCTGCGTCATCAGTGCAGTGAACCTATACAGTCAACTTGTGTTTATTTATACACTTGGTCTCCAGATTACAGCTGCGTCATCAGTGTAGTGAACCTATATACAGTCAACTTGTGTTTATTTATACACTTGGTCTCCAGATTACAGCTGCGTCATCAGTGCAGTGAACCTATACAGTCAACTTGTGTTTATTTATACACTTGGTCTCCAGATTACAGCTGCGTCATCAGTGCAGTGAACCTATATACAGTCAACTTGTGTTTATTTATACACTTGGTCTCCAGATTACAGCTGCGTCATCAGTGTAGTGAACCTATATACAGTCAACTTGTGTTTATTTATACACTTGGTCTCCAGATTACAGCTGCGTCATCAGTGTAGTGAACCTATATACAGTCAACTTGTGTTTATTTATACACTTGGTCTCCAGATTACAGCTGCGTCATCAGTGCAGTGAACCTATATACAGTCAACTTGTGTTTATTTATACACTTGGTCTCCAGATTACAGCTGCGTCATCAGTGCAGTGAACCTATACAGTCAACTTGTGTTTATTTATACACTTGGTCTCCAGATTACAGCTGCGTCATCAGTGTAGTGAACCTATACAGTCAACTTGTGTTTATATATAAGGTTATTATTGTTCTTGTATTTTCCCTATATATAACCCTAAATGATTTAGAAGAGTTTTTAAACTATTGTAAATATTTCCTTAGCTTCGATTCACTTAGCTATACTTCCCTTGTATCATTATTATCTCGGTAAAATCATTCTTCGGAAAAATACATGGGTATTCTATTGAGGGGACCGTAAAAATAAATGGTAACAGGTAACTGGCACAAACTTACTCCCTTTCCCATGTAAGATTGTTTTTAAAAAATGTACAATAAAACAGACGATCCATTAATTGAATTTCTAAGTAAAGTACAGACAAAATATATTTTTTATTTAAGTAAAATTATGTAAAAAAACAATCTTCAAAAACAGCTGGTCAATTAATCACATACCCAGATTTTAAGTAAAAAATCTTCAACAATTGAGATATGGCTTCTCGCCTCGGTCTCCAGCCCCAATTTAGTGGGGAAGTAACTAAAATATTTGTAACTGTAATTTGCACTTTACTGAAAATTTAATTAAAATCAGTATAAGAAAGCTTGAAAATTTGCACTTTTAAAAGTTTTTGCTCGTAACAAAAATGTTATAACTAAAAAACTGTTTAAGTTAGATATATGAAGTTTTTACTAAAATATTTTAAATTTTAATTCACACATTTTCTGAAAATTTAATCAAATCGTTGGAGGTGTTATTGAGAAAATTCTATTTCTGTATGTTTTTGCACACAAAAATTGAAAATAAAAAATAAAATTTCAAAACAGTGGAAAAAGGTTCAGGAGATAAATACACCTTCATACAAAATTTCGTAAAACCCCAGCATTTCGTTTGGTCTCCGGCGAAGTGCACATGTATACAGACACAGATACGGACATACACAAAAAATTTGCTTTAAAAACCAATGGATTTAAATAAAATGGATTTTTAGACCAACTTGTAAACATGATTTTTTTGAACGATCACAATGCATTCTTATGCTAACGCATATGGGAAAAAGTAAAAGTTATGTTATGTCGACATTATATTACAGAAAATAGTCGACAATTTAATTATCTGTAGGCTATTTCAACAATGTAAGTCTACAAGTCTAGTGAAATTCATTCTACATCAATACAGTATTTTTTGTTTTTTATAGGTTGAACAACTTGATTGTGGGATTTGCTAATCTACGAGATAAACCAACAATTTCGAATCATTAATACCTAAATTGGCTGCTAATGTATTAATAATTCCCTAGGGATATATCTATTGGCTACATTCATTAGGTTTACCACTTGCCAATTTTCCTTTGACTTGCCTATTGACTCAGGAATAAGGAACCCGATCATAAAGCGTAGTCCTTTCTCTTCAATATGGAATTGTGGCTCTCAAACCACATTCCCGAGGGAGTGTAATTGAAAGTTAATCATTCAGTAACAGTAACCTTTGACGAACACGTAGCTCATACTAAAATAGTTTTAAATGTGGATTTCCATGACAATCTTTGACCATGCTCAAACTTCCCTAACTAATCTAGGTGTCAACAACTGCCACAGCTGCAAGGTGTTGTGGCAACAGCAATGGATCACGTTACTATATAGGTGGATAGATTGGTCAGAGAAGTCACGGAGAACTTGTAATTTGTCTTTAAATTTAACCCCAATCAACTTCATTTGTTCAAGTTCAAGCAACTTAATAATGTGGGATAATATGCTTGATATAGAATGATATCATTCTAAAACCAAAAATACAGTTATATCATCATGACCTGTTGACTTTTTTTTTTAAATTGCTAATTTTATTTGATATTTCATCCGGGTCGGTTGGAGATAAGAAAAATTACGACGCACAAAAATTGTGTGTCTATTGCTTCAAGGTCAGCGTTATCAAGGCACTGAGATACATTGACAAAGTAATTGTTGAGCTTAACTGCTATTTAACTGACTCACTTGCCAGCTCCTACCCTACATTAGCCGAATCACTTGCCAGCTCCTACCCTACATTAACCCACTCACTTGCCAGCTCCTACCCTACATTAAACGAATCACTTGCCAGCTCCTACCCTACATCAACCGAATCACTTGACAGCTCCTACCCTACATTAACCGAATCACTTGACAGCTCCTACCTTACATTAACTGACTCACTTGACAGCTCCTACCCTACATTTGACTCACTTGCCAGCTTCTATCCTGCATCAACCGAATCACTTGCCAGCTCCTACTCTACATTAACCGACTCACTTGACAGCTCCTACCCTACATCAACCGAATCACTTGACAGCTCCTACCCTACATTAACTGACTCACTTGACAGCTCCTACCCTACATTAACTGACTCACTTGCCAGCTCCTACATTGACCGAATCACTTGTCAGCTACTACCCTACTTTTGATCGCTGACCTTTATGGGTGTGTCAAAAGTAACGTTTTTGTACTGTTTGATGTCGAAGTAGCATAGGATAGCTATCCACTGAACAAGTTTAGTTGCGACAGTTTCACTAGTAGTCCCCTTTACAACATTATATATGAAAACAAATCTAATAAAAAGTACTAAACGGAACTTAAAATTTGCAGTGAGACTGCTGAGGACAAGGGCCCGGGTAGGTTGATTTTTCACAGTTAATAAATTATAACTTTCAAATGTGTTTCCTTGAAGAGAAGGAAGTCCAATGTTACAAGGTTGAGAACCCTGAAATGGAATATAAACTGCATGAACGAATTTCTATATTGGCTGAATGGTAGACGAGATTAACAGTTTAGTTTTACCGGGCCAAACTGATTAGACTTGGTCTCACCAAAATGTCAGACCAAGGCCTCACCTAAATCTTAGGGCTGAGCAAAGTAATACCAAGTCAGGTATATGGTGTCTGAATGTGAATTTCATACAATCCCAATGTCAGATCACAATGAACCAAACAATAATAAATACAACAAAAACTATAAAATCATTGATAAAAGCCTGAACCGTAAATCAATATTTTAAAATAATGTTACTGGTTATAACTATAATAATCAACATGTTGTACGATAAACACAAATCATTTTTTCCAATTCAAATTTTATATTAAAAGTTCAAACAACGGATACAATAGTTAATGATTGTCCATTGCGTGCTTTTCAAGGGGGTCTTCATCAAATCAATGAAGCAGGTGTTGAATGGTCTGGATCCTCTGTGATGGCAGATTGATATTTAAAATGCATGACACAAGTACTTTGTTTATTTAAACATTGTTTTCTGATGTGTTTTAAAACTTTTATTAGTGTGTTAACTGGAATAAACTAATACTTAATTATTGCATCTCAAAATTATGGTGTGCGGTTCACTTTCTGTAACAATCGAATTACCACTCTGATTCCCGCTTTAGTTGCAGCCTCGAGAAAGGGAGAGAAATGTGATTAATTCAAGGCAATAGCAGTAAATTGCTACTAATACGCCATTCGCCCTTAGAATACTAACAGTAAAATGTTATAAGCGATCGAAACAGCTTCACTTATTACTCACCGATCTGGTTCGGCGGGAAATTAGAGCAGTCTTGCGTTATATAACGTCTCAACGTTTCAGTATATGATCCATTATTCAAAACGTGTCTGGCACAGAGTGCTATTAAGTTTATTTCTGTTCGACTGCACATTGACTATAGATCTTTATATTATGGGAATGACGTTATGGATGAAACACTCACTCAGACGAGGAGAGGAAGTAAGTATAACTCTGACAGTGCTGGTTACGTTAATCAGGGAAAGTACTTTACGGCTACTTATATACAAAACTCTTATTGAGAGGATCATGCTTAGAAGACTTCTCTAACGAGTTAAAAAAGTACTTGCACGGTCGACTGGTCTGGCGAGCTATTGTACAACACTGCTCACTTATTCCATGGTCCAGTGGGTTCTGTTTTTATCTGCCGAAACTTATGTAAATGCATCAGTCAATGTCACAACATCACCCGTGGCTGCGCAACCACGTCCTGTTTTAGATCTAGAAATGATCTAGGTTTAATTTATGCTCAACTCGCAGGTAGTCGGGGTGGGTAGAACACAAACATGTACACGACGACACGTGGTCTGCAAATCTGTGTGATAAAATATGGGTTAAAAACCAGGTAAATTTATGTGAAGAAAATTTGTTTGAAAATGAGGCGAATCTATGAAAGGAAATATTCATTTAATGAAATGTTGCTTGCTTATGAGAAAACGTGGCAATATCGTCTTTATAAAGTGGCGAAGTTATGACTGTGAAGTCCTCTCTTCCACTTAACCCCAGTGTAAACTAAGTACATGAGGAATTGTTAGTGTCAAAGGGTGAATTAGAAAATATGGATTAAAATGCGCTACTTGCAACCGAGTTAGATATGAGGAAATTTTGATTGCTACCGAGTTATATGCATAAGAGCGAATATGGCCCTTGTTAGAAAACACATTTTACAGTTTTAGAATATAAAATTAAGTAAAAAAAGGTGACAGTCTGTCACATTACATACCAGGATGTCCTGTTGAAGGTTAAGATCCCTATTTTCCTCATATGCTGTACCATAAACCAGACGGACTCCTAGATGTTTGCTAGAACCAAACACCTCAGGAGGGTTCAAACCCAGGCAGCAATGCCTCTTGACAATAGGAAATAGTATAAAAGTTTAACAGCAAACAATTATTTGCGACCGGGGGTGAAACTCAAGCACTCATGTCTAAAGTGGCGCTGCTAACCTCTCTAGTATGAACGTTCACTGATCTGGCTTGATCAGTTAAATATCATTATATCATTATACAATTCAGCAAAAATAGTGGCAGAGAGGAATATGCCTTTAAAAAACATTCATGTTTTATTTTATCCCATACCAAATTATTACTTTCTACTACTTTTCTTCCCCACCTGATTTCTCTCTCTTGTGGAGATTGTAGGCGATAGGTTCTATGTTCGGTCCTCTTAATACCGACATGGCGTCCTCTCAACGGATGACACCGACGTGGACACTACTAGAGAAGTCTGGGGTGTCCATGTTGTTCGGATGTTGTGCAGTGGAGATAACAGAGTATCAGACTTGTCAATTAGCTGAAAATCTGAGGTTCGGATTCTTCGTAAAGCTGTAGGTCTCTTAGTTGCCCTGGTTACTGCGCTATTAATAAATGTTTAGTTCATAAACTAAATGTTCTCAGTTCGATCCCAATCAGAGTCGTAACATATTTTGAAAGTAATCAGCTGATAACCACCGGCTGTTCATTTGTAATTGGGCTATTAATTAATTACATTTTCTGAGGAATAGTCGGCCTTAGTTTGTAACAACGACTATACTCGCTCATCTACTCATCACACTCATTCGAAATTCATAATCGTCCATATCTTGACAATCGGCGTCTTAAAGAATAAATAAAAAAAAATAAATGGTCCTTTCTGAGAAACAGTCGAACTCAGTTAGTAACCAGACTATACAGGCCATTCACACTCATCCTACAATCATGTAATCATTCATATTCACCTTAAAATACGCACAAAGTTGTGTCGGCGTCTCATATCTAAAAATGTTCATTACTACATGATCATCACTGTTATTTTCCTGATATATTTTTTAATATTGTTGTTTATATTTCTAATAATATATGCATGTAAATCTTCTGTGGTTATCTGTTGCTGTAACCTAGAGAGCTAAATGTTATGGAGATTGAAGGTACAGTTTCAGTTGTCAGTCGCTTCTAAACCTGCATAGACACTAATATAGAACCTATGCAGGTTGTATGTCCTGTTGTCTAGAGGAGATAACTGTATATTACACTTGATAGTCAGCCGGAAATCATACAAATACTACAGTGTTCGAATTCAAAATACCTCGATAAGCGTTAAATCCCTTAACTAACTAGGCTGTTGGGCAATTAATAACTAGCCTTTCCTACTAAGAGTTAGTCGAGCCTAGTAACAATGACAGCACTTGTTCATCTAAATTCATTTGCAACCAAAATTATGATGATCCTAATATTGATAAAAATAAATATATTACAGTTAAAATGTTGCATCTAAGCATATTTGTATGCTTCCAAATAAAAATTACCTACCAATATTTCCAAATAAAATGTTTTATCGTTAATTACTGTCTCTATTCTCTCTGGCACTTTATTTATTGGTATATATCTATAGTTCTAAACGTGCCTTAGTAATATTTTGTCTTTGTATAAAAGACAGAATACTTCGATCTATATATACATTATATTCTTGGTAGGTAGCAGGAACCCGGGATAGGTAACAGTTAGAGCACAGAAAAGGTCAAGGTCAGTCCCTATAAACGATAGCAGGTGTGTGGGTACTCGAGTGTGTTAGTGTTGTTGTGTGGGTTGGTTCGAGTTCTAATCTATTTAATAGGCAATTGACAATCTAGATATGTCTGTCTGATTTATATTGATGCTATTCGAAAGAACTGGAAAAGTTTCCCTTTGGTGTAACAACTCAGATAGGATTCTGAATTCAGTTGTAGAGTGAAAGGTTATAACTTAAACTGCTTAACTATTGAATGTGTTAATTTCATTCTTATAAGTTGATTACAGATACAAAAATATTTGTGAACAATCGAAACATAACACTGATTACGTGTATAAATATTAATCATACACTAAATTCACTATATTATTTTTTCAAAGGTTGTTAGTGACAAATCACCTCCTCCATCCTCCATCATACTTAAGGGTGTTCGATCGAAAAGTATTAGTTATTGAATTAATTAATTATTTAAGTGTTTTAAAATAAAATTGTTAGTATCCATATAAGTAATAAACGTGTTGAGGGAACAAAATTCTAAAAAAATTTTTTGTGGAGATATGCTGCCGAAAGTGAGTAATTTGGCATTTTTGGTGCATAACTCATTACCAAACCGTATGATATATTTTATTAACATATATTTTATTTATAAATTATATTCTCAGTAAGTGGCAGGAACTGGACAAAAAGTACTAACCAACGTAGTACATAGTAAATCTAAAAAAATAATTTTTTTTATTGTTACCAATAATTTTTCTATAAATAATATTTGTTCAATATATATCCAAATAGGTTGCACAGTATGTGGAGGGATACAAAGAGTTTCTAAGCTCTGGGAACATTATGATCAGCAAATCCCATTTCACCCCCAGCAGCCGAATGATATGAATATGGCTGTGATATACTCTAGCCATATCACAGATCCATCCTTCAAAACTACCTGACTTAGGAGGAAAAGTAATTATTAAACACTATTGGCGTTTCCCTAGCTAATCTGGAAGAACCAGTGGGAAATCGGTCTAAGGCGTCAGGACTTCGTACCTGAGTTAGAGATAGCGCAGGTTCAAATTTTGACCTTGATTTAAGTTTCATCTGTAATATTCACCTTGTACTGTACTGATTATCCGCCTTACTTGTCTGATAAGTTCCCTGCACAGATTAATAGTCTATGGGGAATGGTTAGAGTAAGGCCAAAGATAGAATAATTCTAGAAATAAATCGAGCAGCATCCCTGGAGACTTAAAGCTCGATGTGTGAGGAATGTTGATAGTATTTATTTTTGTGATAATAGTGAGATTGATATTAAAGTAAAACCACCATTGAGGATGTTGAATAGAGAGCCAATTTCCTGACCTTAACTGCGGTTTATTATGATTGTTTCCAACTATAGGAATTTTCGTACAATTTTCCAAGTTGAGATAAGACATTTATATTTTTAGAATTTTAATTACAACTTTTAAATAGAAAAATAGAAGTATAAAACTTGACCTCACACTTTTTACCGTATTTACTCAGATTCCAACACTGAAAAGCTTATAGTTATTAATCTGTTACAGAACTTTGGTTTAATTCTTGACTTGATTTCCATAAAATGGCTTTGAAGTAACTTTTAACTTTTTAAACTCGATTGAATGGAGTTAATTTGATTTTTTGATGATGGTTTGTAAGATTTTTACGTCATTATAGTGAGCAAATAACATTCTCGAGGCCAAAATTTCTTTCCAAATTAAAGGAAACAATTAATTATCCGAAAAGTTTGTAAATTTCCTCTCAATGTTTTTACACAATAGAGGATATAGTAGAGGAAATTAATCCCGAAAATTCGAGCAGATAAAAAATATTCTCTCTTCAAAATCAGGACTGTTTAGCACAAAAAGGAAAATTAGTAAATAAAGTCGTCCTCTCTACAATGTACAGTCGTCCTCTCTACAATGTACAGTTGTTTAACGATAAGTTTGACCGAAGGGATTCGCCCTCTCTGACTGAGAAGCTACTACGTAACGAGGAGTTTTACTGGGCAAACAACTCAATGAATTTCCTGTTCAGTGGTGATAATCTGACAAAAATAATGCTTGAATTATAATAAATGTATGTACAGTACTCTGTTGTGATCAACTAACTGTATGCAAAGGTGTAGATGGAAGCATACTAGTCAGCCAATTATGTGCTACCTTTTTAATGATTTGGGTCCATATCAGGTAATTCAAGTAATGGATGCATGATAATGAGTTACAATGAAATGACAAATAAGTATTATTTAATGCATAAAATAGGAATTAAAATATTTTATGTCGGTTTAGAAATTATGTGCACCCGGGTTTGAGGATTATTTTCTAAGGAACTAAGAAGCCGACAAAAAAATTAATCACACCATCTATTTTCCTCGTTTAATTGTACGTTATGACATATGAATTTAAAATTGTATCACAAGGTTGAAAGTTCTATCTATCAGTTGAACTGTTGTTTTGATTCATTTTGTTTTATCGATGCTATAAGAAATTTAGGATTAGATGGTGTATCTAATCCTATATATTTGAAAATTAGTTCATATTGGGCATGAGACAAAGAGCTATAATTAATATTCCAGAGCCATTCTGTGTACTGTAAGCTCTTGTGTGGTGTTTTCCTAGTATGTTTAGATAATATTATGTAAAGAAATCGTATGTATACATATATTAATTTGCTTTATACTGTTTTGTAGATCATAATAAAGAACAACTATCAACGTTATTCGAATCCACCGTGATAGAACAAAATCAAAGTTTCTGTTATTCATTTTCTCCCCTACAAGATGTGACGGCACTGGATAGGCAATCTGACTACATGACTCCTCCCCCATGTATGTGAATTGCCTACACAGACCCTAGCCAAATAGTTGTATGTAATTACATACAATTACCTGTATGTAATTGTACTGTGTAATGTACAATGTACAAATGTACATGTACAAATGTACTGTGTAATGTACATACACAACCTGTATGTAATGTAAGCAAATGTACAACATAGCAAATATTGTAATGTATATGTGTCATGTGGAGGCCTTAATATGATCTGTAGTACAGTGGTATCCCGTACACCCTATACACGTAAAGTAGTGATGACCCATCCACCCTTCAATGGTATTAGTTATTTATTTGGTTTTGTTGTAATCCTAATGACATGTACAGTTACGATAGTTACATAATACAGTGAAATATAATTAACATTCTAGTACTTTGTTTGTTCCAACTAGGAAAAAAATTATTAAACCTTGTAATACAATTTAAAAATTCAAATGTCATAACGTATAAATAAATGAGGGAAACAATGGTGTGATTAAATTTTTCGTAGGCCTCTTAATTCCTTAGAAAACGACCTTCAAACTCGGGTGCACATAATATCTGTGCCGACGGTAGTAATCAGGTTGAAATGGGAAAATTAACCATTTGAATTTACGCTCCATGAGGTAATGAATTCTATACCGATGAGTTCAAAACTAGCGCATAAACTAAGTGAATGTATATTTCCCTGTCAAGATTAGTGTTGTCGGTGTTAACATCTCAGAGAGAAATCTTGACTAGTCCATCCTAGCTACTACATTACTACTGGTACTAAATGTCAACTAAAAATACCGTCGTATGGCTTTTAGTGGAGGGAGGTGTCCAATTAAGACACAGTTTCCCTTCCCTGCTTAACGAACCCATTTTGGTCTTTTAGGCTCGTTGGACCACCGCCTTAACTTAATCCGAATCACGGGAGCGGCACTGGGGTAAAATATGTTATGATCACACCAGTAATCGAACCCGAACCAAGTGCGTGGCAAGCCACCACCCTAGGCCGCTCTATACTATATGTTTAAAAGGTTATTATATATTGTTATATATTATAAATGTTTTTAATTTTTTAAAAGTTACTGTACAAACAAATTAAAGTTAATAATTTGTTGATAAACGTTCATTATTAGTACTCTCTGCATTATTCCATTGTTTGTGTTTACTATACAAGTTTCCTTAATTATTTATTTCCGTAAAATAAATTAACTGTAGTTTCTGTTGTAAAGGAGTTGACTCACACACTGAGGGGTGGTTCAATCGAACATTTACACAGACGCAGGCTTACTCAACGGACGCTGTGTCTGTTGTAAAGGAGTTGACTCACACACTGAGGGGTGGTTCAATCGAACATTTACACAGACGCAGGCTTACTCAACGGACGCTGTGTCTGTTGTAAAGGAGTTGACTCACACACTGAGGGGTGGTTCAATCGAACATTTACACAGACGCAGGCTTACTCAACGGACGCTGTGTCTGTTGTAAAGGAGTTGACTCACACACTGAGGGGTGGTTCAATCGAACATTTACACAGACGCAGGCTTACTCAACGGACGCTGTGTCTGTTGTAAAGGAGTTGACTCACACACTGAGGGGTGGTTCAATCGAACATTTACACAGACGCAGGCTTACTCAACGGACGCTGTGTCTGTTGTAAAGGAGTTGACTCACACACTGAGGGGTGGTTCAATCGAACATTTACACAGACGCAGGCTTACTCAACGGACGCTGTATCTTTTGACAATGGTACAGCACTCAATTTTCCGGGCATTACTGAGGTAAAGAGCCCGGTCGCCGGAAAAGTGGAGACACTTTCTCTCAATTTGACACCCTGACCAAGTCAGTAATTGATGACTGAGTTGCCATAATCACAATCTAAACCTGGATTTTGTCGAGTTCGAAAAAAACTACCTGCGTGTTTTAAATGTTAAAACAAAATGAGGCCACTTTCATTAATTAACTAACTTAATGTATAGTTTAAGTTATAAGGAAAACATTAGAACAAATTATTCTAATTAACATAATTACACTAATTAACATTTTAATAAGAATTGTTTTAAACAATTTAACTCAAATCGTCCTAGAAATTGTAACATAGTTTCACGATTATGACTTATTTTTCTCAACCACCTGGGGACAACAATGAATCCTTTTAAAGGCCTTATCTATAGTTTATTTTCAACAAACCTTAAAAGTAAGCTGCTCTACTTTTACTTTTATTTGTTTCCTTCTAATACTGTATTTAAATAAATGAATTAGTACTATGATCATTTATTGTAATTTTATAAACATTCGTCTCATATTTATTACAAATAGGTGACTTTTCATGCATTTCCAGAAGCATGTAAGCTCCACCGGCCTAAAATGGAATTACTTTAATAATTATCAGCAGTTACATAAAAACAAATAAAATGAACTTTCAAGGCAGGTAAGTTATACCACTGTTTTTGCAAGCACACAGATATATATTTATCGTCCATTGTTACATTTTATGTCCAAATGTTTAGTTGTTTGTGAAATTCCATCTAAATGTAATGCATTTTCAACCATCTGTAGTGGCAGACCTCACTAATTAACAAAATTACAGGCACACTTATTATAGTATTACCTTTGATTATATTAGTAACTACAAAGTGATAAATCATGTAATAGAAATATTTGTGCCATTAATTCGGTCAGTTTGTGTGGCCCGCAGCCACAGCTGGTTTAAACTGCGATACATTTACATAGGACTACACTAGAACTCCACAATGGACCTCAAAAACAAAGACACGATAATTAGTGACATTGGATGATAAATCTATCGCTGTGCTTATATAAACAATGTTAATTCTTATTACGATTTAACTGTTATGGTTTTAAATCCAAACTACTTATATATTTATACCATAAATAACTAGTGTTAAATACAATTAGTTTTTCAGAATATTTTTACTCGAGATCTGAAAGAACAATCCACCAGACAGAATTGTTTGTGAACAAATGTATTAAGAATGTTTTTATTGTGAATGATCGTGTGATGATTTTGGGGTATGTGAGAAGACCATAAAGTTGGCAAGCACGCTTGTCAGTGCGTATAACTAGAAGACAGATCTATCAAAGTCTAATTAGTTCTTTATGATGTTCCTATCCATGAAGTTGGCAAGCACGCTTGTCAGTGCGTATGACTAGAAGACAGATCTATCAAAGTCTAATTAGTTCTTTATGATGTTCCTATCCATGAAGTTGGCAAGCACGCTTGTCAGTGCGTATAACTAGAAGACAAATCTATCAAAGTCTAATTAGTTCTTTATGATGTTCCTATCCATGAAGTTGGCAAGCACGCTTGTCAGTGCGTATAACTAGAAGACAGATCTATCAAAGTCTAATTAGTTCTTTATGATGTTCCTATCCATGAAGTTGGCAAGCACGCTTGTCAGTGCATATAACTAGAAGACAGATCTATCAAAGTCTAATAAGTTCTTTATGATGTTCCTATCCATGAAGTTGGCAAGCACGCTTGTCAGTGCGTATAACTAGAAGACAGATCTATCAAAGTCTAATTAGTTCTTTATGATGTTCCCATCCATGAAGTTGGCAAGCACGCTTGTCAGTGCGTATAACTAGAAGACAGATCTATCAAAGTCTAATTTAGTTCTTTATGATGTTCCTATCCATGAAGTTGGCAAGCATGCTTGTCAGTGCATATAACTAGAAGACAGATCTATCAAAGTCTAATTAGTTCTTTATGATGTTCCTATCCATGAAGTTGGCAAGCACGCTTGTCAGTGCGTATAACTAGAAGACAGATCTATCAAAGTCTAATTAGTTCTTTATAATGTTCCTATCCATGAAGTTGGCCAGCACGCTTGTCAGTGCGTATAACTAGAAGACAGATCTATCAAAGTCTAATTAGTTCTTTATGATGTTCCTATCCATGAAGTTGGCAAGCACGCTTGTCAGTGCGTATAACTAGAAGACAGATCTATCAAAGTCTAATTAGTTCTTTATGATGTTCCTATCCATGAAGTTGGCAAGCACGCTTGTCAGTGCGTATAACTAGAAGACAGATCTATCATAGTCTAATTAGTTCTTTATGATGTTCCTATCCATGAAGTTGGCAAGCACGCTTGTCAGTGCGTATAATTAGAAGACAGATCTATCAAAATCTAATTAGTTCTTTATGATGTTCCTATCCATGAAGTTGGCAAGCACGCTTGTCAGTGCGTATAACTAGAAGACAGATCTATCAAAGTCTAATTAGTTCTTTATAATGTTCCTATCCATGAAGTTGGCAAGCACGCTTGTCAGTGCGTATAACTAGAAGACAGATCTATCAAAGTCTAATTAGTTCTTTATGATGTTCCTATCCATGAAGTTGGCAAGCACGCTTGTCAGTGCGTATAACTACAAGACAGATCTATCAAAGTCTAATTAGTTCTTTATGATGTTCCTATCCTTGAAGTTGGCAAGCACGCTTGTCAGTGCGTATAACTAGAAGACAGATATATCAAAGTCTAATTAGTTCTTTATGATGTTCCTATCCATGAAGTTGGCAAGCACGCTTGTCAGTGCGTATAACTAGAAGACAGATCTATCAAAGTCTAATTAGTTCTTTATGATGTTCCTATCCATGAAGTTGGCAAGCACGCTTGTCAGTGCGTATAACTAGAAGACAGATCTATCAAAGCCTAATAAGTTCTTTATGATGTTCCTATCCATGAAGTTGGCAAGCACGCTTGTCAGTGCGTATAACTAGAAGACAAATCTATCAAAGTCTAATTAGTTCTTTATGATGTTCCTATCCATGAAGTTGGCAAGCACGCTTGTCAGTGCGTATAACTAGAAGACAGATCTATCAAAGTCTAATTAGTTCTTTATGATGTTCCTATCCATGAAGTTGGCAAGCACGCTTGTCAGTGCATATAACTAGAAGACAGATCTATCAAAGTCTAATAAGTTCTTTATGATCTTCCTATCCATGAAGTTGGCAATCACGCTTGTCAGTGCGTATAACTAGAAGACAGATCTATCAAAGTCTAATTAGTTCTTTATGATGTTCCTATCCATGAAGTTGGCAAGCATGCTTGTCAGTGCATATAACTAGAAGACAGATCTATCAAAGTCTAATTAGTTCTTTATGATGTTCCTATCCATGAAGTTGGCAAGCACGCTTGTCAGTGCGTATAACTAGAAGACAGATCTATCAAAGTCTAATTAGTTCTTTATAATGTTCCTATCCATGAAGTTGGCCAGCACGCTTGTCAGTGCGTATAACTAGAAGACAGATCTATCAAAGTCTAATTAGTTCTTTATGATGTTCCTATTCATGAATTTGGCAAGCACGCTTGTCAGTGCGTATAACTAGAAGACAGATCTATCAAAGTCTAATTAATTCTTTATTATGTTTCTATCCATGAAGTTGGCAAGCACGCTTGTCAGTGCGTATAACTAGAAGACAGATCTATCAAAGTCTAATTAGTTCTTTATGATGTTCCTATCCATGAAGTTGGCAAGCACGCTTGTCAGTGCATATAACTAGAAGACAGATCTATCAAAGTCTAATTAGTTCTTTATGATGTTCCTATCCATGAAGTTGGCAAGCACGCTTGTCAGTGCGTATAACTAGAAGACAGATCTATCAAAGTCTAATTAGTTCTTTATGATGTTCCTATCCAAACTTTTCTATAAATTATTGGGATAACTGAAATAGTTTGAATGAAAATTAATAAATTAACGATATAAAGATCAGCAGTATGTAATAATTTGTTGGGGGAACTTATAACTCCTACATTGAAAAACGTGGAATATCTCAGGATAGGATTGCAATAATTATGGCAGTTGGTCTTCACAGGGATTTACAAACACTCAGATGTATTACTTGTTCAACAACTGTAGATTTGTTATGATTTTTGTGAGAACCGGTATTACAAGAACCAAACAGGTTATTTCAATAGACAAGAAATACTATGGAAATGTTCATGTTGCCCAAAATAAATAAACATATTTTTAGACAAATTTTTAAATATTCTGTATAAACTAGTTCACGTTAGGGCTACTATTTTAATAAATTCAACGATAAATATAATGAAGTACCCTTTTATTCATTTTTATAAAAATATATTACCGGTTTCTGCTCTTAGGCCATCTTCAGATAGTAAATAATATAACCTAAAATAAATTAACAAATTATAAAAATAAAAATAAAACATATGAAAATAACATTTGAATAATGTAGTGTGTGGGTAAGTTGAATTTTACTTTTTGATTCTTATGTTTTTTAACTTCTCTTATTTTTTCGTATATAGGATTGTTCATGGTAATTTGTGTATTTAATATGTTCGTTGGTTCATTATAATTGTTAATTTATATGTGTAAATTTTCTTTTGTATTCATTTTTTCTCCTTTCTTCTCGTATTCTAAAATTGTAACATTTTCATTTATATTTTGATAACTGTGATTTGACTGGAGAATATGTTCTGCAAAGTTAGATTTATTTGATGTTGAGTTGTTGTTTCTTATGGCTTGTATGTGTTCTTTGTAACGTAAATTAAATGTTCTTCCAGTTTGTCCTATGCAAAAAGAATTGCATTCTGACCATTTTATTTTATATATACCAGATGTCATATTTGTTATTTTTATTTTCTTTGTTGGATAATTTGTTAATTAAAGTAAAAGTATTGTTCTTTGTTTTGTAACTGAGTGTATATTTACTGTGTTTAAATGTCTTTCTAATAGCTTTATTAATTTTTTATTGTAAGGAACACTGATAAATTTTTTCTTTTCTTTTTCTTCCATTTTCTTATTTTTGTTTCTTTTTATAATTTTGTCCACAATTGTCGGATTGTAACCATTTTTCGAAGCTAAGTATTTTATTGTTCTTTTTTCTTCTTCGTAATCATATTTTTGCATTGGGACGTTTAACATTCTGTTAATCATTGATCTAAAACTAGATAATTTATACTTCCATGGGTGGTTAGAATTATATGGAATTAGTAGGTCACTTTGGGTTGATTTTCTAAAAATTTTGAAAGAGTGTTTATTTCTAATATTTGTGATTGTTAGATCTAAATAGTTTATTTCTTTTGTTTCATTTTCTTTTGTAAATTTTATCTTGTCATTTAATGAATTTAAGTATTCTAGTAATTCGTCACTTTCTTTTTCGTTTCCTTGGAAAAGACATATTACATCATCAACATAACGAAACCAATAGATTATTTTTTGTTTGTGTGGATTTGATTCATTCAAAATTTTGTTTTGTTCCAGATTGTGTAAGAAGATGTTTGCTATTATTCCTGATAAAGGAGAACCCATTGGTAGTGCATTATTTTGTTGGTAAAAATTGTCATTTTTTGAAGTAGTTTTGCTCAATACAAATTTCAGTTGATTTGATGATATCATTAATTTCATTAGTGTTGAGTGTTGGTTAGTGTGAGATCATTTCTCAAAATGTTTAATGTTTCTTTAGTAGGAATGTTTGTGTATATGTCTTGTATATAAAATGATATAAATTGACATTGGTTTGGAATTTGAATATCTTTTATATTGTATATCAGTTCAGTAGTGTTCTTTACGGTGTAGTTGTAGTCCCAAATGATGTTTTCTTGAATCTTTTTATTCAAATATTTGCATAATTTATATGATGGTGCATTTTGAAAATTGACTATTGGTCTGATTGGTATATTTGTTTTATGTGTTTTAGGTTGAGCTCTTAGGGTAGGAGCTTTGGGGTTGGTCATTTTTAATTGATATTGTACAGGTATTGGAATTGTATTACATTTAGAAATGATTTTATTAGTTGTTTTTGAGTAATGGTTAGTAGGATCCTTTTTTTAAAGTGTTAATTTGTTATTTTGAATAAAATCTTTTATTTTATTGTCATATTCATCTTTGTACATAACAACTGCTGTATTTCCTTTATCAGCTTTGGTTAGTATAGCATTATTCTCTTTTAATTTTGTTGAGATGGAATGTATAATTGTCATTTCTTTGTTTGCTGTATGTGTTTTTATATTATTATTTGTGCTTATATTAATTTTATTTAGTTCATGTATGAAAGCAAATCTGAAATGTTCTCGTTCTTTTGTATCAGTTGTCATTATGGATACGTCCATATTGATTAAATCTTCTTCGATTTTATGTACTTTGTGGTCAAGATTTATGTTGTGTTTTATTGATTTATTTAAAGCATTATTTTTCTTCTTCATTAAAAGGTATGGAAGTCAAATTATGAAATTTAGGATAAAATTTGAACTTACATTGTGAATTGTTCTCTACCCAAGAGAATGTATGCAGGGTCTCCGAGCACTAAGGAGGGCCACGTTACCTTGTCCAACATGTTGTAAATATACAGTGTATGCAGGGTCTCCGAGCACTAAGGAGGGCCACGTTACCTTGTCCAACATGTTGTAAATATACAGTGTATGCAGGGTCTCCGAGCACTAAGGAGGGCCACGTTACCTTGTCCAACATGTTGTAAATATACAGTGTATGCAGGGTCTCCGAGCACTAAGGAGGGCCACGTTACCTTGTCCAACATGTTGTAAATATACAGTGTATGCAGGGTCTCCGAGCACTAAGGAGGGCCACGTTACCTTGTCCAACATGTTGTAAATATAAAGTGTATGCAGGGTCTTCGAGCACTAAGGAGGGCCACGTTACCTTGTCCAATATGTTGTAAATATACAGTGTATGCAGGGTCTCCGAGCACTAAGGAGGGCCACGTTACCTTGTCCAACATGTTGTAAATATACAGTGTATGCAGGGTCTCCGAGCACTAAGGAGGGCCACGTTACCTTGTCCAACATGTTGTAAATATACAGTGTATGCAGGGTCTCCGAGCACTAAGGAGGGCCACGTTACCTTGTCCAACATGTTGTAAATATACAGTGTATGCAGGGTCTCCGAGCACTAAGGAGGGCCACGTTACCTTGTCCAACATGTTGTAAATATACAGTGTAAGCAGGGTCTCCGAGCACTAAGGAGGGCCACGTTACCTTGTCCAACATGTTGTAAATATACAGTGTATGCAGGGTCTCCGAGCACTAAGGAGGGCCACGTTACCTTGTCCAACATGTTGTAAATATGTCCAACATGTTGTAAATATACAGTGAATGCAGGGTCTCCGAGCACTAAGGAGGGCCACGTTACCTTGTCCAACATGTTGTAAATATACAGTGTATGCAGGGTCTCCGAGCACTAAGGAGGGCCACGTTACCTTGTCCAACATGTTGTAAATATACAGTGTATGCAGGGTCTCCGAGCACTAAGGAGGGCCACGTTACCTTGTCCAACATGTTGTAAATATACAGTGTATGCAGGGTCTCCGAGCACTAAGGAGGGCCACGTTACCTTGTCCAACATGTTTAAATATGAATAATAAAAATGAAAGTATTATATCCTTATAAGGGGGGTTTCGTTTTCATCCTGGAATTAATGAATTAATTAATATCCCATAATGAGCCACTATCTGAATGCGTTACTTAATTACTATTAGATATTGGCAAGATGTTTAGATGATATTGGTTGGGGAGAACTTTTTATTTGTGTACAAATGAAATAGCCCGGGATATTACACCAATAACAGTGGAAAGGCTGGGGAGATATGGATGAGCGAGTTGACTAGACACAGGTTTAACCATGTTGCCAAAGTAGGTAACGGTCGCCCATGGATCTGGAGTTTACAACCACTTTTTACCCAGTTTCTGTGATCTGTGGCGGTTCGGAATGTCGATAATTGGCCGTTTAAGTCGGTGTACGATCTTCTGTTTACTGACGAACGACTCGTGCGCATGCGCCTGCACTACGCACACAGCCTTGTAAGGCTAGCTGTGTGCCAGTTGCCTAAGTGGCGAGCGCTCTAGATAGCTTGCGCAACCACGCTCCTAGCGGCTGGCCCCACAACTATCAGATCTACGGCTATTGAAAGTACACCGGTCACTTTTACTGGAGTCATGCTATATGAATCATACAACTGGGGAAAGGAACATTGAAAAGTGATTGTTGGTCGGTGATTCTAAGTCCCTTCAACAGCCGGGCACCATCCGGTCACCTCAATAAAGTTTACATGCTATGACATGCCACCATTGATATTAATGTGGTGCTTAATACCCTCCGTCATGCATTTAACATGTAATGACTTCCAGATAGTCACGTACTACAAGTTGGTGATGTAGTACAGTTGCCATTATACATACTGCCACGTACTACAAGTTGGTGATGTAGTACAGTTACCATAGTACATACTGCCACGTACTACAAGTTGGCAATGTAGTACAGTTGCCATAGTACATACTGCCACATACTACAAGTTGGTGATGCAGTACAGTTGCCATAGTACATACTACAAGTTGGTGATGTAGTACAGTTGCCATAGTACATACTACAAGTTGGTGATGTAGTAGAGTTGCCATTATACATACTGCCACGTACTGCAAGTTGGTGATGTAGTACAGTTGCCATAGTACATACTGCCACGTACTACAAGTTGGTGATGTAGTACAGTTGCCATAGTACATACTGCCACGTACTACAAGTTGGTGATGTAGTACAGTTGCCATAGTACGTACTGCCACGTACCACAAGTTGGTGATGTAGTACAGTTGCCATAGTACATACTGCCACGTACCACAAGTTGATGATGTAGTACAGTTGCCATAGTACATACTGCCACGTACCACAAGTTGGCGATGTAGTACAGTTGCCATAGTACATACTGCCACGTACTACAAGTTGGCGATGTAGTACAGTTGCCATAGTACGTACTGCCACGTACCACAAGTTGGCGATGTAGTACAGTTGCCATAGTACATACTGCCACGTACTACAAGTTGGCGATGTAGTACAGTTGCCATAGTACATACTGCCACGTACTACAAGTTGGCGATGTAGTACAGTTGCCATAGTACATACTGCCACGTACTACAAGTTGGCGATGTAGTACAGTTGCCATAGTACATACTGCCACGTACTACAAGTTGGCGATGTAGTACAGTTGCCATAGTACATACTGCCACGTACTACAAGTTGGCGATGTAGTACAGTTGCCATAGTACATACTGCCACGTACTACAAGTTGGCGATGTAGTACAGTTGCCATAGTACATACTGCCACGTACTACAAGTTGGCGATGTAGTACAGTTGCCATAGTACATACTGCCACGTACTACAAGTTGGCGATGTAGTACAGTTGCTAAATGTTTAGTGTTTTTGTACTAATAGCGATGAGTCAACTAACTTTTACTTATCATTTTATTTTCTGCGCCAGTGGCATTTTTAACATTGTATTCATACGTTGTTGAGGGACAACGGTCCAAACCCGTATGGCAAATTTAAATGGACCTCCCGGGATTTGAACCCATGACCCTTTGCATTAGAAATAGAAGTGTTAATCACTACTATTGGCTAGCAAGAGGCCTCACTGATGTATAATTAGTGAGCTCTTTAGTTTATATAGGCATTAAAAACGTTAATGCTATGTTAATCTATATTGCTCATATTAAGATGAAGTATTAGGCCTATGTGATGTACTAATTTGGAAATAGTGACAGACACGTATACCGCATGGTTTGAGTTCCATATTAATCCGGATCCTTCTCGGTTTTTTAACCAATAAAATTCAATAAAATAAGAATATATTGTATGTAGGACAGTGGTTTCAGGGAGTTTTCAAAACTTTAATAAGACAGGCCTATAGAGTTGAACAGTTTGTAATTATTTCTAATCATTACCGATTCGTTGTGTGCAGTATGCACACAATTTAACCCTTATTTTATAACAATTCCATCTCATATTATCTTGAATCTTTAAAAAAATTAAAAACAAATTGTTACATTAAAATATTCAAGGCCTGAAACTTAAAATCAATCAAAATTACAGGATAAAATTATAATTTATATGTAGTGTTCGTTGTGGAACGTATTACAATTTTAGCTTTGTAACACTTACAAATGTTATGTAATTATGTCAATTAATTGTCTTACATTCTATTAGTAGTAGAACTAATTTAACAGCACCCAAAATTACGCGTTACTATGCAGGAAAGGAATATTACGGCCCTGTGTAAAATTATTATATATTATGAATATTTTCATTTATATACCAGGATAATAACATCCCTTCATAATAAAAAAAATTATGTATTAGTAACAGGAAGGCTATGTATATGTGAAATATTTGGCAGCCTCTTACTTTATTAAAAAAAGAATCTATCTTAGACTGGGTTCCATTAGAGCTGAAAAGCTATTGATAAATGACAAACTGTAACACCTTCAAATAATATTTAATACCCTAATTGGAAAATCAATACCGGTATAACAGGGAATCTGCACAGTACTAAAGATGCCGAAATTCCTCCAGTGTTTTTACTAGGTACATGTTCAGGTTTGTGCAGGCTATAAAACTAGGGCTTTTAGTCAGCCTTGTCCTTTATTTTTATACGTTTATAATTTTACCCTTCATAGATTGGGAAACTCCTACTAAACTATGATCATTAACTGACGCCAAAAATATTTATTTAATTGAGTCATTAGAGTATTTTAGAGAAGTGAATAAAATAGTAAAAAAACCTGAATAATGATTATAAATTAACACTCACTTGCCAGTTAATCAACACAACGGATGTTCAACCCTCTTGATAAGTATAGAAGTTACCGTGAAATGTATCGGTATTAACGAATATGTATGCAAACAGTAAACTGCTCTTCACACAGCTATCAGCAGTAGGCCTACGTTACGTAAAGGCTAACTCATATTATTGAACCATTAACGCAGTGAAACAATTTCCTTAGTCACAGTAGCAATGATAAATTTCCACGTTAATTTCACAACTAGTGTATCTATTCCACGACATAAAATGAAACTTCAATCAATAAAATGCATACGTATGCTACAAACAAGATTGATAGTGTGGGTGTACTTTACTACTAAATTTCATTTTTACCAAAAAAAAATGAGCAAAATTAAATAAAAACCAAGTTAACACAATCAACACACGTTGACCTAAATAAGCCCAGTTGAGGTTATTTACGATGCTATTCAATCGCTGCAAAACAATAACAAAATAGCCTATTCAATTTCCTTCACGTGGGCGCCGATTTCCCACCACAATTCCGAAAAGACAAGAAGTGTGAAATTCTGATTGCACACAATAGGCTTGGCTGAGATCACAGGTTCTGTCCAAAATCGTCACCTGTTACGATGCTAACTTCCTGATTGCCCCACACCTACTTATGTATCGATTCCAATCATGTTCTAGTCGAATTACTTGTATTCCGTCACAATGTTTAGGGGTCGTAAAGTTGGTAATAGACTGTAAAACAAACAGCTGACCGGTAGAAATCAGCTGATCGCAGTCAAGTCACGTGAACAGGAGGACCCCCGAACTCAAGGCACGTTCTAGTCATCATTAACCGAGGACATGGTACCTGTCAGCATGTCTCATTTGTCTTTATCGTCTGTACGCTTTGTTGTCACGTGATGTACGATTTCGCTTTTCATAATTCTCTGTGGATAAGAAATCCTATTCTATCGTAGGATTTTCCTTCTTTTTTGTGTGTGTTATTCAACGAAGAATTACGCATATGCCCTACCACAAATATTTATTCTTTTGACAATTTGCTGGACAGGTAGACAATTTTTTATAAAATTCAGTTCACACATCCTTTATTTTATTCATTTAATAGGGCCCCCTCAACACCCTACTACACTACACCCCATTAACCAATGACACCGGCAAATTGAATTCTCCAGTATCCCTGAAGCCCAAACATGCTCCCTCGAGGAAAGGGGCTAAATTTGCTGAAGATGAATTTAGTCACACAGCCAAGAGTTATACCGCCTTCAGTATTCGTGGGAACCTGCAATAAATTATTGTTATAACAAAATCAAGGTTAGTAAGCAGTATCATCACCGCATCATATAATCTAAACTAGTGATTCCCAACCTATCGTCCCAAGATAAGTCTCGAATGGTACACCGAAAGGTAATAATTGATTTTATTAACATTTTATAATAAAAAGAAGACATTTTAATTTTCTTTTTTAATTTATTTTAGTGGAAAACTAATTTTAGAAAGTTACTTTAAAGTAGAATGTATAGTATTCCTACAACTCATTTAACATTTAAGATTTGTGTTGCCTAGTCATTGATACTCAGCCATGACTTATTTCATACCCTCCACTCCCTGGTCTATCGATAACCATGAGACATAGTGAAGGAGATGCTTCAATATAATAAAATAAAAAAACACAATTTAATGACACTTGAGTGTCGCGTTTAATCAGATCCAACAACCACGCTAGTCCATTTCGGAGTTAATAGTAAGGTTCAACAACGTGTGACAAACACTTTGTGCTGTACTCACTTATCAGATCCAACAACCACGCTAGTCCATTTCGGAGTTAATAGTAAGGGTCAACAACGTGTGACAAACACTTTGTGCTGTACTCACTTATCAGATCCAACAACCACGCTAGTCCATTTCGGAGTTAATAGTAAGGTTCAACAATGTGTGACAAACACTTTGTGCTGTACTCACTTATCAGATCCAACAACCACGCTAGTCCATTTCGGAGTTAATAGTAAGGTTCAACAACGTGTGACAAACACTTTGTGCTGTACTCACTTATCAGATCCAACAACCACGCTAGTCCATTTCGGAGTTAATAGTAAGGTTCAACAACGTGTGACAAACACTTTGTGCTGTACTCACTTATCAGATCCAAAAACCACGCTAGTCCATTTCGGAGTTAATAGTAAGGTTCAACAACGTGTGACAAACACTTTGTGCTGTACTCACTTATCAGATCCAACAACTGAGACCCATCCCCCCACCAAAGCTGGAAAGCGTGCCAACTGGGGGATGGCTCAAAACAAGTCGAGCGATGGGATCACGGGTGGCAGTTGGAGGGTCCAAAATAAAACTCGGCAGCTGAGCGAAACTAATTTATTACCAAAAAAAACCACTATTAACATAATCAAAAATAGGCAGAAGGCCACAATATTAATTCGTAATTAAATAAATAACAAAACACACAAAATTTAACAATATAACGACAAAAGCTACCAAAACACTTAACGCTACAAAAACAACAAACTCTACGAATACCAAAGTTAACCATTACATGGCCTATGGCCTATCTGCGGTTGGGCCTGAGACACCCAAAACGTAAGGCAAATTATTAACCATTTAAAAATGACCATTAAGAAACAAATTTAGATAACCCCAAAATAAAAGTGAAAATTTAGAAAACGTCTGGAAAACAACAATTAAACCGGCAATTTAGCCCGAATCCCTTGATTCCACCGGGCCAGGGAGTAAGCCGGAATCCCTGGGCAGCTCCGAATTAAAAGTTAAGCAAAGAACAATAATCCCCTTTTGGTGAAAGTTTAAAAATTAAATAATTTAAAAGAAAATATAACACGGTACCGTTTTAGTAAAAAGTCACTTCACGACCTCCATAATACAATGAACGAAAAATATAAATAACAATCACTAGGCCTAAACATATAAATAAATAACATAACTTAACCATAGGGACCTAACAACTATAAAATCTAAAAGATATAACAACAAATAAAACTAATTAAATAACTAACAATAAATATAAATAAATATTAACATCAAAAATATTCTTTATGTATTTTTAAAGCTTTTCTTTTTAAGTAAATAAAAAAATATAAGTCCCCATGGCTGTTTCATCAATCACTGTTCCAGTTTAGGCCTAGGCCACAAATTAAACAGTTCCATAAACATTTGTTTTTTTTCTTCTTTTATATTTCATGATTTTTTCTTTTTACTTCTTTTTTTTCTTTAATATCACCAGAACCCCTCAGCTCAGCCGCCGGGAAAAAAAATGGACAGAACTGACCTGAGGACTGAAGAACTCTACCCAAAGCTGTAGAGAGGGTAGCGGGCGAAACAGGCTCCAGCATGGTCCTCAGGCCAGGCTAGCAGAGCAGATGGTCGACAATCCCCGGACGGCAGGCCGAGGGCTGAACGTCCCACTCGAGGACCCTGGAGTTTTGGAGTCTCTCAGCCGAACATAGTAATCTCAGCAGGCAGAGCCAAAGACAAAATGACGGCCAACCTGAAAGACGAAGGCTCCAGAGAAACTAGAACTACTCGAACAATCTAGAAGCCGGTCAACCGGACCGAAGCTGCTGGAACACGGAACGAACGAAACCGGGCCAACGGCTACCAAAGTAAGCGGATCGCCGGGCGTGAGCGAATCTCAGGCAGCCTGGCAGACAACGAAAAAAAAAACGAAACTGTACCGGTCCAAGACCCGGTACACAACCACGCTAGTCCATTTCGGAGTTAATAGTAAGGTTCAACAACGTGTGACAAACACTTTGTGCTGTACTCACTTATCAGATCCAACAACCACGCTAGTCCATTTCGGAGTTAATAGTAAGGTTCAACAATGTGTGACAAACACTTTGTGCTGTACTCACTTATCAGATCCAACAACCACGCTAGTCCATTTCGGAGTTAATAGTAAGGTTCAACAACGTGTGACAAACACTTTGTGCTGTACTCACTTATCAGATCCAACAACCACGCTAGTCCATTTCGGAGTTAATAGTAAGGTTCAACAACGTGTGACAAACACTTTGTGCTGTACTCACTTATCAGATCCAACAACCACGCTAGTCCATTTCGGAGTTAATAGTATGGTTCAACAACGTGTGACAAACACTTTGTGCTGTACTCACTTATCAGATCCAACAACCACGCTAGTCCATTTCGGAGTTAATAGTAAGGTTCAACAATGTGTGACAAACACTTTGTGCTGTACTCACTTATCAGATCCAACAACCACGCTAGTCCATTTCGGAGTTAATAGTAAGGTTCAACAACGTGTGACAAACACTTTGTGCTGTACTCACTTATCAGATCCAACAACCACGCTAGTCCATTTCGGAGTTAATAGTAAGGTTCAACAACGTGTGACAAACACTTTGTGCTGTACTCACTTATCAGATCCAACAACCACGCTAGTCCATTTCGGAGTTAATAGTAAGGTTCAACAACGTGTGACAAACACTTTGTGCTGTACTCACTTATCAGATCCAACAACCACGCTAGTCCATTTCGGAGTTAATAGTAAGGTTCAACAACGTGTGACAAACACTTTGTGCTGTACTCACTTATCAGATCCAACAACCACGCTAGTCCATTTCGGAGTTAATAGTAAGGTTCAACAACGTGTGACAAACACTTTGTGCTGTACTCACTTATCAGATCCAACAACCACGCTAGTCCATTTCGGAGTTAATAGTAAGGTTCAACAACGTGTGACAAACACTTTGTGCTGTACTCACTTATCAGATCCAACAACCACGCTAGTCCATTTCGGAGTTAATAGTAAGGTTCAACAACGTGTGACAAACACTTTGTGCTGTACTCACTTATCAGATCCAACAACCACGCTAGTCCATTTCGGAGTTAATAGTAAGGTTCAACAACGTGTGACAAACACTTTGTGCTGTACTCACTTATCAGATCCAACAACCACGCTAGTCCATTTCGGAGTTAATAGTAAGGTTCAACAACGTGTGACAAACACTTTGTGCTGTACTCACTTATCAGATCCAACAACCACGCTAGTCCATTTCGGAGTTAATAGTAAGGTTCAACAACGTGTGACAAACACTTTGTGCTGTACTCACTTATCAGATCCAACAACCACGCTAGTCCATTTCGGAGTTAATAGTAAGGTTCAACAACGTGTGACAAACACTTTGTGCTGTACTCACTTATCAGATCCAACAACCACGCTAGTCCATTTCGGAGTTAATAGTAAGGTTCAACAACGTGTGACAAACACTTTGTGCTGTACTCACTTATCAGATCCAACAACCACGCTAGTCCATTTCGGAGTTAATAGTAAGGTTCAACAACGTGTGACAAACACTTTGTGCTGTACTCACTTATCAGATCCAACAACCACGCTAGTCCATTTCGGAGTTAATAGTAAGGTTCAACAACGTGTGACAAACACTTTGTGCTGTACTCACTTATCAGATCCAACAACCACGCTAGTCCATTTCGGAGTTAATAGTAAGGTTCAACAACGTGTGACAAACACTTTGTGCTGTACTCACTTATCAGATCCAACAACCACGCTAGTCCATTTCGGAGTTAATAGTAAGGTTCAACAACGTGTGACAAACACTTTGTGCTGTACTCACTTATCAGATCCAACAACCACGCTAGTCCATTTCGGAGTTAATAGTAAGGTTCAACAACGTGTGACAAACACTTTGTGCTGTACTCACTTATCAGATCCAACAACCACGCTAGTCCATTTCGGAGTTAATAGTAAGGTTCAACAACGTGTGACAAACACTTTGTGCTGTACTCACTTATCAGATCCAACAACCACGCTAGTCCATTTCGGAGTTAATAGTAAGGTTCAACAACGTGTGACAAACACTTTGTGCTGTACTCACTTATCAGATCCAACAACCACGCTAGTCCATTTCGGAGTTAATAGTAAGGTTCAACAACGTGTGACAAACACTTTGTGCTGTACTCACTTATCAGATCCAACAACCACGCTAGTCCATTTCGGAGTTAATAGTAAGGTTCAACAACGTGTGACAAACACTTTGTGCTGTACTCACTTATCAGATCCAACAACCACGCTAGTCCATTTCGGAGTTAATAGTAAGGTTCAACAACGTGTGACAAACACTTTGTGCTGTACTCACTTATCAGATCCAACAACCACGCTAGTCCATTTCGGAGTTAATAGTAAGGTTCAACAACGTGTGACAAACACTTTGTGCTGTACTCACTTATCAGATCCAACAACCACGCTAGTCCATTTCGGAGTTAATAGTAAGGTTCAACAACGTGTGACAAACACTTTGTGCTGTACTCACTTATCAGATCCAACAACCACGCTAGTCCATTTCGGAGTTAATAGTAAGGTTCAACAACGTGTGACAAACACTTTGTGCTGTACTCACTTATCAGATCCAACAACCACGCTAGTCCATTTCGGAGTTAATAGTAAGGTTCAACAACGTGTGACAAACACTTTGTGCTGTACTCACTTATCAGATCCAACAACCACGCTAGTCCATTTCGGAGTTAATAGTAAGGTTCAACAACGTGTGACAAACACTTTGTGCTGTACTCACTTATCAGATCCAACAACCACGCTAGTCCATTTCGGAGTTAATAGTAAGGTTCAACAACGTGTGACAAACACTTTGTGCTGTACTCACTTATCAGATCCAACAACCACGCTAGTCCATTTCGGAGTTAATAGTAAGGTTCAACAACGTGTGACAAACACTTTGTGCTGTACTCACTTATCAGATCCAACAACCACGCTAGTCCATTTCGGAGTTAATAGTAAGGTTCAACAACGTGTGACAAACACTTTGTGCTGTACTCACTTATCAGATCCAACAACCACGCTAGTCCATTTCGGAGTTAATAGTAAGGTTCAACAACGTGTGACAAACACTTTGTGCTGTACTCACTTATCAGATCCAACAACCACGCTAGTCCATTTCGGAGTTAATAGTAAGGTTCAACAACGTGTGACAAACACTTTGTGCTGTACTCACTTATCAGATCCAACAACCACGCTAGTCCATTTCGGAGTTAATAGTAAGGTTCAACAACGTGTGACAAACACTTTGTGCTGTACTCACTTATCAGATCCAACAACCACGCTAGTCCATTTCGGAGTTAATAGTAAGGTTCAACAACGTGTGACAAACACTTTGTGCTGTACTCACTTATCAGATCCAACAACCACGCTAGTCCATTTCGGAGTTAATAGTAAGGTTCAACAACGTGTGACAAACACTTTGTGCTGTACTCACTTATCAGATCCAACAACCACGCTAGTCCATTTCGGAGTTAATAGTAAGGTTCAACAACGTGTGACAAACACTTTGTGCTGTACTCACTTATCAGATCCAACAACCACGCTAGTCCATTTCGGAGTTAATAGTAAGGTTCAACAACGTGTGACAAACACTTTGTGCTGTACTCACTTATCAGATCCAACAACCACGCTAGTCCATTTCGGAGTTAATAGTAAGGTTCAACAACGTGTGACAAACACTTTGTGCTGTACTCACTTATCAGATCCAACAACCACGCTAGTCCATTTCGGAGTTAATAGTAAGGTTCAACAACGTGTGACAAACACTTTGTGCTGTACTCACTTATCAGATCCAACAACCACGCTAGTCCATTTCGGAGTTAATAGTAAGGTTCAACAACGTGTGACAAACACTTTGTGCTGTACTCACTTATCAGATCCAACAACCACGCTAGTCCATTTCGGAGTTAATAGTAAGGTTCAACAACGTGTGACAAACACTTTGTGCTGTACTCACTTATCAGATCCAACAACCACGCTAGTCCATTTCGGAGTTAATAGTAAGGTTCAACAACGTGTGACAAACACTTTGTGCTGTACTCACTTATCAGATCCAACAACCACGCTAGTCCATTTCGGAGTTAATAGTAAGGTTCAACAACGTGTGACAAACACTTTGTGCTGTACTCACTTATCAGATCCAACAACCACGCTAGTCCATTTCGGAGTTAATAGTAAGGTTCAACAACGTGTGACAAACACTTTGTGCTGTACTCACTTATCAGATCCAACAACCACGCTAGTCCATTTCGGAGTTAATAGTAAGGTTCAACAACGTGTGACAAACACTTTGTGCTGTACTCACTTATCAGATCCAACAACCACGCTAGTCCATTTCGGAGTTAATAGTAAGGTTCAACAACGTGTGACAAACACTTTGTGCTGTACTCACTTATCAGATCCAACAACCACGCTAGTCCATTTCGGAGTTAATAGTAAGGTTCAACAACGTGTGACAAACACTTTGTGCTGTACTCACTTATCAGATCCAACAACCACGCTAGTCCATTTCGGAGTTAATAGTAAGGTTCAACAACGTGTGACAAACACTTTGTGCTGTACTCACTTATCAGATCCAACAACCACGCTAGTCCATTTCGGAGTTAATAGTAAGGTTCAACAACGTGTGACAAACACTTTGTGCTGTACTCACTTATCAGATCCAACAACCACGCTAGTCCATTTCGGAGTTAATAGTAAGGTTCAACAACGTGTGACAAACACTTTGTGCTGTACTCACTTATCAGATCCAACAACCACGCTAGTCCATTTCGGAGTTAATAGTAAGGTTCAACAACGTGTGACAAACACTTTGTGCTGTACTCACTTATCAGATCCAACAACCACGCTAGTCCATTTCGGAGTTAATAGTAAGGTTCAACAACGTGTGACAAACACTTTGTGCTGTACTCACTTATCAGATCCAACAACCACGCTAGTCCATTTCGGAGTTAATAGTAAGGTTCAACAACGTGTGACAAACACTTTGTGCTGTACTCACTTATCAGATCCAACAACCACGCTAGTCCATTTCGGAGTTAATAGTAAGGTTCAACAACGTGTGACAAACACTTTGTGCTGTACTCACTTATCAGATCCAACAACCACGCTAGTCCATTTCGGAGTTAATAGTAAGGTTCAACAACGTGTGACAAACACTTTGTGCTGTACTCACTTATCAGATCCAACAACCACGCTAGTCCATTTCGGAGTTAATAGTAAGGTTCAACAACGTGTGACAAACACTTTGTGCTGTACTCACTTATCAGATCCAACAACCACGCTAGTCCATTTCGGAGTTAATAGTAAGGTTCAACAACGTGTGACAAACACTTTGTGCTGTACTCACTTATCAGATCCAACAACCACGCTAGTCCATTTCGGAGTTAATAGTAAGGTTCAACAACGTGTGACAAACACTTTGTGCTGTACTCACTTATCAGATCCAACAACCACGCTAGTCCATTTCGGAGTTAATAGTAAGGTTCAACAACGTGTGACAAACACTTTGTGCTGTACTCACTTATCAGATCCAACAACCACGCTAGTCCATTTCGGAGTTAATAGTAAGGTTCAACAACGTGTGACAAACACTTTGTGCTGTACTCACTTATCAGATCCAACAACCACGCTAGTCCATTTCGGAGTTAATAGTAAGGTTCAACAACGTGTGACAAACACTTTGTGCTGTACTCACTTATCAGATCCAACAACCACGCTAGTCCATTTCGGAGTTAATAGTAAGGTTCAACAACGTGTGACAAACACTTTGTGCTGTACTCACTTATCAGATCCAACAACCACGCTAGTCCATTTCGGAGTTAATAGTAAGGTTCAACAACGTGTGACAAACACTTTGTGCTGTACTCACTTATCAGATCCAACAACCACGCTAGTCCATTTCGGAGTTAATAGTAAGGTTCAACAACGTGTGACAAACACTTTGTGCTGTACTCACTTATCAGATCCAACAACCACGCTAGTCCATTTCGGAGTTAATAGTAAGGTTCAACAACGTGTGACAAACACTTTGTGCTGTACTCACTTATCAGATCCAACAACCACGCTAGTCCATTTCGGAGTTAATAGTAAGGTTCAACAACGTGTGACAAACACTTTGTGCTGTACTCACTTATCAGATCCAACAACCACGCTAGTCCATTTCGGAGTTAATAGTAAGGTTCAACAACGTGTGACAAACACTTTGTGCTGTACTCACTTATCAGATCCAACAACCACGCTAGTCCATTTCGGAGTTAATAGTAAGGTTCAACAACGTGTGACAAACACTTTGTGCTGTACTCACTTATCAGATCCAACAACCACGCTAGTCCATTTCGGAGTTAATAGTAAGGTTCAACAACGTGTGACAAACACTTTGTGCTGTACTCACTTATCAGATCCAACAACCACGCTAGTCCATTTCGGAGTTAATAGTAAGGTTCAACAACGTGTGACAAACACTTTGTGCTGTACTCACTTATCAGATCCAACAACCACGCTAGTCCATTTCGGAGTTAATAGTAAGGTTCAACAACGTGTGACAAACACTTTGTGCTGTACTCACTTATCAGATCCAACAACCACGCTAGTCCATTTCGGAGTTAATAGTAAGGTTCAACAACGTGTGACAAACACTTTGTGCTGTACTCACTTATCAGATCCAACAACCACGCTAGTCCATTTCGGAGTTAATAGTAAGGTTCAACAACGTGTGACAAACACTTTGTGCTGTACTCACTTATCAGATCCAACAACCACGCTAGTCCATTTCGGAGTTAATAGTAAGGTTCAACAACGTGTGACAAACACTTTGTGCTGTACTCACTTATCAGATCCAACAACCACGCTAGTCCATTTCGGAGTTAATAGTAAGGTTCAACAACGTGTGACAAACACTTTGTGCTGTACTCACTTATCAGATCCAACAACCACGCTAGTCCATTTCGGAGTTAATAGTAAGGTTCAACAACGTGTGACAAACACTTTGTGCTGTACTCACTTATCAGATCCAACAACCACGCTAGTCCATTTCGGAGTTAATAGTAAGGTTCAACAACGTGTGACAAACACTTTGTGCTGTACTCACTTATCAGATCCAACAACCACGCTAGTCCATTTCGGAGTTAATAGTAAGGTTCAACAACGTGTGACAAACACTTTGTGCTGTACTCACTTATCAGATCCAACAACCACGCTAGTCCATTTCGGAGTTAATAGTAAGGTTCAACAACGTGTGACAAACACTTTGTGCTGTACTCACTTATCAGATCCAACAACCACGCTAGTCCATTTCGGAGTTAATAGTAAGGTTCAACAATGTGTGACAAACACTTTGTGCTGTACTCACTTATCAGATCCAACAACCACGCTAGTCCATTTCGGAGTTAATAGTAAGGTTCAACAACGTGTGACAAACACTTTGTGCTGTACTCACTTATCAGATCCAACAACCACGCTAGTCCATTTCGGAGTTAATAGTAAGGTTCAACAACGTGTGACAAACACTTTGTGCTGTACTCACTTATCAGATCCAACAACCACGCTAGTCCATTTCGGAGTTAATAGTAAGGTTCAACAACGTGTGACAAACACTTTGTGCTGTACTCACTTATCAGATCCAACAACCACGCTAGTCCATTTCGGAGTTAATAGTAAGGTTCAACAACGTGTGACAAACACTTTGTGCTGTACTCACTTATCAGATCCAACAACCACGCTAGTCCATTTCGGAGTTAATAGTAAGGTTCAACAATGTGTGACAAACACTTTGTGCTGTACTCACTTATCAGATCCAACAACCACGCTAGTCCATTTCGGAGTTAATAGTAAGGTTCAACAATGTGTGACAAACACTTTGTGCTGTACTCACTTATCAGATCCAACAACCACGCTAGTCCATTTCGGAGTTAATAGTAAGGTTCAACAACGTGTGACAAACACTTTGTGCTGTACTCACTTATCAGATCCAACAACCACGCTAGTCCATTTCGGAGTTAATAGTAAGGTTCAACAACGTGTGACAAACACTTTGTGCTGTACTCACTTATCAGATCCAACAACCACGCTAGTCCATTTCGGAGTTAATAGTAAGGTTCAACAACGTGTGACAAACACTTTGTGCTGTACTCACTTATCAGATCCAACAACCACGCTAGTCCATTTCGGAGTTAATAGTAAGGTTCAACAATGTGTGACAAACACTTTGTGCTGTACTCACTTATCAGATCCAACAACCACGCTAGTCCATTTCGGAGTTAATAGTAAGGTTCAACAATGTGTGACAAACACTTTGTGCTGTACTCACTTATCAGATCCAACAACCACGCTAGTCCATTTCGGAGTTAATAGTAAGGTTCAACAACGTGTGACAAACAATGTGTGCTGTACTCACTTATCAGATCCAACAACCACGCTAGTCCATTTCGGAGTTAATAGTAAGGTTCAACAACGTGTGACAAACACTTTGTGCTGTACTCACTTATCAGATCCAACAACCACGCTAGTCCATTTCGGAGTTAATAGTAAGGTTCAACAACGTGTGACAAACACTTTGTGCTGTACTCACTTATCAGATCCAACAACCACGCTAGTCCATTTCGGAGTTAATAGTAAGGTTCAACAACGTGTGACAAACACTTTGTGCTGTACTCACTTATCAGATCCAACAACCACGCTAGTCCATTTCGGAGTTAATAGTAAGGTTCAACAACGTGTGACAAACACTTTGTGCTGTACTCACTTATCAGATCCAACAACCACGCTAGTCCATTTCGGAGTTAATAGTAAGGTTCAACAACGTGTGACAAACACTTTGTGCTGTACTCACTTATCAGATCCAACAACCACGCTAGTCCATTTCGGAGTTAATAGTAAGGTTCAACAATGTGTGACAAACACTTTGTGCTGTACTCACTTATCAGATCCAACAACCACGCTAGTCCATTTCGGAGTTAATAGTAAGGTTCAACAACGTGTGACAAACACTTTCTGCTGTACTCACTTATCAGATCCAACAACCACGCTAGTCCATTTCGGAGTTAATAGTAAGGTTCAACAACTTGTGACAAACACTTTGTGCTGTACTCACTTTTCAGATCCAACAACCACGCTAGTCCATTTCGGAGTTAATAGTAAGGATCAACAACGTGTGACAAACACTTTGTGCTGTACTCACTTATCAGATCCAACAACCACGCTAGTCCATTTCGGAGTTAATAGTAAGGTTCAACAACGTGTGACAAACACTTTGTGCTGTACTCACTTATCAGATCCAACAACCACGCTAGTCCATTTCGGAGTTAATAGTAAGGTTCAACAACGTGTGACAAACACTTTGTGCTGTACTCACTTATCAGATCCAACAACCACGCTAGTCCATTTCGGAGTTAATAGTAAGGTTCAACAACGTGTGACAAACACTTTGTGCTGTACTCACTTATCAGATCCAACAACCACGCTAGTCCATTTCGGAGTTAATAGTAAGGTTCAACAACGTGTGACAAACACTTTGTGCTGTACTCACTTATCAGATCCAACAACCACGCTAGTCCATTTCGGAGTTAATAGTAAGGTTCAACAATGTGTGACAAACAATTTGTGCTGTACTCACTTATCAGATCCAACAACCACGCTAGTCCATTTCGGAGTTAATAGTAAGGTTCAACAACGTGTGACAAACACTTTGTGCTGTACTCACTTATCAGATCCAACAACCACGCTAGTCCATTTCGGAGTTAATAGTATGGTTCAACAACGTGTGACAAACACTTTGTGCTGTACTCACTTATCAGATCCAACAACCACGCTAGTCCATTTCGGAGTTAATAGTAAGGTTCAACAATGTGTGACAAACACTTTGTGCTGTACTCACTTATCAGATCCAACAACCACGCTAGTCCATTTCGGAGTTAATAGTAAGGTTCAACAACGTGTGACAAACACTTTGTGCTGTACTCACTTATCAGATCCAACAACCACGCTAGTCCATTTCGGAGTTAATAGTAAGGTTCAACAACGTGTGACAAACACTTTGTGCTGTACTCACTTATCAGATCCAACAACCACGCTAGTCCATTTCGGAGTTAATAGTAAGGTTCAACAATGTGTGACAAACACTTTGTGCTGTACTCACTTATCAGATCCAAAAACCACGCTAGTCCATTTCGGAGTTAATAGTAAGGTTCAACAACGTGTGACAAACACTTTGTGCTGCACTCACTTATCAGATCCAACAACCACGCTAGTCCATTTCGGAGTTAATAGTAAGGTTCAAAAACTTGTGACAAACACTTTGTGCTGTACTCACTTATCAGATCCAACAACCACGCTAGTCCATTTCGGAGTTAATAGTAAGGATCAACAACGTGTGACAAACACTTTGTGCTGTACTCACTTATCAGATCCAACAACCACGCTAGTCCATTTCGGAGTTAATAGTAAGGTTCAACAACGTGTGACAAACAATGTGTGCTGTACTCACTTATCAGATCCAACAACCACGCTAGTCCATTTCGGAGTTAATAGTAAGGTTCAACAATGTGTGACAAACACTTTGTGCTGTACTCACTTATCAGATCCAACAACCACGCTAGTCCATTCGGAGTTAATAGTAAGGTTCAACAACGTGTGACAAACACTTTGTGCTGTACTCACTTATCAGATCCAACAACCACGCTAGTCCATTTCGGAGTTAATAGTAAGGTTCAACAACGTGTGACAAACACTTTGTGCTGTACTCACTTATCAGATCCAACAACCACGCTAGTCCATTTCGGAGTTAATAGTAAGGTTCAACAACGTGTGACAAACACTTTGTGCTGTACTCACTTATCAGATCCAACAACCACGCTAGTCCATTTCGGAGTTAATAGTAAGGTTCAACAATGTGTGACAAACAATTTGTGCTGTACTCACTTATCAGATCCAACAACCACGCTAGTCCATTTCGGAGTTAATAGTAAGGTTCAACAACGTGTGACAAACACTTTGTGCTGTACTCACTTATCAGATCCAACAACCACGCTAGTCCATTTCGGAGTTAATAGTAAGGTTCAACAACGTGTGACAAACACTTTGTGCTGTACTCACTTATCAGATCCAACAACCACGCTAGTCCATTTCGGAGTTAATAGTAAGGTTCAACAATGTGTGACAAACACTTTGTGCTGTACTCACTTATCAGATCCAACAACCACGCTAGTCCATTTCGGAGTTAATAGTAAGGTTCAACAACGTGTGACAAACACTGTGTGCTGTACTCACTTATCAGATCCAACAACCACGCTAGTCCATTTCGGAGTTAATAGTAAGGTTCAACAACGTGTGACAAACACTTTGTGCTGTACTCACTTATCAGATCCAACAACCACGCTAGTCCATTTCGGAGTTAATAGTAAGGTTCAACAACGTGTGACAAACACTTTGTGCTGTACTCACTTATCAGATCCAACAACCACGCTAGTCCATTTCGGAGTTAATAGTAAGGTTCAACAACGTGTGACAAACACTTTGTGCTGTACTCACTTATCAGATCCAACAACCACGCTAGTCCATTTCGGAGTTAATAGTAAGGTTCAACAACGTGTGACAAACACTTTGTGCTGTACTCACTTATCAGATCCAACAACCACGCTAGTCCATTTCGGAGTTAATAGTAAGGTTCAACAATGTGTGACAAACACTTTGTGCTGTACTCACTTATCAGATCCAACAACCACGCTAGTCCATTTCGGAGTTAATAGTAAGGTTCAACAACGTGTGACAAACACTTTGTGCTGTACTCACTTATCAGATCCAACAACCACGCTAGTCCATTTCGGAGTTAATAGTAAGGTTCAACAACGTGTGACAAACACTTTGTGCTGTACTCACTTATCAGATCCAACAACCACGCTAGTCCATTTCGGAGTTAATAGTAAGGTTCAACAACGTGTGACAAACACTTTGTGCTGTACTCACTTATCAGATCCAACAACCACGCTAGTCCATTTCGGAGTTAATAGTAAGGTTCAACAATGTGTGACAAACAATTTGTGCTGTACTCACTTATCAGATCCAACAACCACGCTAGTCCATTTCGGAGTTAATAGTAAGGTTCAACAACGTGTGACAAACACTTTGTGCTGTACTCACTTATCAGATCCAACAACCACACTAGTCCATTTCGGAGTTAATAGTATGGTTCAACAACGTGTGACAAACACTTTGTGCTGTACTCACTTATCAGATCCAACAACCACGCTAGTCCATTTCGGAGTTAATAGTAAGGTTCAACAATGTGTGACAAACACTTTGTGCTGTACTCACTTATCAGATCCAACAACTACGCTAGTCCATTTCGGAGTTAATAGTAAGGTTCAACAACGTGTGACAAACACTTTGTGCTGTACTCACTTATCAGATCCAACAACCACGCTAGTCCATTTCGGAGTTAATAGTAAGGTTCAACAATGTGTGACAAACACTTTGTGCTGTACTCACTTATCAGATCCAACAACCACGCTAGTCCATTTCGGAGTTAATAGTAAGGTTCAACAATGTGTGACAAACACTTTGTGCTGTACTCACTTATCAGATCCAACAACCACGCTAGTCCATTTCGGAGTTAATAGTAAGGTTCAACAATGTGTGACAAACACTTTGTGCTGTACTCACTTATCAGATCCAACAACCACGCTAGTCCATTTCGGAGTTAATAGTAAGGTTCAACAACGTGTGACAAACACTTTGTGCTGTACTCACTTATCAGATCCAACAACCACGCTAGTCCATTTCGGAGTTAATAGTAAGGTTCAACAATGTGTGACAAACACTTTGTGCTGTACTCACTTATCAGATCCAACAACCACGCTAGTCCATTTCGAGTTAATAGTAAGGTTCAACAATGTGTGACAAACACTTTGTGCTGTACTCACTTATCAGATCCAACAACCACGCTAGTCCATTTCGGAGTTAATAGTAAGGTTCAACAACGTGTGACAAACACTTTGTGCTGTACTCACTTATCAGATCCAACAACCACGCTAGTCCATTTCGGAGTTAATAGTAAGGTTCAACAACGTGTGACAAACACTTTGTGCTGTACTCACTTATCAGATCCAACAACCACGCTAGTCCATTTCGGAGTTAATAGTAAGGTTCAACAACGTGTGACAAACACTTTGTGCTGTACTCACTTATCAGATCCAACAACCACGCTAGTCCATTTCGGAGTTAATAGTAAGGTTCAACAACGTGTGACAAACACTTTGTGCTGTACTCACTTATCAGATCCAACAACCACGCTAGTCCATTTCGGAGTTAATAGTAAGGTTCAACAATGTGTGACAAACACTTTGTGCTGTACTCACTTATCAGATCCAACAACCACGCTAGTCCATTTCGGAGTTAATAGTAAGGTTCAACAACGTGTGACAAACACTTTGTGCTGTACTCACTTATCAGATCCAACAACCACGCTAGTCCATTTCGGAGTTAATAGTAAGGTTCAACAACGTGTGACAAACACTTTGTGCTGTACTCACTTATCAGATCCAACAACCACGCTAGTCCATTTCGGAGTTAATAGTATGGTTCAACAACGTGTGACAAACACTTTGTGCTGTACTCACTTATCAGATCCAACAACCACGCTAGTCCATTTCGGAGTTAATAGTAAGGTTCAACAATGTGTGACAAACACTTTGTGCTGTACTCACTTATCAGATCCAACAACCACGCTAGTCCATTTCGGAGTTAATAGTATGGTTCAACAACGTGTGACAAACACTTTGTGCTGTACTCACTTATCAGATCCAACAACCACGCTAGGTCATTTCGGAGTTAATAGTAAGGTTCAACAACGTGTGACAAACACTTTGTGCTGTACTCACTTATCAGATCCAACAACCACGCTAGTCCATTTCGGAGTTAATAGTAAGGTTCAACAATGTGTGACAAACACTTTGTGCTGTACTCACTTATCAGATCCAACAACCACGCTAGTCCATTTCGGAGTTAATAGTAAGGTTCAACAACGTGTGACAAACACTTTGTGCTGTACTCACTTATCAGATCCAACAACCACGCTAGTCCATTTCGGAGTTAATAGTAAGGTTCAACAACTTGTGACAAACACTTTGTGCTGTACTCACTTTTCAGATCCAACAACCACGCTAGTCCATTTCGGAGTTAATAGTAAGGATCAACAACGTGTGACAAACACTTTGTGCTGTACTCACTTATCAGATCCAACAACCACGCTAGTCCATTTCGGAGTTAATAGTAAGGTTCAACAACGTGTGACAAACAATGTGTGCTGTACTCACTTATCAGATCCAACAACCACGCTAGTCCATTTCGGAGTTAATAGTAAGGTTCAACAACGTGTGACAAACACTTTGTGCTGTACTCACTTATCAGATCCAACAACCACGCTAGTCCATTTCGGAGTTAATAGTAAGGTTCAACAACGTGTGACAAATACTTTGTGCTGTACTCACTTATCAGATCCAACAACCACGCTAGTCCATTTCGGAGTTAATAGTAAGGTTCAACAACGTGTGACAAACACTTTGTGCTGTACTCACTTATCAAATCCAACAACCACGCTAGTCCATTTCGGAGTTAATAGTAAGGTTCAACAATGTGTGACAAACAATTTGTGCTGTACTCACTTATCAGATCCAACAACCACGCTAGTCCATTTCGGAGTTAATAGTAAGGTTCAACAACGTGTGACAAACACTTTGTGCTGTACTCACTTTTTAGATCCAACACTCACGCTAGTCCATTTCGGAGTTAATAGTATGGTTCAACAACGTGTGACAAACACTTTGTGCTGTACTCACTTATCAGATCCAACAACCACGCTAGTCCATTTCGGAGTTAATAGTAAGGTTCAACAATGTGTGACAAACACTTTGTGCTGTACTCACTTATCAGATCCAACAACCACGCTAGTCCATTTCGGAGTTAATAGTAAGGTTCAACAACGTGTGACAAACACTTTGTGCTGTACTCACTTATCAGATCCAACAACCACGCTAGTCCATTTCGGAGTTAATAGTAAGGTTCAACAATGTGTGACAAACACTTTGTGCTGTACTCACTTATCAGATCCAACAACCACGCTAGTCCATTTCGGAGTTAATAGTAAGGTTCAACAATGTGTGACAAACACTTTGTGCTGTACTCACTTATCAGATCCAACAACCACGCTAGTCCATTTCGGAGTTAATAGTAAGGTTCAACAATGTGTGACAAACACTTTGTGCTGTACTCACTTATCAGATCCAACAACCACGCTAGTCCATTTCGGAGTTAATAGTAAGGTTCAACAACGTGTGACAAACACTTTGTGCTGTACTCACTTATCAGATCCAACAACCACGCTAGTCCATTTCGGAGTTAATAGTAAGGTTCAACAACGTGTGACAAACACTTTGTGCTGTACTCACTTATCAGATCCAACAACCACGCTAGTCCATTTCGGAGTTAATAGTAAGGTTCAACAATGTGTGACAAACACTTTGTGCTGTACTCACTTATCAGATCCAACAACCACGCTAGTCCATTTCGGAGTTAATAGTAAGGTTCAACAACGTGTGACAAACACTTTGTGCTGTACTCACTTATCAGATCCAACAACCACGCTAGTCCATTTCGGAGTTAATAGTATGGTTCAACAACGTGTGACAAACACTTTGTGCTGTACTCACTTATCAGATCCAACAACCACGCTAGTCCATTTCGGAGTTAATAGTAAGGTTCAACAACGTGTGACAAACACTTTGTGCTGTACTCACTTATCAGATCCAACAACCACGCTAGTCCATTTCGGAGTTAATAGTAAGGTTCAACAATGTGTGACAAACACTTTGTGCTGTACTCACTTATCAGATCCAACAACCACGCTAGTCCATTTCGGAGTTAATAGTAAGGTTCAACAACGTGTGACAAACACTTTGTGCTGTACTCACTTATCAGATCCAACAACCACGCTAGTCCATTTCGGAGTTAATAGTAAGGTTCAACAACTTGTGACAAACACTTTGTGCTGTACTCACTTATCAGATCCAACAACCACGCTAGTCCATTTCGGAGTTAATAGTAAGGTTCAACAACGTGTGACAAACACTTTGTGCTGTACTCACTTATCAGATCCAACAACCACGCTAGTCCATTTCGGAGTTAATAGTAAGGTTCAACAACGTGTGACAAACACTTTGTGCTGTACTCACTTATCAGATCCAACAACCACGCTAGTCCATTTCGGAGTTAATAGTAAGGTTCAACAACGTGTGACAAACACTTTGTGCTGTACTCACTTATCAGATCCAACAACCACGCTAGTCCATTTCGGAGTTAATAGTAAGGTTCAACAACGTGTGACAAACACTTTGTGCTGTACTCACTTATCAGATCCAACAACCACGCTAGTCCATTTCGGAGTTAATAGTAAGGTTCAACAACGTGTGACAAACACTTTGTGCTGTACTCACTTATCAGATCCAACAACCACGCTAGTCCATTTCGGAGTTAATAGTAAGGTTCAACAATGTGTGACAAACAATTTGTGCTGTACTCACTTATCAGATCCAACAACCACGCTAGTCCATTTCGGAGTTAATAGTAAGGTTCAACAACGTGTGACAAACACTTTGTGCTGTACTCACTTATCAGATCCAACAACCACGCTAGTCCATTTCGGAGTTAATAGTAAGGTTCAACAACGTGTGACAAACACTTTGTGCTGTACTCACTTATCAGATCCAACAACCACGCTAGTCCATTTCGGAGTTAATAGTAAGGTTCAACAATGTGTGACAAACACTTTGTGCTGTACTCACTTATCAGATCCAACAACCACGCTAGTCCATTTCGGAGTTAATAGTAAGGTTCAACAACGTGTGACAAACACTTTGTGCTGTACTCACTTATCAGATCCAACAACCACGCTAGTCCATTTCGGAGTTAATAGTAAGGTTCAACAATGTGTGACAAACACTTTGTGCTGTACTCACTTATCAGATCCAACAACCACGCTAGTCCATTTCGGAGTTAATAGTAAGGTTCAACAATGTGTGACAAACACTTTGTGCTGTACTCACTTATCAGATCCAACAACCACGCTAGTCCATTTCGGAGTTAATAGTAAGGTTCAACAATGTGTGACAAACACTTTGTGCTGTACTCACTTATCAGATCCAACAACCACGCTAGTCCATTTCGGAGTTAATAGTAAGGTTCAACAACGTGTGACAAACACTTTGTGCTGTACTCACTTATCAGATCCAACAACCACGCTAGTCCATTTCGGAGTTAATAGTAAGGTTCAACAATGTGTGACAAACACTTTGTGCTGTACTCACTTATCAGATCCAACAACCACGCTAGTCCATTTCGGAGTTAATAGTAAGGTTCAACAACGTGTGACAAACACTTTGTGCTGTACTCACTTATCAGATCCAACAACCACGCTAGTCCATTTCGGAGTTAATAGTAAGGTTCAACAACGTGTGACAAACACTTTGTGCTGTACTCACTTATCAGATCCAACAACCACGCTAGTCCATTTCGGAGTTAATAGTAAGGTTCAACAATGTGTGACAAACACTTTGTGCTGTACTCACTTATCAGATCCAACAACCACGCTAGTCCATTTCGGAGTTAATAGTAAGGTTCAACAACGTGTGACAAACACTTTGTGCTGTACTCACTTATCAGATCCAACAACCACGCTAGTCCATTTCGGAGTTAATAGTAAGGTTCAACAACGTGTGACAAACACTTTGTGCTGTACTCACTTATCAGATCCAACAACCACGCTAGTCCATTTCGGAGTTAATAGTAAGGTTCAACAACGTGTGACAAACACTTTGTGCTGTACTCACTTATCAGATCCAACAACCACGCTAGTCCATTTCGGAGTTAATAGTAAGGTTCAACAATGTGTGACAAACACTTTGTGCTGTACTCACTTATCAGATCCAACAACCACGCTAGTCCATTTCGGAGTTAATAGTAAGGTTCAACAACGTGTGACAAACACTTTGTGCTGTACTCACTTATCAGATCCAACAACCACGCTAGTCCATTTCGGAGTTAATAGTAAGGTTCAACAACTTGTGACAAACACTTTGTGCTGTACTCACTTATCAGATCCAACAACCACGCTAGTCCATTTCGGAGTTAATAGTAAGGTTCAACAACGTGTGACAAACACTTTGTGCTGTACTCACTTATCAGATCCAACAACCACGCTAGTCCATTTCGGAGTTAATAGTAAGGTTCAACAACGTGTGACAAACACTTTGTGCTGTACTCACTTATCAGATCCAACAACCACGCTAGTCCATTTCGGAGTTAATAGTAAGGTTCAACAACGTGTGACAAACACTTTGTGCTGTACTCACTTATCAGATCCAACAACCACGCTAGTCCATTTCGGAGTTAATAGTAAGGTTCAACAACGTGTGACAAACACTTTGTGCTGTACTCACTTATCAGATCCAACAACCACGCTAGTCCATTTCGGAGTTAATAGTAAGGTTCAACAACGTGTGACAAACACTTTGTGCTGTACTCACTTATCAGATCCAACAACCACGCTAGTCCATTTCGGAGTTAATAGTAAGGTTCAACAATGTGTGACAAACACTTTGTGCTGTACTCACTTATCAGATCCAACAACCACGCTAGTCCATTTCGGAGTTAATAGTAAGGTTCAACAATGTGTGACAAACACTTTGTGCTGTACTCACTTATCAGATCCAACAACCACGCTAGTCCATTTCGGAGTTAATAGTAAGGTTCAACAACGTGTGACAAACACTTTGTGCTGTACTCACTTATCAGATCCAACAACCACGCTAGTCCATTTCGGAGTTAATAGTAAGGTTCAACAATGTGTGACAAACACTTTGTGCTGTACTCACTTATCAGATCCAACAACCACGCTAGTCCATTTCGGAGTTAATAGTAAGGTTCAACAATGTGTGACAAACACTTTGTGCTGTACTCACTTATCAGATCCAACAACCACGCTAGTCCATTTCGGAGTTAATAGTAAGGTTCAACAACGTGTGACAAACACTTTGTGCTGTACTCACTTATCAGATCCAACAACCACGCTAGTCCATTTCGGAGTTAATAGTAAGGTTCAACAACGTGTGACAAACACTTTGTGCTGTACTCACTTATCAGATCCAACAACCACGCTAGTCCATTTCGGAGTTAATAGTAAGGTTCAACAACGTGTGACAAACACTTTGTGCTGTACTCACTTATCAGATCCAACAACCACGCTAGTCCATTTCGGAGTTAATAGTAAGGTTCAACAATGTGTGACAAACACTTTGTGCTGTACTCACTTATCAGATCCAACAACCACGCTAGTCCATTTCGGAGTTAATAGTAAGGTTCAACAACGTGTGACAAACACTTTGTGCTGTACTCACTTATCAGATCCAACAACCACGCTAGTCCATTTCGGAGTTAATAGTAAGGTTCAACAACGTGTGACAAACACTTTGTGCTGTACTCACTTATCAGATCCAACAACCACGCTAGTCCATTTCGGAGTTAATAGTAAGGTTCAACAACGTGTGACAAACACTTTGTGCTGTACTCACTTATCAGATCCAACAACCACGCTAGTCCATTTCGGAGTTAATAGTAAGGTTCAACAACGTGTGACAAACACTTTGTGCTGTACTCACTTATCAGATCCAACAACCACGCTAGTCCATTTCGGAGTTAATAGTAAGGTTCAACAACGTGTGACAAACACTTTGTGCTGTACTCACTTATCAGATCCAACAACCACGCTAGTCCATTTCGGAGTTAATAGTAAGGTTCAACAACGTGTGACAAACACTTTGTGCTGTACTCACTTATCAGATCCAACAACCACGCTAGTCCATTTCGGAGTTAATAGTAAGGTTCAACAACGTGTGACAAACACTTTGTGCTGTACTCACTTATCAGATCCAACAACCACGCTAGTCCATTTCGGAGTTAATAGTAAGGTTCAACAACGTGTGACAAACACTTTGTGCTGTACTCACTTATCAGATCCAACAACCACGCTAGTCCATTTCGGAGTTAATAGTAAGGTTCAACAACGTGTGACAAACACTTTGTGCTGTACTCACTTATCAGATCCAACAACCACGCTAGTCCATTTCGGAGTTAATAGTAAGGTTCAACAACGTGTGACAAACACTTTGTGCTGTACTCACTTATCAGATCCAACAACCACGCTAGTCCATTTCGGAGTTAATAGTAAGGTTCAACAACGTGTGACAAACACTTTGTGCTGTACTCACTTATCAGATCCAACAACCACGCTAGTCCATTTCGGAGTTAATAGTAAGGTTCAACAACGTGTGACAAACACTTTGTGCTGTACTCACTTATCAGATCCAACAACCACGCTAGTCCATTTCGGAGTTAATAGTAAGGTTCAACAACGTGTGACAAACACTTTGTGCTGTACTCACTTATCAGATCCAACAACCACGCTAGTCCATTTCGGAGTTAATAGTAAGGTTCAACAACGTGTGACAAACACTTTGTGCTGTACTCACTTATCAGATCCAACAACCACGCTAGTCCATTTCGGAGTTAATAGTAAGGTTCAACAACGTGTGACAAACACTTTGTGCTGTACTCACTTATCAGATCCAACAACCACGCTAGTCCATTTCGGAGTTAATAGTAAGGTTCAACAACGTGTGACAAACACTTTGTGCTGTACTCACTTATCAGATCCAACAACCACGCTAGTCCATTTCGGAGTTAATAGTAAGGTTCAACAACGTGTGACAAACACTTTGTGCTGTACTCACTTATCAGATCCAACAACCACGCTAGTCCATTTCGGAGTTAATAGTAAGGTTCAACAACGTGTGACAAACACTTTGTGCTGTACTCACTTATCAGATCCAACAACCACGCTAGTCCATTTCGGAGTTAATAGTAAGGTTCAACAATGTGTGACAAACACTTTGTGCTGTACTCACTTATCAGATCCAACAACCACGCTAGTCCATTTCGGAGTTAATAGTAAGGTTCAACAACGTGTGACAAACACTTTGTGCTGTACTCACTTATCAGATCCAACAACCACGCTAGTCCATTTCGGAGTTAATAGTAAGGTTCAACAACGTGTGACAAACACTTTGTGCTGTACTCACTTATCAGATCCAACAACCACGCTAGTCCATTTCGGAGTTAATAGTAAGGTTCAACAATGTGTGACAAACACTTTGTGCTGTACTCACTTATCAGATCCAACAACCACGCTAGTCCATTTCGGAGTTAATAGTAAGGTTCAACAACGTGTGACAAACACTTTGTGCTGTACTCACTTATCAGATCCAACAACCACGCTAGTCCATTTCGGAGTTAATAGTAAGGTTCAACAATGTGTGACAAACACTTTGTGCTGTACTCACTTATCAGATCCAACAACCACGCTAGTCCATTTCGGAGTTAATAGTAAGGTTCAACAACGTGTGACAAACACTTTGTGCTGTACTCACTTATCAGATCCAACAACCACGCTAGTCCATTTCGGAGTTAATAGTAAGGTTCAACAACGTGTGACAAACACTTTGTGCTGTACTCACTTATCAGATCCAACAACCACGCTAGTCCATTTCGGAGTTAATAGTAAGGTTCAACAACGTGTGACAAACACTTTGTGCTGTACTCACTTATCAGATCCAACAACCACGCTAGTCCATTTCGGAGTTAATAGTAAGGTTCAACAACGTGTGACAAACACTTTGTGCTGTACTCACTTATCAGATCCAACAACCACGCTAGTCCATTTCGGAGTTAATAGTAAGGTTCAACAACGTGTGACAAACACTTTGTGCTGTACTCACTTATCAGATCCAACAACCACGCTAGTCCATTTCGGAGTTAATAGTAAGGTTCAACAATGTGTGACAAACACTTTGTGCTGTACTCACTTATCAGATCCAACAACCACGCTAGTCCATTTCGGAGTTAATAGTAAGGTTCAACAATGTGTGACAAACACTTTGTGCTGTACTCACTTATCAGATCCAACAACCACGCTAGTCCATTTCGGAGTTAATAGTAAGGTTCAACAACGTGTGACAAACACTTTGTGCTGTACTCACTTATCAGATCCAACAACCACGCTAGTCCATTTCGGAGTTAATAGTAAGGTTCAACAACGTGTGACAAACACTTTGTGCTGTACTCACTTATCAGATCCAACAACCACGCTAGTCCATTTCGGAGTTAATAGTAAGGTTCAACAACGTGTGACAAACACTTTGTGCTGTACTCACTTATCAGATCCAACAACCACGCTAGTCCATTTCGGAGTTAATAGTAAGGTTCAACAACGTGTGACAAACACTTTGTGCTGTACTCACTTATCAGATCCAACAACCACGCTAGTCCATTTCGGAGTTAATAGTAAGGTTCAACAACGTGTGACAAACACTTTGTGCTGTACTCACTTATCAGATCCAACAACCACGCTAGTCCATTTCGGAGTTAATAGTAAGGTTCAACAATGTGTGACAAACACTTTGTGCTGTACTCACTTATCAGATCCAACAACCACGCTAGTCCATTTCGGAGTTAATAGTAAGGTTCAACAACGTGTGACAAACACTTTGTGCTGTACTCACTTATCAGATCCAACAACCACGCTAGTCCATTTCGGAGTTAATAGTAAGGTTCAACAATGTGTGACAAACACTTTGTGCTGTACTCACTTATCAGATCCAACAACCACGCTAGTCCATTTCGGAGTTAATAGTAAGGTTCAACAACGTGTGACAAACACTTTGTGCTGTACTCACTTATCAGATCCAACAACCACGCTAGTCCATTTCGGAGTTAATAGTAAGGTTCAACAACGTGTGACAAACACTTTGTGCTGTACTCACTTATCAGATCCAACAACCACGCTAGTCCATTTCGGAGTTAATAGTAAGGTTCAACAATGTGTGACAAACACTTTGTGCTGTACTCACTTATCAGATCCAACAACCACGCTAGTCCATTTCGGAGTTAATAGTAAGGTTCAACAACGTGTGACAAACACTTTGTGCTGTACTCACTTATCAGATCCAACAACCACGCTAGTCCATTTCGGAGTTAATAGTAAGGTTCAACAACGTGTGACAAACACTTTGTGCTGTACTCACTTATCAGATCCAACAACCACGCTAGTCCATTTCGGAGTTAATAGTAAGGTTCAACAATGTGTGACAAACACTTTGTGCTGTACTCACTTATCAGATCCAACAACCACGCTAGTCCATTTCGGAGTTAATAGTAAGGTTCAACAACGTGTGACAAACAATTTGTGCTGTACTCACTTATCAGATCCAACAACCACGCTAGTCCATTTCGGAGTTAATAGTAAGGTTCAACAACGTGTGACAAACACTTTGTGCTGTACTCACTTATCAGATCCAACAACCACGCTAGTCCATTTCGGAGTTAATAGTAAGGTTCAACAACGTGTGACAAACACTTTGTGCTGTACTCACTTATCAGATCCAACAACCACGCTAGTCCATTTCGGAGTTAATAGTAAGGTTCAACAACGTGTGACAAACACTTTGTGCTGTACTCACTTATCAGATCCAACAACCACGCTAGTCCATTTCGGAGTTAATAGTAAGGTTCAACAACGTGTGACAAACACTTTGTGCTGTACTCACTTATCAGATCCAACAACCACGCTAGTCCATTTCGGAGTTAATAGTAAGGTTCAACAACGTGTGACAAACACTTTGTGCTGTACTCACTTATCAGATCCAACAACCACGCTAGTCCATTTCGGAGTTAATAGTAAGGTTCAACAATGTGTGACAAACACTTTGTGCTGTACTCACTTATCAGATCCAACAACCACGCTAGTCCATTTCGGAGTTAATAGTAAGGTTCAACAACGTGTGACAAACACTTTGTGCTGTACTCACTTATCAGATCTAACAATCACGCTAGTCCATTTCAGAGTTAATAGTAAGGTTCAACAACGTGTGACAAACACTTTGTGCTGTACTCACTTATCAGATCCAACAACCACGCTAGTCCATTTCGGAGTTAATAGTAAGGTTCAACAACGTGTGACAAACACTTTGTGCTGTACTCACTTATCAGATTTAACAACCACGCTAGTCCATTTCGGAGTTAATAGTAAGGTTCAACAACGTGTGACAAACAATGTGTGCTGTACTCACTTATCAGATCCAACAACCACGCTAGTCCATTTCGGAGTTAATAGTAAGGTTCAACAACGTGTGACAAACACTTTGTGCTGTACTCACTTATCAGATCCAACAACCACGCTAGTCCATTTCGGAGTTAATAGTAAGGTTCAACAACGTGTGACAAACACTTTGTGCTGTACTCACTTATCAGATCCAACAACCACGCTAGTCCATTTCGGAGTTAATAGTAAGGTTCAACAACGTGTGACAAACACTTTGTGCTGTACTCACTTATCAGATCCAACAACCACGCTAGTCCATTTCGGAGTTAATAGTAAGGTTCAACAACGTGTGACAAACACTTTGTGCTGTACTCACTTATCAGATCCAACAACCACGCTAGTCCATTTCGGAGTTAATAGTAAGGTTCAACAACGTGTGACAAACACTTTGTGCTGTACTCACTTATCAGATCCAACAACCACGCTAGTCCATTTCGGAGTTAATAGTAAGGTTCAACAATGTTTGACAAACAATTTGTGCTGTACTCACTTATCAGATCCAACAACCACGCTAGTCCATTTCGGAGTTAATAGTAAGGTTCAACAACGTGTGACAAACACTTTGTGCTGTACTCACTTATCAGATCCAACAACCACGCTAGTCCATTTCGGAGTTAATAGTATGGTTCAACAACGTGTGACAAACACTTTGTGCTGTACTCACTTATCAGATCCAACAACCACGCTAGTCCATTTCGGAGTTAATAGTAAGGTTCAACAATGTGTGACAAACACTTTGTGCTGTACTCACTTATCAGATCCAACAACTACGCTAGTCCATTTCGGAGTTAATAGTAAAGTTCAACAACGTGTGACAAACACTTTGTGCTGTACTCACTTATCAGATCCAACAACCACGCTAGTCCATTTCGGAGTTAATAGTAAGGTTCAACAATGTGTGACAAACACTTTGTGCTGTACTCACTTATCAGATCCAACAACCACGCTAGTCCATTTCGGAGTTAATAGTAAGGTTCAACAATGTGTGACAAACACTTTGTGCTGTACTCACTTATCAGATCCAACAACCACGCTAGTCCATTTCGGAGTTAATAGTAAGGTTCAACAACGTGTGACAAACACTTTGTGCTGTACTCACTTATCAGATCCAACAACCACGCTAGTCCATTTCGGAGTTAATAGTAAGGTTCAACAACGTGTGACAAACACTTTGTGCTGTACTCACTTATCAGATCCAACAACCACGCTAGTCCATTTCGGAGTTAATAGTAAGGTTCAACAACGTGTGACAAACACTTTGTGCTGTACTCACTTATCAGATCCAACAACCACGCTAGTCCATTTCGGAGTTAATAGTAAGGTTCAACAATGTGTGACAAACACTTTGTGCTGTACTCACTTATCAGATCCAACAACCACGCTAGTCCATTTCGGAGTTAATAGTAAGGTTCAACAATGTGTGACAAACACTTTGTGCTGTACTCACTTATCAGATCCAACAACCACGCTAGTCCATTTCGGAGTTAATAGTAAGGTTCAACAACGTGTGACAAACACTTTGTGCTGTACTCACTTATCAGATCCAACAACCACGCTAGTCCATTTCGGAGTTAATAGTAAGGTTCAACAACGTGTGACAAACACTTTGTGCTGTACTCACTTATCAGATCCAACAACCACGCTAGTCCATTTCGGAGTTAATAGTAAGGTTCAACAATGTGTGACAAACACTTTGTGCTGTACTCACTTATCAGATCCAACAACCACGCTAGTCCATTTCGGAGTTAATAGTAAGGTTCAACAATGTGTGACAAACACTTTGTGCTGTACTCACTTATCAGATCCAACAACCACGCTAGTCCATTTCGGAGTTAATAGTAAGGTTCAACAACGTGTGACAAACACTTTGTGCTGTACTCACTTATCAGATCCAACAACCACGCTAGTCCATTTCGGAGTTAATAGTAAGGTTCAACAACGTGTGACAAACACTTTGTGCTGTACTCACTTATCAGATCCAACAACCACGCTAGTCCATTTCGGAGTTAATAGTATGGTTCAACAACGTGTGACAAACACTTTGTGCTGTACTCACTTATCAGATCCAACAACCACGCTAGTCCATTTCGGAGTTAATAGTAAGGTTCAACAACGTGTGACAAACACTTTGTGCTGTACTCACTTATCAGTTCCAACAACCACGCTAGTCCATTTCGGAGTTAATAGTAAGGTTCAACAACGTGTGACAAACACTTTGTGCTGTACTCACTTATCAGATCCAACAACCACGCTAGTCCATTTCGGAGTTAATAGTAAGGTTCAACAACGTGTGACAAACACTTTGTGCTGTACTCACTTATCAGATCCAACAACCACGCTAGTCCATTTCGGAGTTAATAGTAAGGTTCAACAACGTGTGACAAACACTTTGTGCTGTACTCACTTATCAGATCCAACAACCACGCTAGTCCATTTCGGAGTTAATAGTAAGGTTCAACAATGTGTGACAAACACTTTGTGCTGTACTCACTTATCAGATCCAACAACCACGCTAGTCCATTTCGGAGTTAATAGTAAGGTTCAACAACGTGTGACAAACACTTTGTGCTGTACTCACTTATCAGATCCAACAACCACGCTAGTCCATTTCGGATTTAATAGTAAGGTTCAACAACTTGTGACAAACACTTTGTGCTGTACTCACTTATCAGATCCAACAACCACGCTAGTCCATTTCGGAGTTAATAGTAAGGTTCAACAACGTGTGACAAACACTTTGTGCTGTACTCACTTATCAGATCCAACAACCACGCTAGTCCATTTCGGAGTTAATAGTAAGGTTCAACAACGTGTGACAAACAATGTGTGCTGTACTCACTTATCAGATCCAACAACCACGCTAGTCCATTTCGGAGTTAATAGTAAGGTTCAACAACGTGTGACAAACACTTTGTGCTGTACTCACTTATCAGATCCAACAACCACGCTAGTCCATTTTGTAGTTAATAGTAAGGTTCAACAACGTGTGACAAACACTTTGTGCTGTACTCACTTATCAGATCCAACAACCACGCTAGTCCATTTCGGAGTTAATAGTAAGGTTCAACAATGTGTGACAAACAATTTGTGCTGTACTCACTTATCAGATCCAACAACCACGCTAGTCCATTTCGGAGTTAATAGTAAGGTTCAACAACGTGTGACAAACACTTTGTGCTGTACTCACTTATCAGATCCAACAACCACGCTAGTCCATTTCGGAGTTAATAGTAAGGTTCAACAATGTGTGACAAACACTTTGTGCTGTACTCACTTATCAGATCCAACAACCACGCTAGTCCATTTCGGAGTTAATAGTAAGGTTCAACAATGTGTGACAAACACTTTGTGCTGTACTCACTTATCAGATCCAACAACCACGCTAGTCCATTTCGGAGTTAATAGTAAGGTTCAACAATGTGTGACAAACACTTTGTGCTGTACTCACTTATCAGATCCAACAACCACGCTAGTCCATTTCGGAGTTAATAGTAAGGTTCAACAATGTGTGACAAACACTTTGTGCTGTACTCACTTATCAGATCCAACAACCACGCTAGTCCATTTCGGAGTTAATAGTAAGGTTCAACAATGTGTGACAAACACTTTGTGCTGTACTCACTTATCAGATCCAACAACCACGCTAGTCCATTTCGGAGTTAATAGTAAGGTTCAACAATGTGTGACAAACACTTTGTGCTGTACTCACTTATCAGATCCAACAACCACGCTAGTCCATTTCGGAGTTAATAGTAAGGTTCAACAATGTGTGACAAACACTTTGTGCTGTACTCACTTATCAGATCCAACAACCACGCTAGTCCATTTCGGAGTTAATAGTAAGGTTCAACAATGTGTGACAAACACTGTGTGCTGTACTCACTTATCAGATCCAACAACCACGCTAGTCCATTTCGGAGTTAATAGTAAGGTTCAACAATGTGTGACAAACAATGTGTGCTGTACTCACTTATCAGATCCAACAACCACGCTAGTCCATTTCGGAGTTAATAGTAAGGTTCAACAATGTGTGACAAACAATGTGTGCTGTACTCACTTATCAGATCCAACATCCACGCTAGTCCATTTCGGAGTTAATAGTAAGGTTCAACAATGTGTGACAAACAATTGTGTGCTGTACTCACTTATCAGATCCAACAACCACGCTAGTCCATTTCGGAGTTAATAGTAAGGTTCAACAATGTGTGACAAACACTTTGTGCTGTACTCACTTATCAGATCCAACAACCACGCTAGTCCATTTCGGAGTTAATAGTAAGGTTCAACAATGTGTGACAAACAATGTGTGCTGTACTCACTTATCAGATCCAACAACCACGCTAGTCCATTTCGGAGTTAATAGTAAGGTTCAACAACGTGTGACAAACACTTTGTGCTGTACTCACTTATCAGATCCAACAACCACGCTAGTCCATTTCGGAGTTAATAGTAAGGTTCAACAACGTGTGACAAACAATGTGTGCTGTACTCACTTATCAGATCCAACAACCACGCTAGTCCATTTCGGAGTTAATAGTAAGGTTCAACAACGTGTGACAAACAATGTGTGCTGTACTCACTTATCAGATCCAACAACCACGCTAGTCCATTTCGGAGTTAATAGTAAGGTTCAACAACGTGTGCTGTACTCACTTATCAAAATTAATCAAAGCTGGAAAGTGTTCACTGAATTTGTATCAAATATGGAAACTTTTGTAAATTAATTACCCGAGTTGTCACATTAAAGATTAAAACCGTTACAAATATTGTGTGGATTTTTTTATTTTACAGTATTATTATTATTTTATCTATAACATATTTAATACAGTAATATCCTGACTACTTGATATGGCTTTAAAATAATTTAGTTTTGAAACAACTATCGACAATCATAGACTTACTAATTTAAATTCATAATGATTTCATCTTGAATATGCTACTAAAATAGATTTTATACTAGAAAATATTCGCGTGACCACCAAAACATTAACAATTCTGTCATACTAACTGAGTTTGTAGTTGATGAAGTTGGACTATGAATATCATAATACGGAACGTGACAATTAAAGGATGAACAACTAAAAGGTTGATTACTCTCACTCGTACTTCAGGACCTTTTAACTCCCCTATCTATGAACACCACCACCTGACGAATAACCTTTTCCTGATCTTTGATACTAAATATTCAGCCACTTTATTCAGGTAGTTGGCATCGAGGTTACTCTCCTGACTTAAGCTTCTGCTCATGTGAACGATCATTACGACCAAAGCCAATTAAGAGAAAAGTTCTTGATAGTTTTTGCCACTCTTAACATAGGCCAGTACTGGTTCCATTGAGGATCCAAATTCCCATAATTCGATATTTTCCACGACCTAGATGGAATTTTAATAAAGCACACTGTGAGGACTTTACCACTAGGCTTGACGATAGCATCAGGTGCAATCCTCCTACAATAAGAAATTACAATCGTTTTACAAATCTCGTCTCGTCCATTGCTAAAGCTTGCAGGCAATGGAACCAAAAGGATACAGAAAGGAGAATATAAAGGATGGAGTAAGGAATCAGATGACCTTTACAAAGAGTTTAATACTACCGAAAATTCCAACTCAGCTAATCTGTTGCTGCATTCTCTGGACAGTACCGAGAAAGAAAAATGGGTTAAAACTGTTGAAGATATTAACTTTACAGCAGTAGAAAAGCGTGGTCACTTTTAAGGAAAATTCTATACTGGTAAATCCCCAAATCAAAGATAAGTGTTCCGCCCAAAGGTCTCTAATATAGCGAAACGGATAGTCAACTTATCAAAGTCAACCCGCCATCCTTCTGATAAACATGTGCTTTACAAGTTGGATGCAATAAAAAAGAGCCAAATGGCGGCACCTCTGGAAGTCTCCATAAATTTCACAGAGGAAGAGATAGACAAAACAATTTCTGCTATACCAGAAGGGAAATCAGCCGGTCTTGATGGTATCTTTCCGAAATTTCTGCTGCATTCTGGTAGCAAAGTGAAACAATGGCTTCAAACAGTCTACAATAAGATATTAGCTAAATGCAGTTTGCTAAAAGCATTCAAGCGATCAAAAGTAGTAGCTGTTCTGAAGCCTGGAAAAGATCCTGAACGAGTGGAAAGTTATCACCCAATATCTTAGTGTTTGTTATAAGTTGCTAGAAAGGCTGTTATACAATAGAATATCACCCATTCTCGATTCTAATGTTCCAGTTGAGCAGGCTGGTTTTCACCCTGGCCGAAGTTGTAGAGACCAGATCCTAGCTCTGACATCATTTATCGAAAATGGGTTTCAAAAGAAGTTGAAAACATCTGCAGTTTTTATTGATCTTACAGCAGCTTATGACACAGTATGGAGCAAAGGTTTGTTGTTTAAGTTCTACAGCCTCCTTCCCTGTATCATTCTATTGCGACTTTTGCAGTCAATGCTTAGTGCTAGGCTAATAAAAGTGTATCTTGGTCGTTAAGAAAGCTCTTTTAGACATTATGGGCTGCCATAATGGTCTGTACTTGCTTCAATTTTGTTCATTGTGTATACTGCTGACATCCCAATCACAAAGTCTAGACAATTTATATATGCGGATGATATAGCTTTAACTTACCAACATAAGAACTTCACAACTACTGAAGAAACACTTGCAGCCCTCAAAGAATATTTTAGAACCTGGAAGCTCCAAAACTCCTAAACTCATCAAAAACCGAAGTAGCTTGCTTCCACTTAAGTAACAGACTGGCTAATCGAAATCTGAACATATTCCTAAATGGTGTAAAACTCCATCATAATGAGCATCCACAGTACCTGGGAGTAGTGTTAGATCGATCACTGTCCTTTAAAATACATTTTCCCTGGTTTTAACTTTAGCTGCTGTGTTTTGAAGGTGGCCTTCAAAACGCAGCAGCTAAAATTAAAACCAGGGAAAATGTATTACATCATATTGCCAGAACATCTTGGGGAGCCAACGCACACGTCCTGCGTACTACTGCTTTGTCACTGGTCTATTCAACTGCTCAATATAGTGCTTCCGTATGGCTAAATAGTGTTCATGCTAAAGCAGTCGATGTCCAACTTAATAGGGTCATAAGAGCTATTAGTGGCACTCTCATGTCAACTTCACTTACTTGGCTCCCAGTGCTGTGTAATATAGCTCCTCCAGGAGGCACTACTTAAAAAATTCAATAAGATCTGGAATGCCCCACACCTATCCGTTATACAGGATCTTCCACGTCAGATCGGTCGCTTAAAATCTCGATACCCACCTCTACGTACTGCTTTCCAGTTCAGCAGATAAAACTTGTCACCCAATCGTAGCTGGGCCGTAACGTGGAACAATTTTGATGGACGTAATAAGTTCCTTATTAACGATCCGTCAATAGGCCTACCTGTAGGTGGGATGAACCTCCCTCGTAGGAGCGGACACTGTTAAATCGGTTACGAACTGGCGTTGGCAGATGCAATTACTGGAATTATAAATGGGGAGTGGCAGTAGATTAGTCATGTGATTGCGGGGAGTCTATCCAAACAATGGATCACCTAATTACAGAATGCCCCCTGCGCTCTTTTACGGAAGGATTGTTCAGCATACACAGAATAAGTGAGGCAGGTGTCAGATGGCTCGATGTATTGAATTTAGCTTTGTGACAGGAGATCACTTTTCATTTTATATCAATAAATATATAATGACGACTTTTGGATATTTATCCAAACATACATCCCAGCTTTATAATTAACAAACAGTAGCTGACAACAAACCATACGATATATATATACCACCCTAATTATGCTTTGTGATATATAGCCCATTTGGGGGAGGGTGGGTTGCATAGCCACAACCCTGAACAAGGCTTTTAGTACCGTTAGTACCAAGTGGGATTAATGAAAATGTATACTGTATATTGTAATTGTATGCACATATCTAAAAAGCTAACCTGTTTCCAATGTAAGTGACCAGATTTTATGCTTCCCATGTATGTAATATAGTTTAAAACTAGTATTGCAGGTGAGTCGATGACGAAACTTAAACACAAGGTATAAATAACCGAAAAGAGGAAATTGACAGTATATTAAATTAAATAAGCTGTTCTATTGTTTTTTTTAATGTATGCTAGCAGTGGCAGGTTCAAGGACTTATTAGTAGTTCCAGTTGCAGTGTTCCATTTCCCACATTATTTGCCATCAGGCTAATGGCAATCCTCGACAATGCAAACAGCTGTACCAAGAGCTCATTTGCTGAACAATAATTGGGAACGTAATCTCCGCCAGGAACATAGTTCAAGGCCAGAGACAGCTGACGAACTGTTGTTGCGTAATATATGATTAAAAGCTAATTTTTTCTATGATGTTCTAAACATTTATTTCATTTTAATTTGTAGAACAAGGATGATAAATATGAATATATTACTAATTTCGTTTAAACTAAATAAGACTAATATATACGTGAGATTGTGTTTATCACCTGATACGAGTGAGTACAGTGGTATTCTAGAATAGCGGTATGCAGATCTATGCATGAAATAAGATCACTCGAATATAGTCAAGCAATAGACCTACGTTGTAAAGTTTAATAACATAGTTGTATATCTTTTTGTTAATGATTTATTATACACCGTATTTACCTAAATTTATATTAGATAAATATGGTTACATTAAAATATATTTATAAATATTTGATGAGTTCATCCCAAAATGGAAAACATAAAAAAATATGCAGATGATCTAACTTTTCCGATTGATGACCAAAATCATTATCATCAACATGCTCGCACTGACTAAAGCAAATTCCTAACTTCTTAGTAAAACCTTCAACAGTATCATCCCATAAAAACAAACCAACATAAATTTTCAAAGGAAGGTCAGCAAACGCATTCAAGATAACTATTATTAACTATTATTATCACATGTAATGCAATATAATATTGTTAATTGACAAATAAACGATTTGAATTAACACTTCGCAAAGCAAATGGAATGGCAAGGAACAGTTTATTACTGACCTCCCAATATATAAAAGTTTTAGATTGAGCACAGTATCATTTCAAACAAATGAAACATAGGAGGTTAGCCATTTGTTCTTAAAGTTTCTAGAAATAAATCATCATCAATCATCAACATACCGCTAAATATTTCACCCGGTATTACAATCTTATCCTGTTCCAGTAACACGAGGCATCTCAAGGTTCTGTCCTCGGTCCAATTTTATACATCCTGTTAATCAATGACTTCCTTTCGTGTATTAAAAAAATGTACATTTGTAGGGTCAATGTACTCCGATGACAACAATAAATCACAATGTCTACTCAATAGCACCAGTGCTGAAGTAAATTAACAATTTACTTAATCAATTTAATTTTTTTTTTACTATTCATAATGAATGATTTTGCGATAGATCCTGAGAAGACGATCTCAGTCAATATTGGCAAACAGAGAAAGTAAGTTTTTGGCATAGCAAGTATAAAAACAAGTTTTCTCTTTCCGTTAATTCACTACTGCTTGATAAATATTTAATTACTCTAAAAACTGTTCCCCAATAATTTTTACGTCCACTGTGGTATTCCTTATTCCCTAGGTTTTCCAAGAACTTAAACACGGAGAGCCCATTCGATGGTAAGTCAATCATTGGATTTACCAGTTTGTGATGAAATTTAGGAGCTGCCGTGTATGAAATAATAAGGGGCTAAGATTTAGCTTGCCACACAGCCGGTCCGGGTTCGATTCCCGATATGATCATTCACAGTCTTTCCCCTGCCGCTCCCGTTGTTCGGAAGTCACATTAAGCCGTTGGTCCCCAGATTAAGCGTTACAGAGGGCTTATTAGCCCTAACTTCGCCTGGTAAAATAAGACGATCTTTAACTTTTTTAGTAGCCACATAACCTAACCTAACCTAGCCGTAGTTACGATAAAAAAAAGTAGTGAACGGAAAAAGTAAAGGTAGTGAATGAACGGAATAGGTCCCTCACTTTAGATGTCAACTTACTTGAAATGAACATGGGGCAAATTTGTCACGAATATGCGCAGTGAAGTGTATGTCTGGTTTATATATGGCTACATAAAATGTACAGCTATGAAACTTGATTCTCTTTTAAGACGACATAATTTCACTATATTCAGGCACTCAAAACTTATCCCGTAGTGCCTGAGTGAAAACATTTAAACATTAAAATAAATTACTTATGCAATATTACTACCCAAACCTTGCCAGTAACATTTCTTAATCGAACAGCATATTTTATAATACTTGCGATAGACTGTTTCAATAATTTGGGATGTTATTGTACACATAAAAATTAGCAAAAAACTTCATATGCACGTACGCCCTAAAACCTTTAGTTTTCCGTCTATCTGTCTATGTGTTTTCTACATAAAAATTTATAACTTTGGATCCACTGAAGGTGCAATTGTGAATCTTCATGATTTTACTACCCTGTAGTAGACATATTTTAAATAAAAATATAAAAAATAAATATTTACCCGTTTCAAAATGACGGACGTTTATTTTTTTCTAACCGAAATATCTAAAAACTGACTAATTTTATAAACAAAATGCAAGAAAAATACTTTTTAGTAAACTTATTATAATATTCACAGCTTTGTTTCAATAAAAACGGATAAAAAACAGCCGAGTTATGCTGCAAAATGTAAAAATATGTTTTACCGCATTAACCAAAGGCTAGTGCTGTTTTAAATATTTGTGTACTTTGAACAACTGATTTCATGTCAGTCTGCTATTTCATATCAACAGCTGTTTATATAACAGCTGTTTCCATTGTTGGCATTATTCATTAGTAACAATAAGAAAACTGTCATGTACACGTTTTTGTGAGTGTTTCTGTTAAGGTTTTTTTAATTATATTGTTAGTTTTAATTAGTTAGTGTTTTTAATTTATTTTCTTATGGCATAGTTCTTTTTAATTATTTTCATAGTTTATTTTTATTAACAAATAATAACAGATAATGTAATAAACAACTTTACCAACTCAGAAATGGCATTTGATATATGGTATGGCTCATTGTAGTAGTATTCAAGCAAGAAACTACTCTAAGATCTAATTCAATTTAGGAAGCTCTTTTGATCAATATTGAGAAATTTGACGTTTTTTCTCCTAAGAAGTCAGAAGAGATTGAATGATGTTTTAATTATTTTAGCAGCATTGGCTTTTGTCTCTTTAAATATCAATTTATTTTCTACTAAATCCTTCACCACTTTAACTTTATTCAAAAGTGCCACATTGTTGATAATAAAGTGGACACAATAAGGTGTTAGCGATGGATTAAATTAGATTCTGAACTCATCCCTTCTTCTGTATAACTACTTGCTGAGTTATGGATTACTACATAGGCCGTTACTGTCAGCTAATAAACAAATAATTACAATCTCAATTCCTGGCAACTTAAGACATAAAGATGTTTACCAGACAGATCTCTGTTTAAGAGTCTTACACCGTCTCCTCATTCTAATGATGTCATGTAGCTCCCTCTACATCCTCACCGGACGACCTTCGTCTGGAAGATGACCAAGGCCAAGAACTTACAGCCATCAGCTCAGTCGCCTCCCGTGGACCATCTCTACCAGTTCACCGGTAGTTTGTTAAGTGATTTACAACTGATGTCGCTCTTTCAAAAACAGTTTGCGAAGTACTTTGGTGGATCGACACAAGAACGTTAAGTGAGTGTGCAGTGTGATCATTTATTCAAGTAATGATAAACAGACGTTTTCTTCGTTTATAATAGATGTATTTCTATTATTAATAAAAGTGATTTTGTATGTACTGGCAATAATGAATTATAATAACTAATAATATTAAACGTACCTACTGGCGTTCCTTATCGCTGTTGAATTTGCGACGCGTTTCGTCGACAAAGTGACATCTTCAGGAATCTATTAAGTAGCTTTTTGAATATTAATATAAAATAGTTATTGCACACAATAAGAATAAACTAGTAAACGCAGTTGATTTTTGTTGTCATGGTGTATTTTGCCCCGTGACGTCATTGCATCTTTCCAGCTGTATTATAGTGTCAAACAATACACTAATATTATTAATAGTCGACGTTTCTTTAGTAGGAAATGAACAGCAATTATAATAACTAAGTAACCTCATAGTAACAAAATAACAGGTGTACTGTATTTGAAAAAGTGACTTAACCTTAGCTACGAAATGAATTAAAATTGTAAACACTTAATTTTTAAGGCCTGATATTTTTAGTTTTGGTGTGAAATAAAATGTCACAAAGGTTTATAATGTTTATTTAATACTTTTAGATGCTTAATGATGAATAAGCCAGTCATTGATCAACAGTTAGTGTCACTTAAGCCTAATTCAGACGACAACTGTTCTAACTTCCCTGTATCATTCTGTTTTCGGTTTATTTTTGGATATATTTACTCTACAAATCAAATAGTCGGCTATAATGATTTTTTTAAAGTTAATATTTGATTTCTCTGGTCTTAGATTGGAAAGTTTTTAAGTTATATAAAGGCTACAAAAAAACGTCGGAGAAAGGAAATTTATGAAGAGTTAAAATCCACAGAATCCATTATTTAGAAACTCACTTCTTACATAATTGGCCAAAATCGTGACTATATAAGATCTTGAGTAACTCTTTACATGCCTTTTGAAACTTTGAACTACAATCTGAAAGTTCTTAATTGTATTTTTGGGTTAATTGTAATGAGTGGCGATCTTCATTGTCATAGCGAATGATAGTGTACAACTTCTCAGCTATTTTGCACAACAGTCGCACGCACACTCACGCACACATCAGCCTGGAGACCTTGGCACCAGTTTTCGAAAGTACCTTACCTTCGTAAGAACGCAACACGCCTATAGTAGCTTACATCTCATTACCATAGTCTTGCGGACAAGAAGTCTATAGCATTGGTTTGTGGGTAACACACCTAGCTTCCATCTCATTACCATAGCATTGGTTCGTGGGCAACACGCCTATAATGTTTCCATCTCATTACCATAGCATAGGTTCGTGAGCAACACGCCTATAGTAGCTTACATCTCATTACCATAGTCTTGCGGACAAGAAGTCTATAGCATTGGTTTGTGGGTAACACACCTATATTAGCTTCCATCTCATTACCATAGCATTGGTTCGTGGGCAACACGCCTATAATGTTTCCATCTCATTACCATAGCATAGGTTCGTGGGCAACATGCCTATAATAGCTTCCATCTCATTACCATAGCATTGGTTCGTGGGCAACACGCCTATAATTGCTTCCATCTCATTACCATAGCATTGGTTCGTGGGCAACACGCCTATAATAGCTTCCATCTCATTACCATAGCATTGGTTCGTGGGCAACACGCCTATAATAGCTTCCATCTCATTACCATAGCATTGGTTCGTGGGCAACACGCCTATAATAGCTTCCATCTCATTACCATAGCATTGGTTTGTGGGTAACACACCTATATAAGAGCTTCCATCTTATTACCATAGCATTGGTTCGTGGGCAAAAACGCCTATAATAATAAATGATGAATTGTTACTTTAAAGGATTTTAAACGCATGATTACGACTTTTAATATAACTAATTTTCATAAATATTACAATTGAGAAAATTGATAATAAGTCCTCGACAAATTCCCATCATAAAACACTTAGCGTTATAAGCAAATAACTGTTTCAAACGTTTAGAAAATTGAGACACATTGATGATTGACACAAGGCCTTTTTATAGTAAACCTGTAATAATGTTGTATGACCTAGACATACACTTACGGGTTTAGCGACAACGACATGCCTCGGAATCAGACATTCATCGTACTTAAACCAGTGTGTCTCTCCGAGGAGTTACTGTGGGGGTATTGGGCGTAATATATGTGCTTTAAACAGTAGGCGAAGGGTGCAAACAATGTTTCTAAATGAGTGCATTTGATTATTGATTCATTTCTTGACGTGCTATCAAAATAAAAGTATTTTGTAATCTTTACACCAAAAATATTTTTCTTTAAAGGGCTGCTGTTTTCTAGAAATATTAACTTATTCAACTGCCTAAATTACAATTTATCATAATTAATTAGTCTTCAGTTATGCTTTTAAATCACTGTACTAAAATATTGTATTGTAAGATTATGTGTTACTTTAAATAGAATCTGCGGTTACTAAAATATGTTTTCTATTACCTTACTATAGTTATTTTCAAGTCATTATTCTGAGAACTTTATTAAATTATTATTAATGGGATTGTTCATAAGAGCAAATAAATGGAGGGATTACAATAAGCCATTGTTGAAGTTGTCACTAGAACACACGAATAACGTAAAGAAACATTACTATAAAGTACACACCACAGTTAAAATAATGACAAACAATAAAAAAAATAATAAATACACCAATATTTCTCTAAACTACATAAAATATAATTATAGTAATTTATAACATACATTTAAAACGTATTAGTATGATTTATTTCATTTCACTACCATTTTAGTAACTTTTTCATTAGTTCTTATTTGCTATTTATTCTAATTATTGTTATTTCTAATTTAAAACACACTGCAGTTACAAATACAATTGTTGTGTGTATTTCGCAGCTATAATGATTTGTGTTTAGTTTTAATGTTATGCAGATCAATTATATTGGCAACAAAATACAGTCGTAGCTCCAGATCAGTAACAAACATAAAATTAAAGCAGTCTAGTAGACTTTCTGAGGTCTTCAACATCGTGGTACTGCCATCCAACCTGCTACAACGCCCAGTATCACCACGAATCTGAAAGTAACTACTCTGAAGCTACTTTGTATTAAAGCAGTCTAGTAGACTTCCTGAGGTCTCCAACCTCGTGGTACTGCCATCCAACCTGCTACAACGCCCAGTATCACCACGAATCTGAAAGTAACTACCCTGAAGCTACTTTGTATTAAAGCAGTCTAGTAGACTTCCTGAGGTCTCCAACCTCGTGGTACTGCCATCCAACCTGCTACAACGCCCAGTATCACCACGAATCTGAAAGTAACTACCCTGAAGCTACTTTGTATTAAAGCAGTCTAGTAGACTTCCTGAGGTCTTCAACCTCGTGGTATTGCCATCCAACCTGCTACAACGCCCAGTATCACCACGAATCTGAAAGTAACTACCCTGAAGCTACTTTGTATTAAAGCAGTCTAGTAGACTTCCTGAGGTCTTCAACCTCGTGGTATTGCCATCCAACCTGTTACAACGCCCAGTATCATCACGAATCTGAAAGTAACTACCCTGAAGCTACTTTGTATTAAAGCAGTCTAGTAGACTTCCTGAGGTCTTCAACCTCATGGTATTGCCATCCAACCTGCTACAACGCCCAGTATCACCACGAATCTGAAAGTAACTACCCTGAAGCTACTTTGTATTAAAGCAGTCTAGTAGACTTCCTGAGGTCTTCAACCTCGTGGTATTGCCATCCAACCTGCTACAACGCCCAGTATCACCACGAATCTGAAAGTAACTACTCTGAAGCTACTTTGTATTAAAGCAGTCTAGTAGACTTCCTGAGGTCTTCAACCTCGTGGTATTGCCATCCAACCTGCTACAACGCCCAGTATCACCACGAATCTGAAAGTAACTACCCTGAAGCTACTTTGTATTAAAGCAGTCTAGTAGACTTCCTGAGGCCTTCAACCTCGTGGTATTGCCATCCAACCTGCTACAACGCCCAGTATCACCACGAATCTGAAAGTAACTACCCTGAAGCTACTTTGTATTAAAGCAGTCTAGTAGACTTCCTGAGGTCTTCAACCTCGTGGTACTGCCATCCAACCTGCTACAACGCCCAGTATCACCACGAATCTGAAAGTAACTACCCTGAAGCTACTTTGTATTAAAGCAGTCTAGAAGACTTCCTGAGGTCTCCAACCTCGTGGTACTGCCATCCAACCTGCTACAACGCCCAGTATCACCACGAATCTGAAAGTAACTACCCTGAAGCTACTTTGTATTAAAGCAGTCTAGTAGACTTCCTGAGGTCTTCAACGTCGTGGTACTGCCATCCAACCTGCTACAACGCCCAGTATCACCACGAATCTGAAAGTAACTACCCTGAAGCTACTTTGTATTAAAGCAGTCTAGTAGACTTCCTGAGGCCTTCAACCTCGTGGTATTGCCATCCAACCTGCTACAACGCCCAGTATCACCACGAATCTGAAAGTAACTACCCTGAAGCTACTTTGTATTCCGTCAATTTCACAACATCAAAATCACGACCATTTCACACTCGTCTCAGAGAGTTCCACTCGTGACTGTTAAACTGGTTACATTATATAACCAGCTCGGTGAACAATACTGAGAGTGTCGTCTATATTTTAGATAAACGCTTTGTGAAACATGTGATTTTATGTGAGAGTTATATAAAACAACTACATTAAAGGCTTACGACATCTCAAAATTGTTTATGTTATATAGATGAATTACTACAGGTAGTCCTACCTTCACTTTTACTCGTGTATGGACTACTAACTGAACTGTATCCAACCTACACACGTAAATGACGAAAAACGACCCTCTTATCTCTGAAGAAGTGAATGAGTAAGAGTACTTATTCACTTCTTCACACTACAAACATGTCAACCACTACAGACAGGCAGTCCTACTATCACTCCTGAACGCATCAACTACTACAGGCAGTTCTACCTCCGACCCCACACAAGTCACCACTACAGGCAGTCCTACTATCACTCCTGAACGCATCAACCACTACAGGCAGTTCTACCTTCGACCCCACACAAGTCAACGACTACAGGCAGTCCTACTATCACTCCTGAACGCATCAACCACTACAGGCAGTTCTACCTTCGACCCCACACAAGTCAACCACTACAGGCAGTCCTACCTTCACCCCACACGAGTCAACCACTACAGGCAGTCCTACTATCACTCCTGAACGCATCAACCACTACAGGCAGTTCTACCTTCGACCCCACACAAGTCAACCACTACAGGCAGTCCTACTATCACTCCTGAACGCATCAACCACTACAGGCAGTTCTACCTTCGACCCCACACAAGTCAACCACTACAGGCAGTTCTACCTTCGACCCCACACAAGTCAACCACTACAGGCAGTCCTACTATCACTCCTGAACGTATCAACCACTACAGGCAGTTCTACCTTCGACCCCACACAAGTCAACCACTACAGGCAGTCCTACCTTCACCCCACACAAGTCAACCACTACAGGCAGTCCTACCTTCGACCCCACACAAGTCACCACTACAGGCAGTACTACCTTCGACCCCACACAAGTCAACCACTACAGGCAGTCCTACCTTCACCCCACACAAGTCAACCACTACAGGCAGTCCTACCTTCGACCCCACACAAGTCACCACTACAGGCAGTCCTACCTTCGACCCCACACAAGTCAACCACTACAGGCAGTCCTACCTTCACCCCACACAAGTCACCACTACAGGCAGTTCTACCTTCGACCCCACACAAGTCAACCACTACAGGCAGTCCTACCTTCACCCCACACAAGTCAACCACTACAGGCAGTCCTATTTTCACCCCACACAAGTCAACCACTACAGACAGGCAGTCCTACTATCACTCCTGAACGCATCAGTCAACCACTAAAAACAGTCCTACATTCACTATTAAACATATCAACCCCTATAGGCAGTCCTACCTTCACTCATAAACACATCAACCACAACGGACAGTCCTACCTTGACCTCCACACAAGTCATCCACTACAGGTCCACTTCACCCCCACACAAATAACCACTACAGACAGTCCCACCTTCACTCCTTAAAACACATCAACCAGTACAGGCGTTCCTACCTTCACTTCCACACAAATCAACCACTACAGGCATTCCTACCTTCACTGCCACTCAAGTCAACCACTACATGCAGTCCTACCTTCACTCCTAAACACATCAACCACTACGTACAGTCCTACCTTCACTCCTAAACACATCAACCACTACAGGCAGTCCTACCTTCACTCCCACTCAAGTCAACCACTACATGTAGTCCTACCTTCACTCCTAAACACATCAACCACTACGTACAGTCCTACCTTCACTCCTAAACACATCATCCTCAACAAGCCTTCACCCCCACACAAGTCAACCACTATAGACAGGCTGTCCTACCATCATTCCTAAACACATTAACCACTACAGGCAGTCCTACTTCACTCCCATACAAGTCAACCACTACAGGCAGTCCTACCTTCATTCCCACACACGTCAACGACTACAGGCACTCCCACCTTCACTCCTAAACACATCAACCACTACAAGCAGTCCCACCTTCACTCCAAAAACATTAACCACTACAGGCAGTCCTACCTTCCCCGCCACACAAGTCAGCTACTAAAGGCAGTCCTATCTTCATTACTAAACACATGAACCACTACTAACAATCATCTCTGAAATCCTAAACAGGGGAATACACTATTCGTAGTTTTTACACTATTTCTACAGTTGTTACTGACTTCGGAGATGTTTGATACACGCTCGACTACATCTAGTACATTTGACATGGCAAGGAATCATGTGTGTCCTTAGTTAGTTATATCAATAAGTTCTGTATTAGTACTACAATACCATTATTTAATGTTTTTAATAAAGTAATGTCGCAATAAAATGGTGTTTAAATTATTATTATACACGTTATTATTCTATTATGTATATTGGAGTTATTTACTATTCAATATTTTGTTATTTATTCGTTTATATATATTGTTATTATTTTATTAATGTTAGATCCTTTGTTTTTGATTACTTGTAAAATTTTTATTGGTTAAAGAATGGAACTAAAATTTATAGTGAAATTGTATTGTTGTGTTGTGCTGTTGTGTTCATAAATACATTAATAAATAAGGATAAGCTTGTATTTCAAGTAACATTTGTACAATTCTGCATTAATGCTACATTGTTATTAGGTGCAAAACCTGTTTCTTTTATTGTTATGAAATAAATAAATAATTTATCACTACTACTAATACAATATTTCTAACACAGTTTTTCTAATCATACTTTTTAAAAGCTGAGTGATGCTGACAACAAAATAACTATTTGTTAAAAATCTGTAGTGATCCAGACAATGAAACTGTTCCTTTGCCCTAGATATCTGTGGTGGTCCAGACAATGAAACTGTTCCTTTGCCCTAGATATCTGTGGTGATCCAGACAATGAAACTGTTCCTTTGCCCTAGATATCTGTGGTGATCCAGACAATGAAACTGTTCCTTTGCCCTAGATATCTGGGGTGATCCAGACAATGAAACTGTTCCTTTGCCCTAGATATCTGTGGTGATCCAGACAATGAAACTGTTCCTTTGCTCTAGATATCTGTGGTGATCCAGACAATGAAACTGTTCCTTTGCCCTAGATATCTGTGGTGATCCAGACAATGAAACTGTTCCTTTGCCCTAGATATCTGTGGTGATCCAGACAATGAAACTGTTCCTTTGCCCTAGATATCTGTGGTGATCCAGACAATGAAACTGTTCCTTTGCCCTAGATATCTGTGGTGATCCAGACAATGAAACTGTTCCTTTGCCCTAGATATCTGTGGTGATCCAGACAATGAAACTGTTCCTTTGCCCTAGATATCTGTGGTGATCCAGACAATGAAACTGTTCCTTTGCCCTAGATATCTGTGAATAAAACTTCCAAAATAATTAAAACAAATACATGTATTCAAAATTATGTTAACCGTTGGAAAACGTCTAACAAAGAAGTCTAATTGTCTGCACCCAAGGGTCGCGGCTGTACTAGGTACGTAAACCAATGTTTGGTTTGTTGGTGCCGTGTGTTTTTCTTTTCAGATTCAGTTATACTTCTTTGAGATAAATTATTATATTATATATTAGTCTTCTTATAAAACTTGTCTTCCTTCCTATATTCTTATCAAAAGTGGTCATGCCTGCAACTGTAATACAAACAGTGCTACCAATTTCCTTCCATGCCACTTCACCAATCCACAAGCCTATACTGTCACTCCAACCTTCAATTGTCTGTGCATCGCCTGGTAATAATGCATGTAATTCCAATAACAATAGCTCTCATTTCGTAATATTTGTAAATTTACAAACCACTTTATTCATTTGGTAAAGAAAATAATAATTAGGAACCTTACTAAATTGTTATTGTTTCTTATATATCTAAACGTAAACAATTTGTAAACTTATTAAATAATTGTTTAATCATGTATATGTGGATACAGAACATATTACATAGTGTGTATGTTTGAAAATGAAACCTCTGTAAATTTTAATTAAATTAATTTTCAAACGTCATTAATGTGTTAAATCTACAATGATAAATCGAAAAAATGAAAACCTAATTATTACTATATTATACATTTAATTTTACAAATACACATTATTGTGGAAATTGGTTATATAATTATACAGCATTGAATAATATGTAGATTATTTAATTTAAGAAAGGTTTTGAAATTTCTTTGGAATATCAGACACCTACGAGATTATTAATTAATTAATTGTGTTATTTTAACATGATTTAAATATTAATACCCTCTTTCATGCACTCTCCAGTTTCTGATTGGGGTTTTCGAGATTTCATTGTAATTAGCCAATCCATTTGTGGCCACTTACGTCGATTAAGGCCAACGGACCAAGTTATATAAGACCAGTTTTAATTGGCCTGATCATATTAAGTCCACGACTGATTTCTTCCTTGTGAGAGCCGCATTCATCGGCAACCAACCATCAGTTTTGGTCCAATTAAATTCTACTCTACATATCTTTTCGATATTTTCGACTTCTTCATCAGAAGCTCAGCGCTTCAGTTTGTTTTTACTGCTGGGTGATATATTTAACATCTTAATACTCTTTAATATCTTCATACAACACATTTTATCTTTTTAGTTTATTTATAGAGAACCACTTGGATTTTAAACTGTACATTTCATCACAAACTGTGATGTACAAAAAATCAGCTAAATTATTTTACTTTAGGATTTAATTATTTTAAAAATATGGAAATTTTAACTGTTTAATAACTCTATGATTTAAGGATAATATAATGTTCTGCTTTAATTTGCAAAAAATTTAGACATTCAGCCAAGCTGTACTTTATAATATTTATTAATTAAAGATATTTCGTTCTAAAAAAACTTTCTATGTGCAATATAAACAATATAGACAATACGTATGAAAAAACTTGTATACCAATTGTTTGCTGGATACGAAGGAGTAAATTATTTTTATAAAAAATGTCATAATTATTTAGTAAAATTTTACTGTAAAACAAATTAAACTATATATTATTTATATAAGTTTAATTAATTAATATAATTCTTGATGATTCTGTGAAAAAATTAAGGAGAATATTAAATATTTTCACATGCACTGAAAGGAAACATTTCTATTATTACCATAAGTTTGAAGTATTTTATGAGTACAACTTTGATTTTTTGATTTGTCAAACTCAGTTGTCTCATCTGTAAAGGCGGGGAGAAGAGGAATAGAAAATATATGTTCCTATGTTACATATAATCGATAATTACCACAATAAAGAATTCAGTTAATTATGAAATTCCACATCCTACTTTTATCAAAAAGCCTTCACTATCTTAAGGCAAATTTCTAGTATTTTCTTCAACAATCCCAATCCGTTGACACCAAGAGGTAGTTAAACCTCATTGTTCAAGATATGAACACGTTTTACGTATTTGTTAATATGATTAGTTGTAAATTGGTGTAAAATGTTATGAACAGATGTCGAGTCATTTAATAGTTTTGCAATGTACAAACATCGATCTATATAATACAACTGGAGTGGTGAGGCCCCGGTTCGAGCGGCGCATAGGCAACCCGCACGACACTGGCGGGACTAGCTAAGCGGAATTACATTGGAAATCCCATAAGGCATACTTTCTAAGCGTTATTATTAGAGTCCAAGGCACAATATAACATGATACCTTAGTAATATAGTATCTTATTGTCAGTATAATTTTCATACAAGATACGCGGATATTAATTTACTCTAAAATGAAAGGTTGTAAATGAGAACGCTTCATGCTATGGTAAATGGTCTGAATAATGGTGAATGTTATTTAACGGCAAACGCTTTATTTACTCTTGCACTTTAACACAGATGAATAGAATATTAAAATGTTATATACAATAAAATTATCAATTTTAACGTTTTCTAGTCGCTTATACTACAACAATCATCTTACACATTACTAAAGGAAGACATTTTTATTACATTTTAGTTGTAGCCCTTCTTTTTTGCCCATTAATGTGTTGGCTTTTCTGGTCTTAAGCAAAGTGAACATAAAATATTTTACATATCATTTTAAGAACGCTATAAACGTTATTATCTGAATTATATCTTAATAACTATCTTCACCAATATCGCTGTTGCTAACATGGCTTATAAATGTATTGCTTTAAAACTCCCGAACAGTTAATCCCACCCTTTTGTAAATATGGAACACGTGTTCTGTATTTAGTTATTTATATACACTATAAACACATAGGCCTCCAGTATATTATATTTTGTCTTGCTCATATTGTCATTGTTGTTAAGTGAGAGAGGACTTCATAGCCCTAACTTCGACCCTAAATAAAAGCACTTTCATTGTCATAGTTATTATTATTTCTACTCAGCTAGGTATTAATATATTAAATGTGTTCGCCAAATATTATGAAATAGCTCTTTACCAGTAATGGCAACCGGTGACATTGATAGTTTTGATGATGGAAAAATGATATTACATACAACCAATGTAGACTGTATTGATAGATGAAATCAGATTAGGCGATGTATTGATTATTTTACTGCAAAAGTTTTAATGTTAACAATATATATATGACAATATCTTAAAAAATTAAAGTTAGATTATTTAAATTGAATGTGATATATAAGTTTGCTTGAAAACAGTTACAAATATGTAGTTAAAGTATAGTTTGTTATATTAGAAAAATAAATAGAAAATAACTTAACGATGAAAGTACATTCCACAGTGTTTCTCCGAACGACTGTTACAGTTATAGACGGCACAGAAACACACCATCGCAGCCTAAAAATTCACAATAATAGCATGCGTCTATATGAGGCGACGAGTACAGAGTCCCGCCAGTGGGTGGGGTAGCGCCGTGCCGTGTCTGTGGCAAGCCTTGCGGCGAGTACCGAGTCCCGCCAGTGGGTGGGGTAGCGCTGTGCCTTTTCTGTGGGAAGCTTCGTGGTGGGAGTTGGCGATCCAGTTCTCTTGTATAGATCGTTGTGTACAACACGAATCTCATCTCATTAGTTATTTATTACAGTATATTTGAATGGTAGATCTCAACTACTCCATGTCAAAATGATTTGTTCTCTTTGAAAACTGTTACTATTATGTAACCAGTTTTTTTTATTTTAGACTACTCTTAACCCTCTCATTTTAGTTCAAAAGTCTCACACTTATTGCGTCGTATTCAAGTAAAATGTTGAGTTATGTAATCGGATTCCATCCCCCCCGATATATTTATAGAATCGGTTAAACAAATGTGATAGAGTATCATTTTTAGTTGTTCTTGTCATTAAAATATTGTATTAAAATTTTTTGTATTACGAAGCAGTATGCAGATAATGCACGGATGATCTCTAGTGGAAGATAACGTGGCTGAAAGCGTTCGTATGCATGAATCTCTCCATCTCCAATGTTGTTCTATTTGTATCATAGAGAAATTATCTGGTTGTTGTACAAGACGGACGCTGGGTGAGTGGGTGTGTTTATTACGCGTGCAGCAGTTCGTGGGTTCAGAAGTATGTAGCTGAAACATCTAAACGTTTAATAAACATGTCACACTTGTTCAGGTTAATTACATTAACAATAACGTAGATCCCTGTCTTATCTTTGTAATACTTTTAATAACATAGTAAGTAAATCGTTCTAATAATTAATTGGATAATACCCAACCAGTTTTATCTACAGACATATAAACCATTTGTGTGGCTAAAGTGGATTAGACCATTTTGAGAGAGATTAGTAAGTTGTTATCCCTACATGTAACCAATGTTTCAGCCATCATGCCTACTCGATACAGTCTAACCACAGGGCTCAGGTAGTTACTATGTTAAGATACATTTACATGATTGGGATTTGAATATAAACAAAGTTTAGAAATAGACCAAATGTAATTGTCCTTTTAGTAGCTCACTGTTTCAGTAATAGAACCAGCTAAAGTTATTCAAACTATAATTATTAAATGGGTTAATTATGTTGGGTACTTTAACAAATACTGTTCTGTTCTAGTAATTGAGTAAAATATGTTGGACATGCTCTTAATGAGTAGAAGGTATTGTTTAGGAACTAAAATGATCGTTTTGACTGAAACTGTACGTAACTCAAATGGTTTATTAAAGACAGGCACAGAGTGCGGAAAAACAAATAATTATTAAATACTTTGAGGCATAAAAATAAGCTAAAAAACTTTCATGTAATGGATTATAACGTAGATAACGCTAATAATTTCATGTTTTTTTTCCAATTGCCTAACTTTTTTATCGCTAAATCGTTTGTGTTTCTTTCCATGACGTTTAACAGTCTTAACCCATTTACTAAGCTCATGGGGTTGTTTCTATTCATTTTCGGGCAAATAAATGTTATTTGTGCAGTTAAATGTTGTGCTATATTGATGTATTAAATAGATTATTTTGTTTGTGTTTTTCCTTACCGTGTCGCACGTGGCTGCCACTCTGACGACTCCGAGACAGCAGACCCAATATGTGGTGGTTTTTCTTCCTGTTTCTAAACTGTGCAAATTGTTTTCAGTGAAAATAAAAATCATCCTCCCATGATGAAAAACCTGCTACGTGTCCCAAAGAGTAATACACAATGTTTCGGACAAAAACTATAACATTCGTGACTCTGCACAATTGTGTGAAATTGTTTGAAAGTTTCCCCAAAATGGTGTAACATCAAGTTATTGTGATGTTGCACATTACATTATTATGCACTTTACATGTCCTTTAGCACCTAGAAAATCCGGACAAGAGAAAAGGAGGTAGATTCATATACCTATTAATATGCCTATTTTTTTTTTCTAAATCTACAAATAGCCACAAATATATACCTTTAGATACATATACTGTATAGATATGTATACCTACGAAAGAGCCAATCGTCAATCAAAAACCTCTTCATCAATCATCCTTCAAGTTTTTTTTTTTTTTATCATGAACCTAACCAAAATTTAATATATATGTAGAAATACAGTAGCCTATTTTCATTATATAAGACAGTTTAGATGTAATCAATAAATACAAGAAATTGTTATAATGGTGAATTAATTTGTAAATGATCTGAAGCTGTAACAGTCTTAACACCATTACATACTTAAAACTTGTAATGGTGAAAATCTCCTTCTGAACCACCTTCGACCTAAATCGATACTATTTAATTTAGCTACCGTAATGCCTCCATTGATGTAAAAATAAATACCTTTTTTAACCAATAAGTGCCATTGATTAAAGAGTTTTTTATCAGTACACACTGTTAAATTATTTGTCTCCAAATAAGTTGACCTAACAGCCTTAAAATCCACTCGACAGATCATAGCCTTCAGACATGTACATGAATTCTATTCAACAAGTGAAGTACTAACCATTAACTCAGTTGGGGATTCTAATATTAGATCTTGCCCTACGTAGTCCGAAGACTCAGCTACTGAGAAACCACCCGCCCACCCAAGCACGTAGAGTGGTATTAACCCACCTACCCACCCATATACGTACAAAGGTATTGAAATACCCGCCCACCCATACATGTAAAGTGGTATTGACCCACCCACCCGCCCATACACGTACAGAGGTATTGACTCACCCGCCCGCCCATACATGTAAAGTGTTATTGACCCACCCACCCGTCAATACACGTACAGAGGTATTGACTCCCCCTACCCATACACGCACAGTGGTTTTAATAAGGGCTTAAGAACTTAACCCTTAAAGTCATATCCAACTCCTAAACTAATTTTTAAATTGATACATTTTAGCCCTCTATTAACTGTTTAGTATCTTTGATAGATTTTATAAATTTACTTGACTCTCTAATAAATCAGTACAATTTTAAATACATGTTCATTGCTTGGATCATAATTTAATTCTAGCTAAATTAATTTCCTTATGTATCAAGGAGATGACACTGCAGTGGCTCAAGAGCTATTTAAATGACACACTACTAAAACAGGTAGTAACAATAAAACAGAAAATCAATGGAATAATAAGAACGGATGTGTCGTTGGCACTAGTAGCTGTGACTCGAGGCGTTCCACAAGGTTCTGTATTGGGCCCCGGTTTTTTTATTTTGTTTACTAGTGACTTACCTAACTACATTGACTCACATTGTTATCCAGTCATGTATGCAGATGACATTATTTTGAATACCTCTCACAAATCAACTGAGCTGCTTGAAATTAACACACACACACACACACACACACACACACACACACACACACACACACACACACACACACACACACACACACACACACACACACACACACACACACACACACACACACACACACACACACACACACACACACACACACACACACACACACACACACACACACACACACACACACACACACACACACACACACACACACACACACACACACACACACACACACACACACACACACACACACACACACACACACACACACACACACACACACACACACACACACACACACACACACACACACACACACACACACACACACACACACACACACACACACACACACACACACACACACACACACACACACACACACACACACACACACACACACACACACACACACACACACACACACACACACACACACACACACACACACACACACACACACACACACACACACACACACACACACACACACACACACACACACACACACACACACACACACACACACACACACCACACACACACACACACACACACACACACACACACACACACACACACACACACACACACACACACACACACACACACACACACACACACACACACACACACACACACACACACACACACACACACACACACACACACACACACACACACACACACACACACACACACACACACACACACACACACACACACACACACACACACACACACACACACACACACACACACACACACACACACACACACACACACACACACACACACACACACACACACACACACACACACACACACACACACACACACACACACACACACACACACACACACACACACACACACACACACACACACACACACACACACACACACACACACACACACACACACACACACACACACACACACACACACACACACACACACACACACACACACACACACACACACACACACACACACACACACACACACACACACACACACACACACACACACACACACACACACACACACACACACACACACATATATATAGCCGTAAACATGGCTCATCAATATTGCATTGAAAATGACTTGGTGTTTAATCAAATAAAAACTCAACACATTATATTTGGTAAAAACAAAAATTAAATAACAATCCCAAATGACATTAAAATTTTTAATACATGAAACACCTTGGACTAATGATAGGTGATCGTATCTCCTGGAATTTTCACATAGATCATTTATGTCATCAGCTCAGCACAGCATTGTTTGCCCTAAGAAGGATAAACTCTGTAAGTACTCCAGAATCCACCACAACAGCTTATTACGCACTGTTTGAAAGTAGAGTCCGATATGGAATTATAATTTGGGTGGCATCTTCAAATAACAACCTCCAGGGAGTACTCGTTCTACAGAAACGAGCAATAAGACTGATGCCTGATATTGCACCACAAAATAGCTGTACAGAAGCTTACAAACAATACAATATACTCACCATCACATCTCTTTACATTCACAAAGTCATCACATTCTATTAATTTAAATTTAACGCGCAACAGTCAACATGGCCAAACAACAAGAAATGGAGTTAACTTCAACTTACCGGCACACAGAACTGCCCTATTTGCTAAAAAGCCATCATACGCTGGGGCGAGATTATATAATGCGCTACCTATTCATCTTAAAAGAGTAGAAGAAGAAATCTCCAAAATGAACTACGCTTTTGGCTTGTTAGTAAATCAATTTACTCGATTGACCAGTTTCTAGACCATACAAATAGATCGTGATAACAATATAGAGCAAGCATCAACAAAGTATTGAAAACTATTCTAAACTTGATGTTAACGAATAAAGCTTCTGATTATAACTATGTATCTACCATTTTAACTCTATAGTTAGTTAGTTTAAATCTTTCAAACTATCCAATGACATTCATGCAATTGCCAAACTACTAATATGTATAGTTACTCGATTGCAAATTTATGTTCCCAGTCAAGGAAAAGTATGTTGTGTTAGTATCAGAGTGTGAGTTAAACTACACTTTAACATTCCACCAGGGACTGTAATTGTTGCGCCAAGGAAAGTGTTGTGCTGCTGCGATGCTCCTTGGATGACCGCCAGTGCAGTGAATGCACTTCAGGAAGGACTTCCTTGCCAGCTGAACGACTTTATGGACCTTGTCCTCTCCCATGTTAACTCCTTGAGATTTATATCTTCTTCTTTCACTGTTCCTATATTGCAAAACTTCTATATAAGAAGTAGAAGTTAATTCATGAATGGTGTAAATTAATTTGATTTTAATTCCAGTATTGTTGGATTTAAAAGGAGCAAAGTTACCTTGTTGTTTTTACTTTTTAGTAAAATTACTAGACCGACATTTTTGGAGGCTTTCATTTTTTGTTTGTAGTACATTAAAATTTAAGAATTTAAAAACTCTTCTTATAAAAGCCTCATCATCATTTATTTATACAATAATAGTAGTACAAATATTGGTCCTGTATGAACGATCATACAATTCAGTACCACAGTAACATTCAATTGTATCATTTTGGACGTGTAATGGTCTTATTTAGGATACTGTTTTCTACGGTTTGGCTCCAAATGTATGTTAAAATATGTTTTTTGCTAAATAAAATATTGGTGTGAAGGGTATGCCTTCTAGAAAACAATGATTTTGTTTAGCTTATGTAGAATAATCCCGCACATACAAAAAAAAAAACAAAAAAAAAAAAAAACAAGATTTCCTTCCAATAGATCATCAGATAGCAAAATGGTGCCGATGACAGTTTGAGGAAGAATACACCGGACTGAATAATAAAGTCCAAATTATGACTTCGATCTAAGTTTAGCAATTTTTCGTATACCGCAAAAATAATATAACATTAAGTCATATTAAGACGTTTCTTAGTAAACATAAATACAATGATTACTAATGCTATAAGCAATCACATGTCCATTGGTTGCTGTTACTGAGTTTTTGTAATAAGAACACGGTTTTGTGAAATGTTTTATGTACAGTAGATAGTTTACATAGAATAATTTTGTTTATTTTACGCTTATTTTCAGTCTAAACATTGTTGAGTATACATTTTTACACATAAATCAACCCTCTTGTTTACGAAAATCATGTCTGGTGAGGTTTTGGAAATCACTATTAAAAATATTCTACCCACTGTCTCCTCTTTGTGAATTGTGCCATAATGCTACTATAAGATTAAATTGTGGAATAAACCGTCCTTGAGTTGATTTTGCGCGGAGGTGGGAAGATGCAACTAAATGGGGAATGGCATGTGATCAGTCATGTGATCAGGTATGTGATCAGTCATGTGATCAGGTATGTGATCAGTCATGTGATCAGGTATGTGATCAGGTATGTGATCAGTCATGTGATCAGGTATGTGATCAGTCATGTGATCAGGTATGTGAGCAGTCATGTGATCAGGTATGTGAGCAGTCATGTGATCAGGCATGTGATCAGGTATGTGATCAGTCATGTGATCAGGTATGTGATCAGTCATGTGATCAGGTATGTGATCAGTCATGTGATCAGGCATGTGATCAGTCATGTGATTGAGGAGTCGAAGTTCAAACAATGGATCAAATAGCTAAAGACCGCCCATTACGTTCTTGTTGGGGGGGTCCTGGTTTTCATTCAATCGGATCCGTTCAATTCATTCAGTTTATGAAATCTGAATTTAGCTCTGTGACGGGATATCGATATTTTAAATACTAAGACACAAGTACTCTGTACTGTAGATTTTGTTTTGTTACGAGGATATTTTTTATTAGTCTAAATTTTAATCTCTTATTAGTTTGGTAGCTGGCATATGAAAGCCATGTGATATATATATATATATATATATATATATATATATATATATATATATATATATATATATATAATACATTAAACTTTTTCTTAAAGAATTTTCAAACAGTAAAATGTTCTTAGCATACCAATTCCAAATTTATGAACATTTATATCCTCAGTGAGTATGAGAATGGTTTCGATTATTTATGTACTAGTTTTTCATAGCAATTTATATTTTGTGAGAACATGCTTTCTGCTGTAGGCTGAGTAAATGGGGCCCACATTGCCTCACAAGTTAAGAATATTTATTTTAAATGGCATGTATCTATTGCAAGAATGCGTTAAAAACCATCGGCTAAGTGGTTAGCTATACTCAATCCACTTTTCTTTTGACCAATCAATGCAAATATATACTTCAATCTCCAAAAAAACTTGTCACTTTTAAATTTAAAATGTCATTAGTCTGAGATCTACACATAGTGTCCTAAATAGATAGTTTCCAGAGAGTAAATAATCAAATACTGTAGCTAGAAAAGACGCGAGTTTTAGATGTTTGTTAATAAACTGACCTTCGTCGACATCTAGAGGGACTTCGACGTGATGGTAAAAGGGTGGTATATTACAGTTGTGGGAAGTAGTTTCCTTCTCACCTTCTGATGACCAAACAGTCTCCAGAAAAATAATGTTTATCATCCAATAAAATAAAACAGAAAGGAAACTCCATTATTATAAAGTTTAGTCTAAACCATTCAAACATTCGAATTCTTGCTATTCTATACTGTTACAACAGGAGTAAGAACGCATAGGGTAGGAAATTATTCCATCTGTCGACCGACTCCAGGATAGTGAATGCCTGGTATTCAACGAGAATTTTTATACTTTTAACAAGAGGTTGTCATATTTAATTATTGTGTTTACTAGTAGACTAGGACATGTCTTGAAAAGTGGTAGGTCAGGAATATGTTGTCATTAAATTCTCTTGCAAATGCCTTTTTGCGTATCACATCAGGAGTTACTAGACTTAACACTGGGAGAGTAGTTTTACCATTGTAGTTTAAAAAACATTCCCTAATTCCAAAAATGTTACAGGCTAGAAACATTACTTTATAACTCGGTACATACATTTATTATAAACATACATTAATTTATGTAAAGGTCTATTATATAAATTCATAATTCACTGTCTAGTATTTATTTGAAGATGCGAAGATATTTATTTGAACATCATAATTATTGTAGACCAAATACTTTTATAAACAGAAAAACGTCAGCTTGGTTGCTGTCAAACCTTTATCACGTGTACAACAAAGTGGCCATTTGTAAACTTAGTGTGTAAAATTGGCCATAAAACAAACCGCACGAATCACGTACTTGGCGTAAACCACTTGAAATGTTGTTGACATAAGATAGCCAACCTTTTTTGTCAGTTGAACATGCGTGTTTTTGTAGGCGAAAGCCTTTTATTGCTCCATGGTTTACTAAAAGCATACCTTACTTTCCCCCTTTTTATAGTTGGTGTTTTTATTAGTTGTAAATTTCAGGCACGTTTGCTACAGAAACGCACCGTCTATGCAAAGATGCCAGTTGGCATGTGGATAGTCTGTCCTCAGGAGAAATGCTGGGAGAGTAGGCAAGCGACGGCGATGGTGCCAAACCCACGGCACGTAGCCCTGAGGGCACGGAAGTGGGATAGGAGAAAAGGTGGGAATTCGAGTTAAATAAATATTTAAATACGTGCACTATTTACAATGAATGCATTGTAAGGTACTAAGAAGAATTATGACAGTGTTTCCCGTAGCAAGCCAACTGCAATTACGTTTTTACATTATTGTTAAGCAGTTAACACAGTTAATCATAACATTTCATTAATTAAAGTCCAGTAATATGGGAATAAGAAGTGCTTATTTAGATATTATAAAGTGCTACTTTATAATATATTCAATATATTATTAAAATTATTAAGGTAAATTGAATTTACCTAAAACCCGGGGAAGTGGTTAGAATTTTACACTCCCGGGACCGGGTGTTTTCTAGTTTAAGGAGTTAATTAAAGGCCGTTTCCTTCTACATAAAAAAAGTTTAGATAAAAATATAAAATTAACTTAAAATAATTATGAATTGAATATACTTTTGTCTATTTGTTTCTATTAGTTTCGTAAATTAAGTGGTATTCCAAGATATGTACTACAGAGGAAGGACAGCTGGAAACCTTCCCGGGAGTGAACTCTACAACTTGATAATGATAATGATTTATTTCCATTCATTTTTACAAATATAAAAAACAATAATTCGGCTCGGAAAAAACTGACCACACTTACAAGTATTTGTGGCCAGTACAAAATTATTTACAAAATACTAAAAAAACACAAAATATAACTTAATAAAAACATATTATAAACATGGAACATGAGTCCAGCTTCTACATTATAAAATAAAACTCTCTGTGGTGCATGAAACACTTAAAAGTTATCTTAAATTCATCTTACACTATATTTATTACTTCCCAATGTTTCATGGCGATCCGTTGAGTGGTTAATGCATAATGGACAAACACACATACATTAGTTTGTATATATTAACTAGGGGACACCCCTGCACGCTTCGCGCGCCAACCCCGTTGTCATTCGCTGCGCTCGTGAAGGAACTCGACCTGCGGCCTCCTAGGGGAAGCGAGGCCTCAGAGGCAGTTTCCTTCTGCATAACAAACGTTAGGTAAAAATATCAAATTAACTTTTAAAAAATTATAAGTTGATTATACGCTATGGTTTATTATAATTAACTGGTTTAACATTAAACTCATGTCTTCAAAATATTTGACACATAAAAATCCCTAATTATAGTATATATTTTAAAAGACTTAATTAGTAGTGCTCAATAAAAGTTCGTGTATACCAAAGGACCTAGTTTGAAAAGTTAATAAAACTTGGCAATTATTAAAAAAATTCTTTTAGGTTGGTAAATACTAGAATCCTTAAAAATATTATTTATTGTCATGCATATTTTTTAATTTATGAAACACGATGCCTAAGACGACCAAATGTTCTGCAAAACTCTTTTTTCGACTGTTTATCACTAGCAATAGAAACACGATGGCTTTCGTAGTACTTCAACATTAAGAAATATTGAAAATCTCAGTTTAATATTTTATGATTTCATTAAAATGGGTTTGTTCAAAAAGTAATGCCTTCATATATTAGCAATCCGCCAGTTCATTTTGTGCTACATGTACGACAATTTTTCACATTAAAATTGCGTCACATACTTTGGTCTATTCTTTCTTTTAGTTACATATAGTATTTGGCATTCCAAGATTACGTTCTACAGACGAAGGTCGGATGGAAACCCTAGTGGAATGAAAATATCCGATGTATTAAGTGAAATAATAGTGATATCAGTTACATGACCTTGACCTTTGCCATTACAGCTGTGGAGGGTTATGATTGGTCTGAGTGATGTGGGCGTTTACCTGTGTTACTGTGTTTGCATACAGAATGTTATAATTCATACCTTTACTATGACAAGGTAAGATAATTATAATATAAAAACTGCTATTATAAGCTGAGCAGACACGTGTTTCTTCAAGTGCTAGGCCTACACAGTAATAACAATGAATAACGAGATTCAGAATTCTTTTTATGGTAGCCAGTCATTAATGTAAACAGGAAATTGTATAGGTTAGTTGATATTACTATAATGTGCATTGTGTTTAATGAATATTGCATACATAAACAAATATAAACTGATATAACTTTAAGGGTAAGTAGTCCGGTCCCCGAAGGGTTTCACCTCCGAAAGTTTTCAAGATGCATAAAGTTTTCTGAAAATTTGAACGATGTTGTAAAATAACCCATACAACAAGGTTATATAGGGCCGATATGCGCTCCCCCCCCCCCCAAGGGGTGAATCATTTTCGTGGGCCGTAAATTAAAAATTCCAAATAACAACTGGAATTGGTAGATTTACTAATTTTAAACAAAAACTATGTTATAGTTTTTTTTCTAAAACTCAGTACTTTTTTTAGATATTAGTGAACAAAAACTGCAAGAGAAAACATGATTTTCGCCAGTTTTTCATGAATAACTAGAAAATTCTATGATCTACGAAAATAATTGTACTTATCAAAAATAAAGTTAATAAAAATTCAAATAAAACAGTTTTTTTTTTTTTTTTTTTGCATTATGTTGTATCGGTAGAGAGCTACATCTCCTTGAAGATGATTAACTGTGTCATTCAATATAAAATAACAGAAAAATGAGTAGCTTTTACGAAAGTACTCATTAAACTTCTTTTAGAGTACGTACAAAGAGCTTTAATTTAAGCTTGTTGAAGTTTATAGAACTAACATTAATGAAGGCAGTGAAAACAGTCAAGGTAACTAATCTTTTTGAAGAAGAAATTAGCAAAAAAACTGAAGCCATTACTGATATAGTTATAATTTGTCAGAATCCAACTATAATTTACTTTACTTATATGTAAGTTATATTTCTCGAAGTTTTAGTAATTTAGAAAACATAAATTAAAAATGTAAACACTTAAAATAAAAAAATTATTGAGGATTTAAAAAATTGCCTCTTTTTAAATAATTCCAAAACTAATAAATATTCGTAACACATTGTTTGTAGTAAAAATGTAGCGTCTTTTCCACTGAACATTTATTTGTTTTAAAAATTGAAGTAGCATGAAAACGGAATGAGACATGGCCGTTCAAACCTTTGCATACTGGGCGGAAAGTGCCTATTTCGAAACCTTTAAAACGTAATTGTTTGTAAAGTTAAAGGTTTTTAAAAATTAACTTTACTTGAGTTAAGATTCATACAATTTAATTTAAAATTAATTCTTAAAGGATAAATTATCTTAAAATACGACGGAGTAATGACTAAAAATGATTCGTATAATTTCAGACTACGTATTATCGAAAAATGGCATTTTTTTGAAAATTTGAAACGCTCTTTTTTATTTCCTACATATAAACTTTCCTCAAGATACCAATGTACCAAAGGTAATATGAAATATATGAGGATATATACTTAAATCAAAACTATGTGTTACATTATCCGTGAGTACTATACATCACAAAATTCGTTATCATGGAAACCATTGTATAACAAATTAAACTACAATACATATTAAAACTATTTATAAAATAATAATAATATTGTTTAAATTTATAATTTTCTATTAAATTAATATTGATAAAGTTACTTAATAATATTAATCGATAAAATTATTATTGATAATACACTACATTTTATGTAGTTATTTATATGTAGCACCAATTGAGCAGGACAATTTGATTTTCAATATAATGTATAAACACTACATTCACTACTAAAAAACATAAATAATCTTCAGAGCGCATAATCAAACATGAAAACTAAAAATACTCATAGATTGTAAATATATAAAGAAATATTACATTTACAAACATACAGAATTTGTGTTCCATGATTCGTTTCTTCTACTTTATCGATCACAACACAATAATAAAAATATACCATCGAATCCGGCATGTTTCTGTTATTTCAGTGGTGAATAAATAATAACAATACTGTCAACGTGCGTTCAATTATAAGGCTGGTTACACACAGGGCGGTTTTCGCCCCTCATGGCGATAGTTTAACTTTATCATTAAGGTAACATTATAAGTCAGGCAAGAATGTATAATAAGTAATGTAAGGGGCGTCCACGTCATTGACTGTATTCATAATAAAACTTGGTTGAGCAGAATCTTGCATACTGAAACAATGTGTATAATATAATATTAATATAAGTATCTTGTAAGAATTATTTTCGTGATTATAAGTAGTTCATAACGAAAAGTATGGAACTGGCGTACTACCTTACCATGAAGTTGAGCCAGCAACATAATTATTTTTTATTGCATTGGTAAAGCAAACATAATTATTTTGATCAATAACCAATGCTTCTCTTCGAAAAGCTAAAGATTCTCAGTTCGATACCAATCAGAGTCATACAAAATGTTGAAAGGGATCAGCTGATAACCACCGGAGGTTCATTTGTCACTGGGCTATTACTTATTAGAGACACGTTCTAAGGAATACTTCGCTTTAGTTTGTAACCATTCACTAATCAACACTCATCAGGGCTGGAAGTGAGTGAAAATCGGCGACGGATGATTGCGAGAGTGAATGGATGATCAATTGTTCAATGATCGTTTGAAAATGTCTTTGGTGTTAATTAATCCCAAAATGTTAGATATAATAGCTTATAATTTGTGCAATACAATGTTGATTGTCTTCTGCACTAATAAATTAAATTAAATTAAATCACACTCATTTGAAATCCATATTCACCCCTTATTACGGTAGGAATCTTAATAATAGATAAATAAATAAATAAAACAATTGTGGCGGTTCGAGAGTAAGATTTTCGTAAAACATCATTTTAGTACTTATGAATATATATTTCCTAAAATACCCCTTATCTGCTCTAAGAATAAAATGGTCCTTAATGAATATATGTGACAGTCCGGTCTTCGAAGGTGTTTGATAAATTCACAATCAGCAATTTCAAGCTATGACGATCCATCTATCGGTCCATGTGGCCGCTTTCGTACTTCCTCATTACATTCCTTTGTAACAGCTTCCCAGATTACTAATTTTCCTCGGCGACTCGTTCCACATTCCACTAATGGTACGCATTTTCTGTGCGATTTCAGAACACCGCCTCCAGGCCCACACGTAATGTTTATTGGAGCGAATCAGCCATGTTGAAATAACTTCGGCTTTTAATTCGGCCTTACTTAAAATTAACAGATGGTTTTACATATGACTAATATTTTAATAAATCGTGTGAGATAGTTGACTATATTAGCCATCCGGATAACATTTTGACGTTAAATTACAGGTAGTACTATAGTTTTTTTTTCAAAAAACGTGTTATTTTAAATAAATTTAAAGTAATTAAAATAATATACACAAATAGACTAGAGCTTTGTATGTGTATAAAATAATAGTTTTGTTTGTACATTACTTAGAATTTATATATTTACTCCACTGAGGACGAAACGAGCTTACTTCAATTCCTGGCAGTATAGTTTGGGGAGCACCCATGTAAATTTAATACAGTTTAAACCAGCTGTTGCAGGCACAAATTTTCCTATTACATGAGATATGTATTGTAGGTGTATACAATCAAGGATATTGTCCAAAGTTATAGTAATCAAATATTCTATTTATTGTACTTTGGCATGTTTTCTAGTTGTAATTTGTATATTTTAAAATAAGAGTGTTTTATTTCAACTTAACATGTTTGATTTGATCTGAACTAATACAGGGAATGTTAATGAGTAACATAATAAATTGGGAAATATAAACTAATCTCAAAGCTTTCTCCCTCTCTAATAATTAAGAGGGGTACTCTGTTCGGATAAAAATCCTTGGTGATGAATCTAAAGGAGCAAGATAAAAATTATTAACAAAATTTGTATTAGTTCGAGCACTAAAAAAGATTATATGATCAAGGTTTTTAGAGCGAGTCAGAAAGTTGACTTTAGAATACAAAGTTTGTTTCACAATGTTTTACTCTAAGAAACAATTATTTTCAAATCCCACAGTGAAGTCTTAGTTGTGCAAAGCGTCCCCGCCTTGACCTGGTGCTCGGACCATGCGCAGTGTACGTGTCGGCTTTAGACAAACAGTCCACCCAGCTTGCATTCGTGCTGACTCGGTAATTGATAGGAACAGCTGATAGTAAATTTAGCAAATTTGGCTACATATAAAATAGTATAGGAGGAATAAGTGTAATAACAATTTGAATAAAAAGATAATTTAAGCAATATTTTGGAAAGATATTTGGCATTAAAAAAAGGCTGAAATATTCGCGGAAAACACATCATTTAGCACTGTCTTTGAAATAATATATGTGGAAACAGATAACAGTGCACGTGAAATGTGTATTATGTTATTAACACACAGCCCTAATAGATCGATACAATTAAATAAATACTGACTCGGTATTTGCAATGAGCTATGCTTAGGGTTTCGTTGCTAATTTGAACAATCAACCGTTATTAAAATTAAAGTTGCAAATATATTAAGCCACAATTTCAGTAGTGGCCTTGATTTATAATTCCTGATAAAATAATAATAAATATGGATGCCTAAAAACCTACACTTGAATGAAACCTTCCTCTAAAGTTAATTCCCAATAATCCTGCAGATTCCTACAATCCTCAGTATTCTAATTTCTGCGTAGAATATAAGTTCTTACTATAATAATGTAAATTAATACAGAACTGTAGCGTAGTGTTGTAACCCAACTACACGGGGGCTGGCTAAATGCTAAGAAGATTGTAGTCGATAGGTTGTGTTCACAATTCTCTTAATACCAACCCAAATCCACTAAATAGTTACCACTGGCGTGGATACTACTACATATCCGTCTTGCATGATGGTCTGAGTCGTGCTGTTCAGTGGAGATAACTGAACATTACTGTTGTCTCGTTGAATCAGGCCAATATATGTGCTTTGAATTCCACAAAAAGTCTCTTAGTTGCCATCACTTTTGGATTAATAATTAATGACCTTGGTGATATTGGTAGTTTTTTTAACTAGCATAATACGTGTTGGTACATACACAGAACAAATAAAACGTCACATAACACAAAATTTATTACAATATAAGCACAAAATGCACAAATATATTACAATACAAGTACAAAATGCACAAATATTGTGGTGAGCGTGGTTCACCGAAATCGATCACCATAATATTTGTGCATGTTGTACTTGTATTGTAACATATTTGTGCACTTTGTGCTTATATTGTAATAAATGTTGTGTTGTGTGACGTTTTATTTGTACTGTTAGTGATATTTACAACACATATTTATTTTCACTCACTCACTATCCATGTTCACTCATATAGCTACAATCGACGTCTCACTGATAAATGACAAGCAATAAAATAATATTGTCAATTTTATCATTCTCATATAGTTTTAATTGAAAATAATACTACATGTTAAATTCAAGCCCATAAAATGAAACTGTCATAATTCATGCCCTGATGATCATGCATAGAACAGTCAAAGTTCTCTAGGAAGTACCTCTCAAGTACTGCCCCCAGCTCAGTTTGGGGTTGCACTCTGCTGTCTGAAGCCTGTATCTGTCTGTCATTCTTCTGTAATTTTAATAATAGAAGTGAATATGCAAAACATTTCTAAAATAAATAAAAACTCAACAAATAAAATTTGGTTTTACTAAAATAACAAACTGGTAATTAACTGTTATTTTAACTTCCAAACACTTACAGCATCAGACTTATCTCGTATAATGCAAGATTTGTAGTATTATATCTTGCCGAATAACAAAATATGATTGATATACCAATTTTTTCAAGATGTATTCATACCTCGTGATAAGAAACAAATACATTTATTTCTTTTTGTTCTGGTTTATAGTTCAAATTTGATTATAATAATATGCCCTCTTCTTCTCTATCGCTGATATCTGGGAAATCTTAAATTTCAATATTGTCGTTTCAAGAGGGGGTTTTCATTAAAATAAACAATTTATTTCATTTAAATGTATGTATCTTTTAGGATATGTCTTAAAATATAACTGAAAGAGTTTATTTATAAATATTTTAATTAATGCAATTTATTCAAATTTAGAAATTAATAACTCCACCTACACTTTAGTCACTAAACTACCACTCAGATATTGATAACTGTAATAATAATATAATGAATTGTAATAATTAAAGTAAACCTGCAAAACATTTTCAAATTTATAAACTCTGACAAAACTATAATCATTCATACAGTATAGCTGCATTAGAGTTGGAAAACAAATTAATACTTTCTTATTTTATAAATGTATAACATTAGTACATAACATATATATATATATATATATATATATATATATATATATATATATATATATATATATATAAAACTGCATCTAATAAAAATTGTGTTATTACAAACATGCTGAACCAAATATTTTGAATTAATGTGTAAAACTCGACTTCCGTATTGTTCTATGACATGCGAAGCTGGTAAAAGAGTTTATTTCCGCGTAACTCTAGAAGAGGTTGTTTACTGATTTAGATTCACTCAACAGGTTGTAGAAAGTATTCTTTTTACTTCCGAGTCTGCAGGTTCCAGGTTCAAGTAAAAAGTAGCAGTCGACTTAGTCGACTTTCTTACGACGTACGTGAAGAAAGACAACGAGAAAGCCACGTTCTTGGAGGATACATCGCTTTAAAATGTATTGACTACACCAGATGCATTGTTAATGACGATCGGTTTCTAACTGCCTTTAGACGTCTTAACAGTATTCTCTCTAAAATCCTCTATGATGACACCAATCGATAATTTGGTAGCCTTAATGTCTTTAATTGCTAAGTTTTTTTTATCACATTTTCATATGTTTTACATTATTTCTCCTTACTCTTCTTCAAATTCATATTCTCATAAATTTATTGTTGATTTATCCGTTCACAGTAAAACGAAAAATGCAATTTTTAAGAATTGTCTTTGAATTTATTTATTTAATTTTGGTGAAATTTTAGGAAGAAGTTTTACAGAAATGTTAAATTTATTAGCATTAATTCATACCACTAAGAATTATGGAATTTCTCGAATTTCAAACAGGTATTTTGTGGGTTTTATCACTCTTAATTTTTGTTACATTCTTCGGGTTTTACATCTTATCTGTTTCGCATGGTTTGCTTGCGTCACATATTTTAAGGTAAATCTAATTAATGTACCTCTAATCTAACTTTTTAATATTTTTAGAGTGTTATTACATATTTCTTCTTTATCCACCTTCACAATAATAACATATCTTAAACGTTTCGTAGAATTCAGCAATTTAGCGAACCTTAATTAACATTGAAAGTTTTCAAAGTGGACCACTTTAGGTTTATAATTTGACTCAACAAGCAGCATAATAAATCAAAATCAATTAATTGTATGAAAACTCCAATTGAACTTGTATCAATTGGATCAAAACTTTTATGCATGAATAGTTTTGTTTATGGCAAAACACGCAGTTCAAATTTTACTGTTTCTGACTTTGTAGGTGTATTTGTTTGAATATTGCTGACATATCAAGAATTGATTATATAAGCACAAATAAAGGATACATGTCCTATAGAGGTAACGTATGTCTCAGATATCTGCCATGTCAAACAGTTGAGTTGGCATTTCCTAAATTACTCTTCCTTATACATAATAATTTTAAAAAAATCAAATTCACGTATAACTTTATTCACTTATAAAATGGCGGTCAAACTAGTTTTTAAAGTTAATAACTTAATTTAACTATTTTCATGAAATTTGTTTATACTAATTTGTTGTTGAAATTTAATTTTCAAACCAAGGGAGAAGTTCAAAACATTTTTTTTCCCCATAGATTTCTGAAGAAACCATTTTATGAGCTTGGAATCCAACAAGGCCAAGAGCTTGGAGGGATGGCATAAAGAAAGGAAAAGGTAGTTGGTGTATTACTAACTGTCCATGCTGTGGGGTGAGAGATCTGTGTTGTGTAAGCCACCTGCCGTAGCTGTTCTATTACTAACTGTCCATGCTGTGGGGTGAGAGATCTGTGTTGTATAAGCCACCTGCCGTAGCTGTTCTATTACTAACTGTCCAGCTGTAGGGTGAGAGATCTGTGTTGTCTAAGCCACCTACCGTAGCTGTTCTATTACTAACTGTACATGCTGTAGGGTGAGAGATCTGTGTTGTCTAAGCCACCTGCCGTAGCTGTTCTATTACTAACTGTACATGCTGTGGGGTGAGAGATCTGTGTTGTCTAAGCCACCTGCCGTAGCTGTTCTATTACTAACTGTCCATGCTGTGGGGTAAGAGATCTGTGTTGTGTAAGCCACCTGCTGTAGCTGTTCTATTACTAACTGTACATGCTGTGGGGTGAGAGATCTGTGTTGTCTAAGCCACCTGCCGTAACTGTTCTATTACTAACTGTCCATGCTGTGGGGTGAGAGATTTGTGTTGTGTAAGCCACCTGCCGTAGCTGTTCTATTACTAACTGTCCATGCTTTTGGGTGACAGATCTGTGTTGTCTAAACCACCTGCTGTAGCTGTTCTATTACTAACTGTCCATGCTGTGGGGTTAGAGATCTGTGTTGTGTAAGCCACCAGCCGTAGCTGTTCTATTACTAACTGTCCATGCTTTGGGGTGAGATATTTGTGTTGTCTAAACCACCTGCCGTAGCTGTTCTATTACTAACTGTCCACGCTGTGGGGTGAGAGATCTGTGTTGTCTAAGCCACCTGCCGTAGCTGTTCTATTTCTAACTGTCCATGCTGTAGGGTGAGAGATCTGTGTTGTCTAAGCCACCTGCCGTAGGTGTTCTATTACTAACTGTCCATGCTTTGGGGTGAGAGATTTGTGTTGTCTAAACCACCTGCCGTAGCTGTTCTATTACTAACTGTCCAGCTGTAGGGTGAGAGATCTGTGTTGTCTAAGCCACCTACCGTAGCTGTTCTATTACTAACTGTACATGCTGTAGGGTGAGAGATCTGTGTTGTCTAAGCCACCTGCCGTAGCTGTTCTATTACTAACTTTCCATGCTGTAGGGTGAGAGATCTGTGTTGTCTAAGCCACCTGCCGTAGCTGTTCTATTACTAACTGTCCAGCTGTAGGGTGAGAGATCTGTGTTGTCTAAGCCACCTGCCTAGTACTTACACCAGGAGCTACATCAACGCGTTGTAGAATATTCTCTGTAACACGGAGTCCGAATAACTCTTAGATACCATTACTTTCCGTTATTTTTATTTATTTTCTTAATTTTTTTATTATATTTTTTACAGCTTACATTTACCAACTATGGATAAAAACCAAACGATTCTTCTTCACTTTTAATGTTGTATTGGAATTATTCATAGAGTAATAAATTAGTAACCCATGCAATAGCTTAAACAGTGCCTTTCCCATATTTCAGTTTTAAGAAAACTAAAAACTTAAAAATAGAAGACAACAAATAAAAGTATATTTTTAACGTTAATATAATTAATGTTATTGAAAATTGAACAGGCTACAATAAGTCATTAATGAAAATGTTTATAAAAACGTACATATTATTCGTTATATGGATAAGAGATGCACTAAATGTCACCTCAATCGATTAAAATGCATTAAAAATATAAATTTCATATACTTTATAGTTTTACATTTTCCACGTAGATTTAAAATGTTTCAACCAGCCGAATCATAAAATAAAAAAGTATAATTTAACTGTCATTACGATATTGTTATACCTGTGCTGGAAGCTACATTTAAACAATAGTTAAATGATAGAGTTCCCCTACTTACTTGTGTTTGTCCGTGAGGATGTTCTGAATTGATTGACACTATCAACGCTTTGTCATATTTTTTTATATTACCACTAGGAATTAACCATTTAAATATTGCGCTTGAATTACGGACATTCATAAATCACCAATATGTAATACAAGATTTTCAGCTTCAACAATTGGCCTGAGATTTAATGTTTAAATAGTAGTACCATTACAGAGAGAACTGAAGGACCTTTAGAAGTGGCCCTCCATGAAAGGGTGAACTAAACATGTGATTCAATTTGTCCATGGACGACAAGTCTGCCTGCGGACCCACGGAAAGTATCCCGGTTTATCTGTTGAACACAGTTGTGTAGCACTCCCACCGGTTGTGATGTACGAGCCGGAAGTATCCCAGTTTATCTGTTGAACACAGTTGTGTAGCACTCCCACCGGTTGTGATGTATGAGCCGGAAGTATCCCAGTTTATCTGTTGAACACAGTTGTGTAGCACTCCCACCGGTTGTGATGTACGAGCCGGAAGTATCCCAGTTTATCTGTTGAACATAGTTGTGTAGCACTCCCACCGGTTGTGATGTACGAGCCGGAAGTATCCCAGTTTATCTGTTGAACACAGTTGTGTAGCACTCCCACCGGTTGTGATGTACGAGCCGGAAGTATCCCAGTTTATCTGTTGAACACAGTTGTGTAGCACTCCCGCCGGTTGTGATGTACGAGCTGGAAGTATCCCAGTTTATCTGTTGAACACAGTTGTGTAGCACTCCCGCCGGTTGTGATGTACGAGCCGGAAGTATCCCAGTTTATCTGTTGAACACAGTTGTGTAGCACTCCCACCGGTTGTGATGTACGAGCCGGAAGTATCCCAGTTTATCTGTTGAACACAGTTGTGTAGCACTCCCACCGGTGGTGATGTACGAGCCGGAAGTATCCCAGTTTATCTGTTGAACACAATTGTGTAGCACTCCCACCGGTTGTGATGTACGAGCCGGAAGTATCCCAGTTTATCTGTTGAACACAGTTGTGTAGCACTCTCACCGGTTGTGATGTATGAGCCGGAAGTATCCCAGTTTATCTGTTGAACACAGTTGTGTAGCACTCCCACCGGTTGTGATGTACGAGCCGGAAGTATCCCAGTTTATCTGTTGAACACAGTTGTGTAGCACTCCCACCGGTTGTGATGTACGAGTCGGAAGTATCCCAGTTTATCTGTTGAACACAGTTGTGTAGCACTCCCACCGGTTGTGATGTACGAGCCGGAAGTATCCCAGTTTATCTGTTGAACACAGTTGTGTAGCACTCCCACCGGTTGTGATGTACGAGTCGGAAGTATCCCAGTTTATCTGTTGAACACAGTTGTGTAGCACTCCCGCCGGTTGTGATGTATGAGCCGGAAGTATCCCAGTTTATCTGTTGAACACAGTTGTGTAGCACTCCCACCGTTTCTGATGTACGAGCCGGAAGTATCCCAGTTTATCTGTTGAACACAGTTGTGTAGCACTCCCACCGGTTGTGATGTACGAGCCGGAAGTATCCCAGTTTATCTGTTGAACACAGTTGTGTAGCACTCCCACCGGTTGTGATGTACGAGCCGGAAGTATCCCAGTTTATCTGTTGAACACAGTTGTGTAGCACTCCCACCGGTTGTGATGTACGAGCCGGAAGTATCCCAGTTTATCTGTTGAACACAGTTGTGTAGCACTCCCACCGGTTGTGATGTACGAGCCGGAAGTATCCCAGTTTATCTGTTGAACACAGTTGTGTAGCACTCCCGCCGGTTGTGATGTACGAGCCGGAAGTATCCCAGTTTATCTGTTGAACACAGTTGTGTAGCACTCCCACCGTTTCTGATGTACGAGCCGGAAGTATCCCAGTTTATCTGTTGAACACAGTTGTGTAGCACTCCCACCAGTTGTGATGTACGAGACGGAAGTTGTGTTCACATAATAAAGACTGTTAGTTCTGTGGAAGTAATCTTCACACGTACATGGATTGGCAGTATGGCAACGTCGCACGGGTGAGTGGGAGAGATAAATGTTATCTCACATGTATGTTAGATAATGTTTATCCGGTATATGCCATATAAGAACCAGGTTTGTTCTTATATCAATCTATAATTGATGAATTGCAAACACTGAAATTTTGATCTGCAATACAGATTATCTTGATGAATGGGTGGGAGGGTGTGCTGTTACCACTGTACGTTTATGCAAATTTACCAAACACGGACAGTGGCAATAATTATATAGTGGTATAGTTACATAACAAAACGTAATTATGGTTGCACTGAACAGTCGTTTGGACCAAGTGCTCAAAAAACTTCAAATCTTCCAATAGTCCCCCCTTTGGCACTTTTTCGATGAAAAATCTGAATTTTATCTAGTAAAATCTTAACTATACGTACTTGTTTAGAATGTCCAGCTGGTCATGGAAAAGCATCAGAATAGCCCGTGAGATGTCTGAAAAGCGAGAGAATTGGAAACAAATTTCTTAGCAAATTCACCCTGATTGTGATGTTTAAATTCCCTCTGGAAGCTTTATTGTGAGAGTTGCATCAAAACGAAAGACATTTCCTGATTCAGTGTATAATTCTATTCCAGAAAAGTATGTCTGTCATACGTCAAGATTTGCGTGGTTGGATTTTTCTCAAAAAACTTAAAATCTTCCAATGGTCCCCCTTTTGGCACTTTTTCGATATAAAATCTGAATTTTTCTAGTGAAATCTTAACTATACGTACTTGTTTAGAATGTCCAGCTGATCGTGGAAAAGCATCAGAATAGCCCGTGAATGTCTAGAAAGCGAGAGAATTGGAAACAAAGTTTTTAGCAAATTCGCCTTGATTGTGATGTGTAAATTGCCTCTGGAGGCTTTAATGTGAGAGTTGCACCAAAACGAAAGACATTTCCTGATTCAGTGTATAATTCTACCCCAGAAAAGTGTGTCATACTTCAAGATTTGCGTGGTTGGATTTTTCTCAAAAAACATCAAATCCTCCAATGGCCTACCATTACACATAGATAACCCACCCTCCCACCCATACATGTACAGTGGTATTGACCCACCCTCCCACCCATACATGTACAGTAGTATGCCAGTTTGTGGGCTAGTGTAGAGTAGTGCCACTGTACGTGTATGGGCGGGCGGGTGGGTCAGTGCCACTGTACGTGTATGGGCGGGCGGGTGGGTCAGTGCCACTGTACGTGTATGGGCGGGCGGGTGGGTGGGTCAGTGCCACTGTATGTGTATGGGTGGGCGGGTGGGTGGGTCAGTGCCACTGTACGTGTATGGGTGGGCGGGCGGGTGGGTCAGTGCCACTGTACGTGTATGGGTGGGCGGGTGGGTGGGTCAGTGCCACTGTACGTGTATGGGTGGGCGGGTGGGTCAGTGCCACTGTACGTGTATGGGCGGGCGGGTGGGTCAGTGCCACTGTACGGGTATGGGTGGGCAGGTGGGTCAGTGCCACTGTACGTGTATGGGCGGGTGGGTGGGTCAGTGCCACTGTACGTGTATGGTATAATGAAGTTGGTATATATAAGTAAGATATAATTCAGAATACAGAAGAATTGCAATCAGATCATTGTTTTAACAATATCATACCAGGTCTCACCACCGTATAGGCTGACCTATATATTACTATACAACAGTAGCTGACTGAAAGTATTTGTTTTTTATTTTTAAACTGGCCAATTATACCATCTAGTTTAAATCTTAAGTGTCCAAAACAGTCCTGATAACCAATACACACGACTCGAGAGGTGAGGGTGAAGAATTATGTGGTGTTTTCAGCATCCTCAGAAACCTGCAATATTCGTTATTAAAGTTGTGTCGTTATCAAGGTTAGCACAGCTGGTCAGCGGAAAACATACTCTACAGTGTAAATTGCTCTCTTGGACAAAAAGTATATTTACAAACTCTTACAGCTTTTGTGTGACAGTTGTAACTTATAATTTTCTGCATATTTGCTAAGGACAGTCCAGATATATAGATGGCCAATGTAATCCCCTCGAAGAATGATTTTACTGGGCTCTTTATAATTCTTACTAGGCATCTTTCGTGAAAATTTTAAAATTAAAACAATTGTCGAGCTTAATCTATCTTAAACTTTAAAACTGTAACAACTTTGGCAAATGTAGCGACCGTGAGTATTCGACACGTGCCAAGACTCCTAGTTCCTGCCTTGACCCATTTTAGTACTCTCCCGATTTACCAATCTAAGTTATGACTAGAACTACTCTATACGTTACTCCAGCGTTTCACACAACGTCCTCAGCGCAGGGAGTATCGCTTACTTCCGTGGGAGACCCTCAGTGCTCATACGAATTGTTCACTTATAACAACGCCAACACTCAGCAATAACCGTGCCAGTTACAACAGCCCCATTGTGAAAGTGTTGATTGAATTTAACCTCAGGTCCCATACCTGACCTTCGTCCTACTGGTCAGCAACACTGGGGTTCCCACGATTATCCCTTGCTACAGTTGTAGCCCACAGTCACGTGCCGTCATGCGACTTGTTCCCTTCACTCGCGGTATTTAGTTCACATAATCTCGCGTATCACAGCCGT